>VWZL01002022.1:0-252530 GCA_013396915.1 Stercorarius parasiticus | reverse complement strand
TTTTTTTGTGTGTGTATGGTTGGATGCGATGATCTCAAAGGTCCTTTCCAACCAAGAAGATTCTATGATTGGAAGCCTGGCATTACTTTTTCAACAAGTTCTAATGTAAATGCTACATGCATTTATGCTTCTTAGCGCTTCATGTGGCTTATGAGGGACAAATAGAGGAAACCTGTGTTCATTCTTTCCCCCATGTAACGTATCGTTGACTACAGAGCTGCTGACATTAAATTGAATAGTATATTGGAGAAGCAGTACCACAAATATGCCTTGTTCTTAAGCTCTTTCCTCTGTCCCTATCTGCTACTGCCAACTTATGAAGACAAGAACATGGGCTGGACAAATCTCCTGTCTGAATCAGCAAAGTCATTATTATTTTATTTGGGCTGTAAAGTAGTACAACATCCATCACTTCAGCAGTACTTATCTCTTCTGATATCAAAGGAGCAACTTTGTTCATTTGCTTCTGCAGTACAAATTCAGTTTTAGCACAGTTACATAGCAAGAGGTATTCTCAATGTAAAACTGAAATATCAGTGTAATCAAAAGCAAATTGGAATGCCATTTGACAAAGGAAGACCGAATAGCAGACACAGAGGACAGAGCAAAGCACAAGCATTTCCTGTGGAAAACACCCATAAAAATCTTTCACAAAAGCAGCCAGTAAGAAACAAAAATACTGCAAGCAACCTGATTGACTGTTGATGAGTCTTTCCCATCATCAATAAACATAGTGGGCAACAATGACTGTAGCCGTAATCTGGAGCAATTCACTATTTGAGTCCTTCCTTGTTAAATTCAACAGTGTATTATCCCTACTATTGGCTTCTTTTTCCATCTCACTTACCCATTTTAAACTATACTGGCATTTACCTTCCACCCCAGGACTATAAAGTTTTCTTCACAGTCTCCTGTGAGGTCTTATCAAAGCTGTGCAAGTAAATTATATACTTATTGGAAATGCACAATTTAAAGGGCACTTAACTATAGCTGCCATATTTTTCATCTGATACTCAAAAACTCTCTAAAAATGCTTTGAGCAAGTTATTCTCCTTCTTTGCAAATTATGCATATTTGCCATTAAAATAAGAAGGATTACTTCATTTATCCTGAGGCTCTGGAAAATGATATGCAACATTGTCCTGATATACTTCTTGTTCATTTTCTCTTCCATGCATGATTTCATCAGCTCTTTGGGAATTTTCTTTTTCTGTTGGCTGCTTGATAGGAATCACATTTCTTCATGCAGTCATCTGCCTGCCTAAAGTTAGTGTCCTCTCCTTGTAAAGCTTCATTGTGACTTTGCCTTTTCTCTGAGAGCCAGCTGCCCAGACATGTCCAAACACAGCAGTATAAGGATGAAGAAGTAGTGACTCCAGGCAACATTAAATCGGCGCACCAAGAGATTGTGGTTTGGTTTTTCACACGTACTAGAGTCTGTCATATTGTGTTCAGTGGAATCTATTTTCATGGGTTTTTTCCCCCACTCAGAGTGCCAGGACAGATAATAGATCAATATAAGTATACATTGAATCTGGCATGGTAGATGTCTGAAAGTCTATGTTGTACACATCAAGTAATTTCCTGAGAAGATTTTGACATATTTTGATTCTGTAGTATGAGGTTAATCACAAGATATGTTGATTGATGCCTTATGGCAACAAATCTCCTCTAGGAAGCCTTTCAGAGTATAATGTGGAGTTTCAGAGATGCATGAAATAGTAGGATAATGAGGCAGAAGGAGCTAATTTTTAGCTGGAATTGCCTCCAGCTAAGCATGCATTCTTTATACATATAAGCTTAAGAAAAGTAATTTAAAAAAAAGAAAAGACAGAGAAAAATATAATGTTAAAGTATCATGAAAATATCAATGCATACAAAAAAACCCATTTCTGTTCCACTGTCTTGTCCACAGGCAATATAACAAGAAGAAAGAATCCAAGGAAATCGAATAGGCTGAACCTGCTCCCTGGACCCCCGTCCTGAGAAACACGAACTATATAATCACACAAAACATCTTTGGTTTCTGACATTCTTCCAGAAATCCAACAATATTGTTTTCAGATTTTTCTTTCCACTCTGCTGCATGTAGGGATGCTTATTAAGGCCTTCTTTTCTGAGTCCGATGCTGAGTTGCTCTGCGTGATATGACCCAGCAGACTCAGGCAGTCTCTGAAATTTATATGTTCTCTTCATAACTGTGAAGAACAGTTTCCTATCCATAGCCTTCATTGATAGTAGGAGTTAGTAACAACAGTGCATTATAGTTTTCCTAAGATTCATTTATAAACACATATAAATTACCTGATATGGTCTCTCTCATAGCCTTGAATAACTACAACACAGACAGGCAAAGAAAAGCCAGATGAAGAGTACCAATTTTAGCTATTGATGTGCACTGATTTTAAAACACAAACCAGGAGTGAAAATGAGGGGAGGAAAATAAATCAGGTCAGTAGTGCAAAAAATTAATTGCAGCTAAAAGAAAACTGAGGCTTAGGAATGCAAAGTCTTTGATGAGCTGCTTTCATTGCCATGAAGGTGCAAAGTGTTAAATTTTAGCACTGAAAAAATGGCATACTTGCCATTTCCCCTCGTGGCAGCTTTTCTATCTATTACTCTAGTGTTACCTGCTGGAAATACTGTTCTAGTTTGGTTTTGATTTACTATTCTGTACTTGATTCTATATACAGGATTATGCTGTTTTAGATATCATACAATGCACGCAAAGCTTTCTAAATATAACTGTCATGTGCTCTTTGGAGTATACAGATTCTGAAATCTCTTAAATACCTAGGAGTTCAAATGTTTCCTCATGTTCCCTGTCGAACAATGACTTTATGTATAACCTTAAACTGGAGCAGTCTGTATATAATTTGTATTTTATCAATTTGCAGACACATTGCACAGTGATTTTTCAGGCTGTACTTCAGAAGTTGTTCCCTTACTGTTTCCTGATTTTAGACTCTGAGGAATTCTTCCTTGTCATGATCAGATTTCTGTCATATGCTATTGAATGATGTCAGGGCAAATATACAACAAATTAAGTATTATATTTTTTAAGCTTCTTTCTAAGAACGAAACCACAGTGACACCTGCCCTTGATGGGCACCCTCACTGGATGACTGGCAGCAGTCCTAATTTCCTTTATTTACTCTTTCTATGGCGTTTGCCACAGTCTGCGTTACTTTGGTACAATGTAACAGATTTAAGATGAAAGAGAGAGAGTGACCTATTTCTAGCTTCTTCTTGCTCCTTTGTGTAGGTTGCTCCAGCTTTGCTTTTAAAGGAAAGTATTGACAGTTAGGAAACTCAGAGAGGAATGAAGGTGGGAAGGCTCTTCTGGTGAACATCTAGTCCAAGTGCCCTGCTCAAGTAGGGTCAGCAACAACAGGTTGCTCAGGGGCTTGTCCAGCAAGGTTCTGAATATCTCTAAGGATAAAGATCCCACAGTCGCCCTGGGCAGCCTGTTCACTTACACAAAAAATAGGAAACTGAGTCAAGAGACACTAACTTTTACCTTTAATAAATGATCAACTGTTACTGTATAACCGATACACATGTACCCTCAATCACACACATCTGTAGTCTGCATAGCTGTCTAGATACATAAAACTTTCACTTTTCATTCCTACATGACTTTTCCTTTTTACTCAGATAAACCAGAAGGATGTTTAAATCCACAATTTTTAGTCACAAGTGTTCTTCACTAGATTTAGCGTACAGTTACTTGAAAGCATTTTTTAGGCTTTTGTATGCTTTTGTAGGTTATGCTATTTTCCATATTCTATTTTCCATCTTCTTCTTGCAAAAAAAAAAGTCTGACTCAGCGAAAGCATCACAGATGTTTTCTGTTCTTGCTTCACATTTCCATTTACTATACTAACAGTCTTATTCCAGAGACCAAAACCTGCTAATTCTCTTGTATGTTTGGGGTTTTTTTTTAATGGAATTAAGCAACTGAAACTTCAGAGTCCTACAGCTTTTGAACAGATCAAGCCTGGGATCAGAAAACAGTTGCTTGTAAGTTACAGAACTCTTTAGTGTGCAGTCAGCTACTTTTATTGTAACAAAATATTGTAATCAGTAAATCAGTACAATGAAGGACTTTTTAATAACTTTTTTCCTTGCATGCATTCCAATGATTTGATCCAATTAATCTTCAACTCTGTTTTTGTCCTCATGCCAAATATTTGCCTTACTTTCTCAAAGTGAGGAAAATGCTTGTTCCCATCCCCAGTGTCAACATAGCAAAAATGTGTATTTCAGCTCTAAGGAGAAAAAATTTATCTTCTGAAGAACTTTGAACTAAAGTTTCCCAATAAGTATTTGGCTTTAGAGTTCAGATACTTAAAACAGAATCTCAAATGCTGATAAATGCAAGCATATTTATTCCATCATTTCATATAAATATTACATTTAAATATTTTCTTACAACATTTTTAAAAGATTTCAGCAGTAATCACTGAAATTATCTTTTTCAAAAAAAAAGATTAAAAAATTATAATTACCTTAGAATCTAGAATGAATCTCAAATGAAGCATAAAATTGTTATATTACCATCATCATGTGGATTTATGACAAGAAAGATGAGCTGGACAATGCATCTTTAGGTACACTTGCAAAGAAACTCTAGAGTATAAAGTTTTAACAATATTGTTTGTCCAAATCTAATACTTCGAAACAAAAATGGTGGTCTTATAATAAAATGTTATCAAGGGAAGAATATCTGTAAGAGTCTTAACAACTAATTTAGGATCAGTGAAGGTCACCTACAGAATTATAGAGATTATTTTGAGTCTTCCAGAGAAAAAAGTTTTTCTTATAGGTTAAAAGTAAAAATATTGGCGGTTTTAGTCAAGCACTTGGTGAAGGAAGAAGAGTTAATTCAAGGGTCCCAAAGATGCTTCTTCACTGTTTCAGCTTTTTTCAAGTAAAGACTCTGAGAATGATTTTTCATGTCATATTAGAGTGATTTAGCTCCTTGACTTATTTTGAGGTCCAGAAAGAATAAAGGCAAATAAAAATTTAAAAACAATAATAAAGGCTATCTGTTGTTTTCTAAACACCAGAGGAGTTTGGCTACACATCCAGTGAAGAGTCAGATCAATTCTTCTTTCCAACAAAATCACTGTTTATATTTATACACTTGTAGGGTATAAAAAGGCTAAGTCACAGGTCCCCTACAAATACATTTCCTACTAAAATAGGTTTCCATATTTGCTTCCAAATGGGTGAGTGTTTCTGCTTACTAAGCATTTTATAACAAAATGCACCCTCCTTAAAAAAGGTAAATGCATTCTTAGTTGTTTCAGACCCAGTTACAACTCTTCCATAGACTGTTGCAAACAATCATGAAGATAACAGGACAAATAATTTAATAAACTGTTTATAATTAAATGAACCCCCTTTAAAATGAATGCAGCGATTGTTGATACAACTATGTTTTGCTGTAAATTCATCATAAATTATTTTTAAGATATTTATGAGGTGCTCTACACTGTCTCTGGTATGTTTTATATTAATTCTGCTACACCCTGGCAAGCGGCTTTTTAGAAGGAGAAATGGCTAGGGCCTGAAAAAGAGAGAGCATTGATGAGTCAGCCTAAAGCACTAGTACTGATGGGCAAGCAAACATTTCTGTGGAAGAAGTAAGGGGTTAAAGAGTTCCAGTTCCCTTTGTTTTGGAATGCCTGCTTCTGAGGGAGTGAGACTATATGCACCATACAGTAAGACTTTATGAGAGAAAGTAATCTGGAATTGAATCTTCCCATCCTGACGTTGCACTTGCCTCCTCTCTGCTACCTCTGACGCGGGAGTACTAGGCCAGAAAAAGGCACTATTTATCCATGTTGCATCTTGATTTGAAGACTGTTCTTCTCTCCTTTCCCACACAGAGACTTCAAAGAGACCTGACCTACCCAGGGACACTGAATAGTACATGCAGCAAAGCCTTTTATAAGGCTCATTGACATGCTGTTCTAACACTGCTTTTTCTGAAAAAAGCAGTGCTGGAAAATCAACAAAATAGGAAAAGCCTTGCAAAACAGCTGTGGTTTGAAGTACTTGACCTTTGTGCAGTTTGACCTCCAGTCCCTTCTGGGGGCTTTACCCCAGGCAAGGATACAAACTGAAACATGTAGCTCTAGCATGAAATTTTTTCTTCTCCAATGCAGTGGGACAATCAATAGCAACTGAGTGGCTGGTTCTGATGACTAGATGCACAGTGTGTATTAGAAACAATGGAGAGAATGATTTCTCTCCCTCTGACTGATGAACCTGAATACAAGGAAGCCATTTAGAGGGAACTGTAGAATCAAATGAATGAAAAAAATAATGGAAGAATTAAATTGTGGTCTTTCTTAAAATGATAATAATTCCATAATGCACAGGTGTGCAAATGCACCCTTATGATTCAATATTTCCCCGTTGTTTTTTTTTTTTCTTATTTAAAGACAGTACATGCACTCGATATTAACTGCTTATAGAAAATGTGCAACAATTCAGATTAAAGTCAGTGTGGGTAAAACGAATGACACTGACAGAAGGCACAGTCTTTCTTCACTGTAAAAAGTGGCATTCACTGCTAAATGAAAAGAATCTAGGGCTGTGAAGTGTTAATATTTCATGTATGAAGTGAAGATTCATATCTCCTTACCTGTCAGACTGCTTAAACATTCTATAAATTTCTACCTTGAAAAACTACTTTTTATTTGTCAGGTAGTTTACAGTATCTTGTCCCTGCCTTTTTTGGGTCATAGGGCAGAAATTGTGTCCTTGCTGAATCCTCCATCTTCAGGCATATTATCAAAACTCAAGAGAAGATGGACATCAGTTCTTATGCTCAGTAAATCCTTAAATATTCTTTGTCCATTTGACATGAATTCTAAAGCAAATATTTAAATCCTATGTAGATGACAAGTCTTCCCAGCTTAAGTTAACTGTTCTACCTGAAAAAATAAAGTATTATTACTTTACTATTGAATGTAGGCACCATCATTTTCCATGTAATGTAAGAGAAGTCTGTTATCCCTTAGGGAGTACACAGCAGCTTCACCTACTTTTTCCATGATATATTAGCTTTCTAAAGATCTTTCTTTGCACATATTAAGTAACCACTTACAAGACTGAAACAATAGGCTGTCCCTAACAGCAGAAGGAAAGGAAAAGGTGAAATGACAGAAGAAAATGTAGGGAAAACAACTAGCTTTTTTACTGTTGGGATTTGGGGAAAATATCACATGTGCAAAAAAAATGATGAATGTGGACTTAAATCATTAGAAATCATAGAAAAGTCAAGGGTAAATTTTATGTTCTCTTCTCAATGAGGTATTGCAGTATATTAGGGGGGAGAAGAGAAGGGAGCTATAAAGAGAGGATAATGAGCTTATTCCAAATGATTTTCTTCTCCTTTTGCAGTTCTCTTCATTTCTCATGAGACAGAGTAATCAGTGAGTTAAAAAATTAGAATGATGGCTCATACATCTGTTTGCCATTTCCACTCTTCTCTGACCTTAATACCATCCATTCTGCTACTTGAGAATTGCAATATTCATTGTTAAGAATGATCTTTTTTTTCCTCTTTTTTGAATGAACATCATCTTATGCTTTGAATTTGCTGAACATTTGCAAGACACTGTTTTTTTTCCCATGAAAATAATAAATTGTAGACACAAATATTAATAAATATCTACTTGTGATTTAAAGAGTCAAATGGGTATTTATGTGCTGAAATATCAAGATTTGTACACACAGGTAAGAACTTTATGTCCAAAGTGGTCTTATGGAAAACCATGGGAGAAACGATAAAGCTGCAAAATAAGTTAAATACTTAAGGCCCATCATCAGGTAAGACTTAGGTGTTTGACACTTATCTCCTATCGATTTCTGTGTAAAACTCATGCTAATTGTCTAGGAGGTTTCTGAAAATGACACTTTGCCTTGAAGTCACTCTCAATTTCATTTAAATGTTTTTTGAAAATTTTAACTTGCACCTCAAGCCTCATGCCCTCATGATTGCCTCAGATCATTACACTGTAGGTTAATGGGACAGATTTTCCTATCATTTTTACTTATATAAAACCATGGATGTTATTGGAAAGAAAGTTTTCTTTAGCAGTAAGATACAGCGAATATGTTAAATAACAAGTGCTAACTAGTATGTATCTCTTTCATGTGTTGCCAATACTAAAATCATTGATGCAATTCCAAATGGAATAAATCTCCTGAAACCTGCATAAATGTTTGTCCATATCGCCTTAGTGTCTGATCCACAAATACACTGTAATTACCTGTCCGATATGTGCTATTTTGCTTTTAAACCTGAACATTAAATTTCTATAACTCCTCATGAAAGAAAGAAAGAAAGAAAGAAAGGAAGGAAGGAAGAAAGGAAGAAAGAAGAGGAAAGGCACATATTTTTTCCTTATTTGGTATATTACATGCATTTTTATGGCCATTCATTTCATCTAGCCCTTCTCTACAATTATTAGATTTCCCCTTAAGTTCCTTCCTTCCTGTACAGATTTGTAGATGTGATGTCAACATAACATTAGTGGGGTCAAATGTTTTTGTAATTACTGGTACTTGGTCTTCACATAAAGGTCCCTCCATCCAGAGTGCAAGATTGAGTCAATCCTTCTCCAATGCAGCAACTTGGATAAACTCAGAAAACCTTATGCTGCATAAAGTCCCTGTTTACCTCATATATGAACCTATTGTTTGAGGTTGTTGCTTAGAAGTCATTGACTACTATTAAATATTCAAGTTTGGTAGTAGTATACTTTTTTGCTTCCACTTAAGAAGGCAAAGGAGATTAAATTTCCTCCCTGAGAAACAGCATTTGTGCTACTCTGCGTCGCAGCGAGGGTCAAGTAATTGTTTCATAAGCTCATCCCACCTAGTTCACACTGTTGATTTATATGTTTTGTTACTTTGCCCCCCCAGGCTCCCCAGATTATCTAAATTGGTCATCAATGTTATTTTTTGGCCCATGCAGAAATAACAACTTTTTTGTTGGTGCTGTTTATCAAATGTTCCATTTGGGACAGCTAATTGTAACTGAAGTTACTAAGCTTTCATTAATTAGAGCTAGCGAGCAGCTCACTAAGCATAGAAAGTTTTTCTCCTCCCTACACCAGAGAGTGGCCGCTAAGTATTGCTGCTGTAGGTATTAAAGAAGTCATTTATCAGTGTGTCCATCCCTTGGAAAATGAATGCAGTTGTGTCCCTTGTTGATACGTGGAAGCTGAGGATGGTTTCCAGTGCAGGCTAGTTTGTCTACCAGAGCCCATCTAGGTGGAGTTTTCACTATATGAAGGACAGCAGCTGTCAGAGCCTGGTCCTTTATCAGTGACGTGTCACAGCACAACCCATCTCACCTGCTGTGAAACATCCTGCATGAGCTAACTGGATGTACTTCACTACAGCATGACACTACACAGTCAGGTATGGTCTACTTCTGTCTAGCAGATTGCACGTGAAGTCAATAAAGTGCAACCAAAAAAAATGTGCATCATGGATCTTAAATGAACTTACCGTGGTTCCTGAAGGCTGTTCTGGTCCATGTGATATGAGGAAGTTGTATCAGTTCAAGATGGATTGCATAGATTTAAGCCCTCACAAGATGAGGAAAGATATTTATCCACCTTCTCATCTGCAAGGCAAAGGCTGATCAGCCTGAAAAGGTGAACTCATTCCTTCCCCATAGAGCGAATCCTTCTGGAGCAGCACTGAGGGCAACAGTGCTATAACAAAAATCATGGAAAAAGAGCAACGCTGAGCTCTAGTATGTGACAAAGTAAAGACTATCCAGGATTTCAGAAAACAATACATTCATCAAAAAGAGAAAAAGTTAACTAACTGCTAAGGAAAAACAATATATGCTTTAGTAGAAAATACAATTAATAAGAGCAACAAGAGTTTACATTATAAACAAGCTATTACTTAGCTGATACAAAAACCCTATTGCATATAATGACTAATTTGCCAGCTGTGGTTTTTATATATTCCTTACAGGAAAAAAGAATACGAATTCCTTTGCCATCTAGCCTTAGTAAAATTTCTGGAGTGTAATTTAAATGTGGTTTGATAAATACAGTATGGTTTCAGGAATATTAAGTGATCTTACTTTGTATGTGTGATCACAAAATGCATAAAAACTTGCAGACTCTATGGACATTGTATTTGAATAAATTTGTTCCAGAGGTAAATGGAGCTTATGCCATAGGAAGAAGAGGAGCATTAGCTTCCTATTGTAAACTCCATTATTTTTTGTGATGTAATATAGTGTAGTTATTAGAAACTCAATGTTAGAAAATATTGTCTCCATCGAACTAGCACTTAATCTCTGTTACCTGGAGGTTAAAAGTCAAAGAACAATCATCCATGTCAGTGATTCCCGCAGCAGATTGTTACTGAACCATGTAAGGTCGTTTAGTGGGGAGAATTAGCTCCCAGCAGCTTCACATGTCAGAGATATTATAGTACTATTCTGCCCCTGCTCTTCTCCCTGGAAAATGTTGACTATTCTATGGGCTTTCTCAGGAAAGGTGTCCTGTAGAAAGAAAAAGAAGGCTTGTCTTTGACAGACATTTCTGCAAAGGGTGACAATGAAAAGAAATAAAAATTGCTGACTTTACCAAAACAGCTGTAGATGGAAGGTAGACAAGGACAGTGAATTGCCCTCGGTATATAAAATACATTGGTAAGACATATTCTGTGTTTTTGTAGTTAACACATCTTTTAAATCGTTGCAAGTTATACATAAGGAATGAAACCTTTCTCAAGTGACCACCTGAGAGACCAGGAAAGCCTGGGAAAGTCTCAGAAATGTGCCATTGACCAAAGACAGATTGGAAACGTCTGTGTTAGTTTAACTGGAAAGTTGTCAGTAGTGATGTGGGCACATGGAATCAGTTTCCCTCTGGAAATGCTGTAAACCATTAAGTCAGTGAGGATTCTGGCTGTGTTGTTCGGAACAGGTCAGCAGAAAAAAATCAGGATGAAAAAGAACAAGATGCCCAAGCCCATGGAGTTGCTGTGGCCACGACATGGAAAGATGGGCTGAAGGCCTGTAGGGAAACTGTCTGGAAGAAGCCAGAAGGGCCAAAGAACATCATGTTTGACAGGAATGTGAGGAAAGGGGGAAAAACCTGGTGTGCATGCAAAACTTTCTGTTATAGTACTGACTCGAACTATCATAAAGAACAGCAGCGTGAGTCTCATTACCTAGCTTGCATCTCCTCTCCTCCCAAATCACACCTCTATCAAATCAAATGAAATAACATGAGAACATATTTTTTTCCTGCTGTTTTGTTTTTGATATGAGGCTGGTTTCATTTACTTATTTATTGTAATGTTTTACAACAAAGCAAATGTTACTGTCACCTCTCCATCCCCAGTGCTAATTCCAGCTGCTTGTCTTTTTTTGGAAAATAATATTGAAGAAATCAAAGTGGCATTTTAAAATCATTATGGTACTTGGTTTACTATTTGTGTTTCCCAGGTCCATTTCCATAGAAACAGAAACTGAAGCAGTAGAAGAGAGTTCACACTCTCACTTTTCTGTTTTGGTTGCTTGCTTCAAGCCAGGAGTGTAAAGGATAGTTTGACCAACAAAGCCACAGGACAGGGAAGCAGTGCAACTATTTGCTGAAGGGTCCAAATTCTTCTGTTTTTTAATTTAAGGTTTAAAAAACCTTTCTGTTTCGAAGGGTGAAAACATGTTCTTAGGTGCACAGATAAAAAAGAGATTTAATAAAAAACATTTGAAGTGTAATATGAAGGAAATATGTTTTATATCATAACTCTCCCTGCCATTTAAAATACATAAATGTTCTGTTTTAGAGTGGTTTTTTACACAATGCAGTCAGAAACTTACATATATTCAAAAAACATGAATATTTCTTAAAAAAAAAGTTACTAGAAAGGGCAAATTTAGAATTAG
The DNA here is from genome assembly GCA_013396915.1 of Stercorarius parasiticus. Lineage (NCBI taxonomy): Eukaryota > Metazoa > Chordata > Aves > Charadriiformes > Stercorariidae > Stercorarius > Stercorarius parasiticus. The sequence goes on along the minus strand of VWZL01002022.1, from coordinate 240,583 downwards.
TTTCATTGTTACTAACAGACACTTCTTCTTCAGGGGACTGCAGTCGGCCTTCCTTACAATGTGCAATTCTTCAAGCCACCCCAAAGCTTGCTTGTCCAAAATAGACAAGTAATTATTTGTCAGACAAAATCTCTGCCTACGTTGAATACCTACCATTTCTTCACCATCATCAGAGCAACAATAAGGGTAGGCAGACAATTTGTATCCAAACTAGTATCCTCTCCCAGAAATTTTTTTCAAGTGCTAGTACATGTCAAAATTATTTAATGCAGTGTTATAGAAGACTAATTTTGAAGGCCAGAGAAGAACATGAGATCAGTCAGCTTGCTTTAAGTTCTAACTCTGAATTTCAATCAGATATATTTACATCAAAAAGAATTTACTGAGTCCAAAGTACAAATTTCAGAATGTTTGTTTTGAAAGTCTTGTGTTTTAAACTCAAAAGACTCCTGTTTGAATAGACTCCTGCTTCGATAGTTGCAGTAAAAGTTGGGTAAAAGTTTGAAGCCCAGACAAATTTAAAACTCTAGGTTGTACTATTACAATTCAGACTTTAAAACAGACCTGAAAAGTTCTTTTTTGTGCTCAACATTATTTTACTTTAAATCCATATTTCTTCACTTGTCAGATAACTTTCAGTGATTTACCTGAGGTGCAGCCTCATGTGGCATTATCAGATTGTCAGCCCTTGTATCATGATATGTACTGTCATTTAGCCCTAAACACGATATGTACTGTGTAGCAAAACAATACACAGTGTGTTAACGTTATGTGATGTTGCATCCTGCGCTTAAGCACTAGAAACAGAGGAAATGCAGAAAGTGATAGCATGAGAAAGAAGGGCCAGCTGTTCAAAGTTAGCTAAAGATGAAGATGACGTTTTTTTTAAAGTTCTCTGTATCCTCTATTAATCTGATTATCTGGGAACTGAGAAGTATTCGGAGCCAGATCACAATGTTGGAGTGTTTTATTATACATATGAGTTGTACAATATATTCATTCCAACAAGACTTCATCTTTCAGTGAACCACTGTTTCACAGGGAGATTCATAACCTTAATCATCTTTTAATCTGTCTTTTAAACTTGTGGATTATTTTATACATAGATTTACTCACAGAATTAGAGTTTTTAGAGAAGATGCGTTTGGACTGGTTTGGACTTTTTTCCACACTCTCTTTTTTTTAAATTTTTTTTAAAGCTAACTTCTAACAAAAAAGAGAAAATAATTAGAAAGCAAAATGCCTGATGTAGTCTTTGTTAAAAAGAAACGAGTGATCTTCAACATGCTCGACAGTTCTTCAAGGTGCAGCTGGTACAAAGAGTTCTTGCTATCAGAGAATCAGAGTAGCTTTCCACCACTGATCATTACATCATCTCAAAGACGTACTGTATGAAAAACAGTACAAGACATCACTTGCATTTTGTCTTGGCTTCCCACCCCCTTCCCCCCCACTTGTCAAAATACTTTTATTTCAAAAACTCTTTCTCAGTTACTTTCTGAAGAAGGTGTGGGAATGTCTCAGTTCCCTCCATCCCTTTCCTGATAAACATTTTATCTCCTCTTCCCCCAGCCTTCCACCTTGCACCTCCAGTTGTAATTCAAAAAGCCAGGTAAAACAGGTCTAACCTCAATTTCCTGTGTTGAATGTGCAGCTGCTTGATTGATGGCTTTATGAATTATTAATAAAAAGACCTCATGTGCATATTCATGAAACTGTCTCTTTATTAATTCATAATGCAGCTGCTGCAAAGGCACAGAGTGGAGGGCTCAGTCTCCTCCCATGTAAAGACATAAGCAATGTCTCTTCCTCAGCTTCTCTCCAATTCCTGCCCCTTTACCAGCTCGCCTTCAGTTATGCAAGGATACTAACAATTTCCATTTCTGTTTTGTTCTAATGCCTTGTATGCCAGTCTTGTTCCAGCTCACAACAAGAGGAACCAAGAGGGTTGGCATCAAATTCCCCAGTAATGTTTCTTATGAAAAATAAACCTTAATGGGAGTAATGAGAGTTTACAGCTCATTTCAATTATTTTTTGGTTGTTCTCAGGTGCTGCAACACATGTTTCATTTAATTCTACAATGAGTACTACATGCAACGTGGTGGTGTTTCTCACCAGAGTCTAAAATGATGCAGAAATATCCCAGAGGAAATGATGAAAAATAATAAAGTAGGTAGTTACCCGTGCAGCTATGTTTTCCACAAATAAGAAACAGAAAACACTGGGGACTTGAAGTAAACAGCATGTTCTTAGTGAGACAATTTTATATGAAAAATAATAAAGGGTAAAAGCTCTGTGAATTTCTTTAGCATTGCCAGGATAGGCAAACACACAGGGTCTGATTCTATGTGAGTAGTTCCATTTTTCTCTCCAAAACGGAGCTGGATATTTCATGGTATGATCTGGCCTTCAGTAGAGTTTGCCTTGATATAATTGGCAATTGGAATGACAGAAAACACTTTGTATTGGATAACTCCAGGTCTTTGAATTCAGCATTCTGAATTGGGGAAAGTGATGAAGAAGTAGTTTACAATTAATTGAAAAAAGAAGAAAGTTCTTCAGCGTTTCATATGGGTCCTGTCATCGCATAAGCAGGAAACCCCTGACCACAGTGGTTCTCAGAAAATGCACTCAGACTGGCAACGGCTGCTGTTTCACAGCTGAAGGCAGAGTATAACTGAGTAAGGAGAAGGTGTTTGTGTGGGAGGGGTGGGGAGAAAGGAAGGTATAAAAACCCTGCAAAGCCACACTTGGGAATAACTTCTCAGAGGGATAAAGGGAATGAAATAAGAGTGTCTGAACTCTCGTGGGCCCAGAACCTGTTAACATTTTGCACATTTTGTTTTACATGCACAGAGAAATAGTTTCATTGCAGTCTGGTTCAGATTCCGATTCAACGATTTTAAAGCCAGAAGGGACTATTAGATCATCCCTTCTGACCTTCTGGGTAACGCAGATCATAAAATATCATGCAGGGCCTGTTGTACTGAGACCAACAACCAGTGTGAAGTCATATGTCACAGGAGTTTCACTGTCAAGTTTTGTCTTCAATATTTGATCTTAAAAACAAGGTGATTTGGCTTTAGATAAATAGAAAGCCTTATCTCATTCTCTGTATCATTATCCCTATGCGCTCTAGCAAAGGTTAAGGAACACGATTATTTGAAGGAATGCAATTCAGTGGAGGGCTCTGTGTTAAATTATCCAGTGGAGCTTCTGTTTGCTGGCACTAACACACCTATTAACTTGTGGTAGTATATTAAATAAGCAACATCCAAGATACAGCTTGAAGCAGTAACAGAGTCCTGACGAAATATTTAAGTGGAACGAAGAGCTGTCACAGATGCTTCAGTACTGAATGTATCTGTCAGTCCCAGCTTCTCATCTGGGCATCCTACATGGGGTTTTTGTGTTTGTTTGTTGGATGTCAAATTTTATTATAAGCTGCATACTTCTTTACAAGTTTGTATGCAAGTTGTATCCACCTCAGTGCTCATTATCAAGACAAGCAGCAGAATAATCATGACTGCACCACAGCAGGTTCAGCGCTGGTATGCTTGTTTAAACCGTAGAGAGCTCTTTCCTCATAGAAGCTTGTTTCTTCCTCAGGCCCAGCAGAAATCTACTAAAGCTCAGAACTAGCAGTGTGATTTATTTTCTCATCTCTCCCCACAGGGCATGCAAACTTTTCTTCAGATTTGGAAGGAACCCTTCTGAATGGGAAACCTCTGCAGACTCAAAGTGAATGTGCGTATCTGTTTTTATCACCTGCATCTGTCTATCACAGAGGAAGAGAAATATAGGTCAGCTGCAATTCATTCCATGAAATAAAGGAGGGAGGATTCAGCTGCATGGTGGAAATGAGAAAGCAGATCTGAATTTTAATCTGGGCTTCAGGTGACTACCTTTGCTTTTCCCAGAAGTAGCCCTGTAAGTGAATGCTTTTGCTAAAATTTCCATCTTCACAACAGACTTATCAAAAGCTTTCATGCAGCGCTGCTGTTACCTGATAGCCTCCAGGATGTTAACAGCAGCTACCAGATTTAGGTGCCCTGCTGTCTTACAGAAAAGGTAAAACTCCTGTTGGAGAAACATAATGGGTTTTTTGGTAGATTAAGGACTCTAACTACATCACATATCAGGGAGAGTCTGATCCATGTTTTCACATGTTGAAATAACATCTTTTAAATATAATGATGGATCTGAATACATTAAAGAACGATGGATCTGAATATATTAGTGTCACAGTGATGGGCACATGAGGTTCTTAAACACTGTGGGACTACATATTGGGTAAAACATTTTCATGTAATTACTAATAGGAAAGTAAGTTACCTATAGGTGAATAAACTCATAAAAAATAACGACAAATACAGTCCTTCATTGAAATTTGACTGTAATCCAAATTTATACCTTTGGAAAGCCTGAAAGTGGTCCGAAGAGTACATTTCCTGTCTGTAGACCCTTTTCAGGCATGGAAGTGTCAATTTACCACAAAAAACTGCTGTAAGAACCAAATATGCGCATATATTTTGTGTATAGAAGAGCCTCAGGCTGGCAGGACAGACTTAGCCATACAGGCATACACCAAATCCTGTCTCTCAAGGTGCGGAAAGTCACCTTAATTTTTATCTGCCTCATGGACTAAACATTTAGGAAAGGTTAACTCTTTTTTTGTTGTTTAGAATGATATTTCATTGTGTGATGTTTGATCTTGCTAAGATATAAACTCTAATTTTATTCTCAGAAAAAAAAAAAATTAGCGTTCATTGATGTCACTCACTTATTCTGTTTCCAGTATTTTTTTTACACATTTTTTAATACATTTAATGCCATTTGGCTCCCCAATGGTAAGACTGCAATACTTGTCTCCTAGACAGTTCCAAACTAGTGGTTCTGCAGAAAATGTCTTGAGTAGACATATCTGTGTTTTCCTTTCTTTCCTTTTCTTTGTTTATGAAAATAACAACTAACATGCATGTGTTCATCATACATGTTTTTCAGTTATTTAGGGGGTAAAGAAGGCGAACTTGCCATATTCAGTCTTATGATGGCTAAATAATTTATCCTAAATAAAGGTAATAGAATGAAAAAGTTATACAAATGAGAGACAGCGTGGGACAGAAATAACATGTTTAAAATTTCTACATAATATCAAATTGTTATTGTCATTCAGAAATTGGTAGACAGTTTAAGAAGCATATTCTTCTTTTGGATGTACCTTCACATATCATGGTTGATTTCAGTCAACAGGATCCTGAATTTTGATGCTGTACACAGGAAGGGAATTTCCATGAGAACTTCATAATTTTAGGAATCCATTCCCCGTCATGAAGTGAAGTAAATTGTAGCTAAGGCATTACTCATAGTAACAATTTCAGTAAGAAAAATAATAGTTTGAATGTAATATTTCACATTTTTCCTTTTCACTGTTTAACAATTAGTGGGTGAGAGGGATAACTCTACTTTTTCAGTTTTGAAATTAACATTCTTGTTTGGTATCAAGCAAAAAACCCAGGAATAATAAGGTTGCAATTATCTTTCTTAATTTAAATAATAAATATTCCAATATTCTTAATGGGAACAGGTGGCTTTTTTTTTTTTGTAAATATAGGCATAATGACAGAATGAGTGATACTTATAGATAGTTGCAAGTCAGTTTGATTCTAAGGTTGAGTAAGAGTGAGAAAAATGTCATTTACAGCATTCCTCAGGGGAGCATCAGTAAAAGAATTGTATCTTAAAAAAAAAAAAAAATCTAGCTAGTGTTCAGCTTGCATTGTAGGCTATTTTGCTATCCCACACAGGCTATAGCATTTTCTTTGATTTACCTTAGTTATAGTTTTGGGATACTGCAGAACAGTTGATATTTCGGCCTGACAGAGCAGAAAGTATTCACATGGTTAAAAATGAGCAAGCTCAAGATTTGCTAATTTGACTTCTTTTCTGCCTGCCGTATTTATTTATGTGGCCTTTGGGAAGAAACCACATCTTCAGTGTAAAGAAATTTCTCCTTAGCCAGTGAGTCCACTGACAAAATAGTGGGCTCACAAGAAAGCCCAACGATCTATAATTAGCCTTTTTTTGTGGATGGGGCAGCAATACCTAGTGAATGGAAGTGGGAATGGCAGAGGAGCCACCCGCAAAGGACTGCAAGAGCTCCTGTCTGAAAAGTCAAGCTTCCCATTATTAATGAGCACCGTGAATAGATATTAACTAAATCAAAAGCTAAATGTTAAGAACCAGTGCCAATTTAAAGCATAATCCTTAGAAAAGATGACAGGCTTAATTATTCTAAAAACGTGAATAACTAGAGAATAGTTAAAGTAGATAGGCAGCCTTACTGCAACACTTACTGCCTTTCCACTTGCCCTCTGTGCCATCATCTACCTCACCTATTCTAAGCCTTCTCCTGCTCTGGTAGAGCAGCTGGTGGATGCTGTTGCCCTCTCCTGGCTAGAAACTGTGCAGTGCAGCTGTGCAATAAATGCATGCTCTCAACATGAGAAGAAAAATCGACCTGGAAGATCTTGGTCCAGGGTGAATGAGTGTCTGCTGTGGTTGAACTGTGGGGTTGCAAGAAGCTTCAGCATAGTGCAAAACACCAGCTGAAAGCTGACCAAATACTGATTCAGAGAGAAAACTAATAAAATTAAATACTACTGAAAGACAGGTTAAAAGTCTCATTTTTCTAAGGCAGAATGGATAACACAAATGCATTTAAAGAAAATGCCTCTTGGTCCTCCTGGCACAGAGCAAATCCACGTGGGAGAGAGTTTTGGCCAGGTGCAGTTCATGTGTGCAGCTGTCCTCCTTTAGTCAACTCCACTTAAGCAGACCAAGACACAGACAACAGTGGAATTGCATTAGCAGCAAGTCCAAGTTTCCTCTTCACTCTGCTTCCTGCGGTGGGCCCCTCCTGATCTCTCTGCTGTGACAGCAGCTTTAAGGGTTTAACAACACAGTGCCTTTTGATCTCATTTTGGCAGCTGTGATTAAATAGACACACATCACTTGCTGTGCCACTATGTGAGCAACCCATGGTTCACCTTCACTGAATTAGTACCCGCTGAGCACTGCAAATATTTGAAATGTCAATCCATTTGATAATGTCAAAGAGGGCTGCAAATACCACAGAATGGCACCAAGGAAACATTCAACACACGCAGTGGCATATATAATATCTCTTTTCTTCAGGACAAAAATCATAGTTAAATAGAAACAGGAAACCATCATACGAAGACGTTAAGGTCAACAGATCTAATAACCTGAAGTGGGATACGCTCCTGCAACTTAGCACCTTAAAATTTTAAGCAAACCCATCGCCTTTCAAATAACTTAATTCTTCCACATTCACCCATTCTAGCAAATTATTTTCTATTAGTAAAAATTGGGATGTTCACAGCATGTGTTTTACATGCAGATTCTGTAACTTCAAACCAGGGTGGGAAGTAGAGCCTTGTTAGGATATCTTTATTATGTTTTCCCACTCAAGAATCCTAAACCAGAGGGAAACATTTTATCTGAATAGAGTACAATAATGAGGCCGTATTTTCAGTCACAGAAGCCTGGATCAGCAAAGAAGCAGGTGAAAGTAGAAGAGATTAAGCTGACTAGTAGGTTGCACTTTGCCCTGTAGAAAGATTTACCTTTACAAAAGACAGCAGGAAATAAGACTTTAGACTTGTTGCTGGGGGTTGAATGAGAAAGTTACCAACCTAAAGCTTGTGGAACAAAGAACTGACATCTGGCAATTACACAGAGGAGGGAACAGTCTTCCAATGAGTTACAGCTTGTTGTTTGTTTGGTTGGTTGTTTTTTTGTGTGTTAAATTTTCCTTTCTAAATTGCAGATTTTTAAACATTTCCCAAGATTGTACCACCTAGTATATAAGAAATTAAATATTAGTGATTCAGGACAAGTTTCCTTTTTCCTTGAAGTCACTCAATCACCTAAAGCTTATTTAAAAAAAAAAAAAAGAAAAAGTAAAGTTCTTGTACTGACTGGCACAGCAGGCGAATACCACATGCCTTATTTGTGGCAGCTCAGAGTCAGGAGATGCTTTTTCCCTTTGTATGCTGATGAAGACTAATGAGTCACTGAGCACAAATACATCTGCATGTAATTAGACAAGTGGTACCTTAACAATAGGAAGTTATAGTGAGACTTACTGTTTGTTTTATACCACTGTCCAATTATCTTGACATTTCAAAAAAGCAACTACTTTTCAGTAGCTCAAAGGAACGTGTCCAGTTAATCTGAAAAGTTATTTTTAAATAAGACCATAAAAATGACAAATTGCAGTATACTCATCAAGAACAATGTACATTAGCATAGGGCACCCCACTAAAGCCACTTATGAAGGCTTGGCTACAAGTTCCTTTTGGGTTTATCAGCCACTTCAAAACCTTCATTTTCAGTTTTTTTTGCCTTATTACTTGGTAAGAAGATTGATACGTCCCCTTGTCCATGTGTGACCCTCATTTACCCTACTAATTTTAAAGCCTACTAGTCTTCCTCACTGTCAAATTTTGGATAAGGGTCCACCTACAATTCATCGCTTTCAAGCTCTGTATCTGTACATAAGAGATTGCTTTATGTTACCAGAATATCTGTATTTTTTCTACTTACATATTTAAAAGAAGATTTAAGAAAAAAAAAAAAAAGGAAAAGTTACAGCAGGTCTTAGTCTGTTTAGCTAATATAATTAAAATATGGATGGTAAGATTTATTAGTGGTAGATATGACTGATCAGTTTAAAAATCAGTCTGAATGCAGACAAGTATAATCCAGTAAAACTCTCAGAGATACTAGCTTCTAAAACAAGTTTGCAAATTTTACTTGCTACTGTGCCCATTGTCTTTGTTAATAACAAACAGCATGTCACTGCAAACACGCCCAAGCAGCAAAAGTTATTACTCATTCTCCTACCTCCTGTTCTGAAGAATTTCAAGACAAAGTTCCTCTAACTTTCTTAAAAATTAAACAACTTCTATTGTAGTTTCACTTCCATTACTTTATTGGATTTTATCTTTAATTTTAAAATATGCAGATACACATATACAAGCCCTATTGCGTTGACTTCAGTGGCATTTGATAAGAAGCGCAATCAAAAAATTCAAGTCTCTTTCCCTACTCCCTGTACTTTATATGTGTTTCATTAAACCTGAGCTGTTGATCACTGCTAAATAAGTGCTTCAAAAACAAGCTTATCAATTATTGCTCTTCTACCTGCTTTTCATTTGAAAGCAGGAGGGCAGGAGACTGCAGTCAAAAGCAGGCAGGCTCTACAAAGCCTTTGAATTTTGCTCACCTCCACTAATTTTTCCTTTGATCACATTATTAGACAACAATGTCAGATATTCCTTTTCATGTCTGCAGTTTATCTTAAATCTTTGCTTTCTTATCCCCTAATCAGGAACGGACTAAAATTCTGATTAATGTCTCTGTTACACAGGCATTCGTTAGTGTAATTCTTCCTTTACCCATATCCCTCAATCACCTTTGAAGTGATTAAGTTGCACAACTAAAGCACAGAAAATGAATATATTACAACAATAGGGTGGCTTCAGTAGAAGATGTCTCTCATCTGACTTCAGGACATGCTTTATCCTGAGGCAGCCTTTAAGTATCCTCAGATACTCTTCCCAAGTGGCATGAAGAAGAGGTCCCTTCAGACATTTCCCAGACGAAAGCAAGGCAAAGTCCTTACTTAGTACCTGATTAGCTCATTGCCTCGCCTTCCTCTGTTCTTTCTTTCTCCCCCCCATAACGCGCATCAGCCTTTCGCTGCCATCAACAAAGCTGGTATATGAATTGAAAATGGAGGAAAGCCTAATTAGAGGAATAGGCCCCTGGCTGATAATAAAAATGTATGCCCATTATACTGGGTTCTGGCTTTGAACAGTATCAAATTATTTATAGTCATGGAATAAATAAAGCTAGAGCTCCCTTTGCATGGCGAGACCTACCAAACAATGTTATGTTTAGTTATTGATTCTTATTTTATTCACATCATTGCTCGTTTTGCAGATATTTCAGTTGAATGCATTCCATATAAATACGCCTACCCACTTGACTATTACTTACCACCCTTTACTCTTGTACATGCAAGCTACACATCTTTCTTCAGTTTTTCTTCAGGGTGCATTGAGACTGAGGGAAGAGTTCCCACTTCATTCCTCCTCATTAAAAAGGAAGGCTTGAAGAAGGACTCACGTGACCTTTATTTTTAATCAGGGGAAACAAACAAACAACTCAGAGAGCAGCTGCAGCACATGACAGCAGCTCCTAGCTATGAAGAGTCTCACTGGCTGGGCAGACACACGTAAAAGCACCCAGCAGAGTTCTGTAACAACTGACCTGAGTAAAGTTATCTAGTAGATCCCAGTGAAAGTTGACTAGCCCTGATTCAAAGGCTGTCAGTGAAACGTAACTGAACTCTCAGGACACAACTGGAGAGAGAGTGAAAAGTTACAAGAATGAAGAAAGTACTTAACTGTCTATTCACTGTAAATAGCATGAAATAATACAAGGTTATACAGTTAAACCGTCACTACCTAGATTATTAATCTGCTAAAAAAAGATGATATAGCAAAGAAAAAAACACTTCAGTGAGAGGACAAGCAAATTTAGATTTATCAGTGAAGTCAATTACTAGGTCTGCTCTGGAAGATGGTAGCTGAGAGGCACAAGAAGAATTTCTACCATCTCTCCGCTGAACCTGACCTTGAAAGTACTTCTCATCCATTTTGGGAAAACATCTAACAGGTGAGCATAAAGACCTTCAGATTTATTTGCTACACTGTGTCCTGAATTAGCCAGTCACAGTGATATACTGAATCTTATCTGAGGGACAGCAAGTACGCAGTGAGCCCTGGGCCGTGCAGCTGCAGTTTCAAGTGTGAGTTCAGTTTTCTGGCAAGAGCTCTCTTCCTGCTCCACACTGCAATGTTTCATGTTTTGTTAAGCTTCAGAGCACACCAGAGTTCATATATAAATGCAACAACACATTAAATATCTGCATGGACTAACTCTTGGAGTGAGAAGAATGTCTCAGATGCTGATAAAGCAGAAAAACTGCCAATGAACAGAACAGGTTAGTGTAGCAATCAGAAACATCACAGACATGTCTGAAAAATTCTGTGCCTGAGCTGCAAGCCCTTCTGCAGTTGAGCTATCATGGTCCAGGGCATTGGGAGGTCTTGCCGTGCTTGAGTCCAAAATATCATGCTTCTTTTGATTCATCCTCAATGGCAAAGCCTGCAGCAGCTCCCATAGGTGAGGAATATCCTGGTCAGATAGAGGTTTCCTGCTGAGCATCTGCATACGCTGTGGCACAGGTTGGAAGCTGCTCTCTTAAAGGAAATTACTTTCAGTTAGTCAATGACTGATATTATAGCCCTAGGCAGGCAACCAGCTACCCTGTGCTGGCAAGAGTTCTGCAAGAACTTGGCGCCACTACATAGTGGCTGAATTCCCTGGGTACAAGGGAGACACTGTCTAGTTCCCACTTATTTTTGCAAACATTAGAGATGTTATACTACTATATCAGTTTGGATAAGCATCAGCTGAACCATTGCTTTACTGGGATCCATTATGCAGCAAAGGTGTCCAAACCCATCTATATGTTTCATCTGTGTTGAATGGAGTACACATAGTGGCGAGGACCAAAGTAACCCTCAGTAGCAGATACAGTATTCCAGAAGACAGATAATCCTGTGTTGCTTTTTCTGTAGGCTTCCTACACCACATGACTTTTATGGCAGGAAGCGTATAGTGGTAATTCAACTCTACCTGTACTGTTTTAATGAACAATCACAGAAACTAGGTGAATATTTGAATGGATGTAGAAATTGAGGCAAAGAATGAAGCTAAATCAGTCACATTGTTATCATTAACTCTTAAGAAGTCCCAAGCAGTTTAGGTCAAAATAATCACCACCTTTTGTTACCACCAGTAAAATCACATCATAATACCACATAATAATGCAACTACTACAGTAGTTATACTAGAGAACAGTGTTCTTTTCTCCAAGTCCAGCTCTAAACTTGCATAGATGTTACAGTCTAATGTGCAAGTTGTAATGAGGAAATTATTGTCTTATTTAGAAGTGCTCAGAAGTTTTCATGTACAGTCAAAAGGCAGCTACAATACAAAAATCTCTCAAGACTGCCCTATTTACTGGTCCCATGTATGTCTTTTTATATCTAATGGTGGAGGAGCAGGGAGAAAAATCAAAAGAAAAAAATCTGTGTACCTTCCTAATAGGTTATACAAGGAAAAAGTTCATCTGCTCTTCAGTTCAGTCCATTATTTGAAATTACTCCATACTGCCCCAAAATGTTATGCCCATGCTATATTCAAAGAACGGAAGTGAAGAAAAAGAAAGATCTTGACTGTATACTTGAACTCTAAAAAAGAGTAGGAGCAATGCCCTCAAGCTAAATGAATTATACCTGCGGCCAAGAGTGAGAAGCAGAAAAGAACAGAGATGATTAAAGCTGTGTAAACCTGTGGGCTTCACAGCTTTAGTGCTTCAGCTAAATCCCTTTAGCTGGAAAGTTAGCAACCAAAAAAAATCTGCTGTTTATTTTATTGATAAAAGAGAGAAATGCAGACGGTACACAGATAAGCAGTTAAATACTAAATAGGTAATGCTCCCATTAGTTATGATCATCTAATTCCATCAACTTTAATAAAAAGTTCTGTACACAAACATACAAAGGTCCTTGCTGCGTGTTTTGCAAGAATTCATTACACAGTTGTAGCAAAACTCATTTTTGTGCGAAACATAAGGAAGCATAGAAAGAACAATTTGATTTGCTATGGTGGTATGTCAAAATGCTGAGCCCAGGCATTTTGGTCAGCCTGTGGCAGACCTCTGTCTCACAGCTTCATTTCCTCTCCACCAGCCTTTAAAGCAAAGAACAAACAAAAAGGTGAAATGGGCATAAAATCTCAATGGAAAAAGACAAACTGATAATGGATGAACAGTGTGTATCAGAATTTCTTACAGCATTCACTGCAGTATTTGTCTGAAATTTCCAGTTGAAAGCCAAAGTTTGGAATGGGTGTAAATCAAGATTTCTGCTGTAGAAAACTGGTCACTTTTTCTGTTTAACCCTTCTGTATATAAACATTTCTGTGCAGCTGTATCACTGCATGGGTGAGACTATTTCTTGTTCCACTATGTTTAGGATCGCAGTCATTATTAGAATGTATTAGTTTAAGTCAATAGTTTTAATAAAATACAATTTTTTCCCTAGGGTAGGAAAGTAGTCCATGCAATGCCTTATGCAGCTCATTTATTGAGAATGATAATAAAAACTGTGACCCATATCAGAGGCTAAACAATTATTCTCCCTCTATTCCAACAAATGAGTAAAATGGATATTTGCCAATATCACTTTTACGGCATATGGAAGTAGGAAGTCTACAGAGTAGACCAAGAATGATCGTTCAAAATGTTAGAAGCAGCTAATTGATAAGGACCCCACAACATACTTTCAAGCAGGATGAAGTACCATAAAAAAAGTTGGACAAACTCCCACTGATTGAATAAGGCCTGCAGGGACTGGAAAATAAGCAGAATAAAACCATTATTTAATAAAGGGACTAGCTCTTATTTCCTTTTTTTCCTTTTTTTCCTGTTGCAATTTACTGAGGGTTGTGCAAAGATTTCTAAAGGTTTTAAAAGGATTAATTCATGAATATATCCATCTGGTCAGTGTTCTTAATGAAGAAAATGAGTTACTTTATTGAATCTCTGGACTCAGCTTGAAAGTCATTGTAAAACTTTAAGTTTCCAGACATCTAAATGAGACTGCTAATTTTCTACCTAAGCATAACAAAAGTTTGGAGTCCAATAAAAGAAAAAAAATTACATTATCAGCATATTACATAGAAGTATCTTCCCAATAAAATTTAAAAAAAAATAAGGTGGTAAAGAGCTGACATAAAGGTTGAAGTCTGACACTGGAATATTCAGATCAGCAATGCAGTGAAATATTTGTAATGTGAGGTTGCAAACAATGACTCAAACAAGTTACCAAGGGAGGTGGTAACTTCTCAGTCTTGTGGGAGCAATCTGTCTCACCTGTCTTAAACACTTATTTCAGAATGGGCTGAATCATCTTCTGGAAAAGTCTATAATACCAGTGAATATAGAGCCCACAGAAGCCAGAGGATAGCCTACATGACTAATTTAGACTATATGCCCAATTTTTAAGTAGCCATAGTTAGATGAAATAGACCAAGTCATCACAAGGCAGGTACCTAAAGATATACTATAACTCAAACAAAAACATCTTGTTTTGCAGAAACAAGGAGGCAATGCACCATGTCATCTATTAGCAGGAAGTCAGCTTAGATAATAACAATAATCCCCTTTTTATTTCAAGAGTATAATAGGGGTGGTTCACCAGCCATCAATGCCATGCACAACACTTCTCAGTATACTTCTACCAACAAACAGGGAATGAGATACTGAGACAGATCAGGTAAAGAATGAGTAACAGTATACTCAGACCCCTAAAATATGACAGTTATAAGAGATTTGGTCCTCAGTTTTGATAAGGCTCATTTAAAATTGAAAAGTTTTAGAGAGGAAAGAGGTTGCTCTCACCAGGAAAAATTTGTAAGTAGGTAGTATATTATATAGAGGAAACCAAGCATTTGGTCAGGCAGGTCTTTCAGGTCTGAAGCAGAAAAAGCAAACTTAAAGATAAATACAATTTGAGAACGAACTGGTTTAGATTTAATGAGCTATTATATCAGCAAGACTATCTGAGAGAAAAGAGAAAAAAGAGGATCTTAAGTTGGAAGTGGGGGAGATAAAAAGATTATCTGCCGGAGAAGGGGAATGAGTTGGCTAAAATATAGGTTAGCCGCATATTGTGCATGCACGTGTGTGTGTGTATAGTTGGTGGGCGGTACTTGTTCCCTAGAATCAGTATTCTTATTGAATCCATGATTTTTGCTATTTCATAGAATTGTGAACATAGTTCTGAAGTTCATCTTTGTAAACTATTTTGTCAAGATCTGGACTGAGATGATCAAGAAATTATTTCCTCAGAAAAAATTTTTCCGACTGGTAGCTGGGTCATTCCATCCCTTATTGATTTTCTGTATGAGTTTATTCTAGTGCATAATGATTGTTTATTTCCACACATATAAGTTCAGTAACAGTACTGAGTACACTAGATTAAATATAATATCTTTCAAGAAATGAAAGTAAAAAATCTGAGGATTTTGATGGCTCTGCTGCAGGGAGTATTTTTGCAGTGGTTGTAGAGGTCTTTGGCAAGCTTAAATGATTACTTGAGGAACAACCTGAATTCATTCAGTGCACATCAGGCTCTGGAGAGCTTGTTTCGAAAGATGAACTTAGCGACAACGCTGTTGGAAGAATTCATTTTCCAGCACAGATTCTGATGTGTGTCTAGGGGAGTGGCAGCAGCGCGAGGACATGGGATTCTTTTTGTGTTGAATTAAATTCTAACGTGATTCAAAACAATAAAACACCTTTAAAATAGTAATCTAATTCTCTGGTGTAATGCTCCTACTAGGTATGAGCTTTTTTAAATTGTGGAGGTGCGTACCTCATGTGTTTCCCCCAGAGGAAATGTGATGTGATTTGAGTTGGTGACTGTGCATTATAGCATCTTTTGGCTTGGTGAAGGTGGTTGCTGGCTTTATAAGGGTGAGAGAGAGGTGGGCTTCGAGCATTTGGCATATTGTAGTTTTCAAACTGCCTACTTATTATGAGTATGGTCTAGGAAAGTAACTTTGATATCACAGTATTATAAAAACTGCTTGATAAAGGATCATTGGTCGTGTTTGGAAATCAGTAGGACAGTCCAGGTTTCTAATCCAGATGAGCATAAATTATATGGGTATTTTAGGTATCATGTAGACTTGGAAATTGAACTATTTAAAATCTCTCCAAGGTGGCATATTAAAAAATTGACCTCCTTTTTGTGCCTGTTACCTAGAGGTCATGTTCATTATGGAAATTAAAGTTGTTTGTAAAGATACAGAGTGTGATAATAATGACATCCTTGACTTTATGCTATGAATATTGGTCTTGCTATTTGAAGCACTCAGGACAGGATATGTTGCACAAAGTTATGAGATATTAGTGGACAGGTAATGCATGATGGAAGAAATCAGCTGCACCTTAGAGAAACCTTGGATTCTGTGTGATTGAGGGTCTGAAAGTAGTTTTCATGAATGGTGTTTCATAGAAATTCAGCTAAATATTAACAGCTCGCCAGAGATCTTTTTTTAGTGATCATATTAAAAACTCCTGCAGGGGACTGGGTTTTACGATTTTTCTTGGAACTGAGACACGTCTTCAAACTGAGACTTTAATGACATGTTTGTGTCCTAAAATGAGGAAAGCAGCATCTACCTTGAGACATTGCAAGATTACCTCTCACACTGCTGGTCTGTGGGTGCAGAATTGTTTCTTATAGTGTTTCCCTTACTTGACCTATCAAAATTTTTTTCTGTAGTAACCGATTGATATTTTTAAATTCATAATTTTCAAATTCCTGCCACTAAGTGTTAATGGTCCAGTGGCAAAGTTACCACTTCTGTAAAATTTTCTTTTGTTCTTTCTTTGCCTAAACTATTTTTGAAAGCAATCAAGCAAACTTTTGGCTTTATTATTCCTTTAGAAATACAATTCCAGGTATCTAAATTAGTTAAACATTGGACATAAGAATGAAGAGAAATACTTGAACATGAAGTTTATTTAATACTTGCTAATATTTAAGAGAGTTGATAGAAGGTTGTACACATTTCATTTAAAAGCTTTGAATAAAGTAAAATGGCAAGAGATAGAAACTTTATGAAATTTGTGGGAAACATTTATGTTTTGAACAGAAACAGCACCACTCTGTTGTACGCCATTGATCACATTGATACAACCATCAATTCCTATGTCCTGTTCATAAAGAAAAAAAAGTAAAAAATCCCCACTAATTTCTCAGTATTGTACACTAAGAAAAATGTAATTCTTGAGCCTTGATGCAATTAGTGATGGCCCTAGTTTGCATGTTTATCTACAAATCAATATATTTGTGTCCAACCCCAAAATCTAACCACCACCAAGTCTCACAATACCCAGATTTTCTTAGTTCTGTTCCTGCAAATAAATTAGCACTTATTCAACTACCAAATTTCATTTAAAAAAGTGACATATGTATCCATAAAATGAACGGATTGCTCAGAAAAATCAAAATCATGTATATTTTTTTTGTATACAGCCCAGTTCAGGCTGCCACTGACTTCAATGAACCTTGGACTAAGAAACCTCTTTGTTGAATATCTGTCTTCAATGTGACTCATTTGAAAACTATTTACAACTAAGCACTTCCATTTTGTATTACCTTGTATGAACATCCTAAAGAGAATTATCTCAGTGTAGTACATCAATGCCCCAGGAATGGGCAGGGTTATAATTTGTGAGTACAAGAGATGCTGGGGTCCTAGTTACATTGTGTGACTAGGCAATCAGAGCTGCTTCTGCTCCTGCAACTATGGATGTTGTCATACTGCTGCTATCAGCGTTGCTGGGGGATAACACAGTTTATCTGTAGGATTTGAAATGTAAAACCCGAGTTGAGTGTTTGGAGCTGTCTCTTGGTAAAGTTGAAGCAAGGTTTCAGAGCACTTTTTTGTCTGCCTTTTACTTATTTTTTTCATTTCAAGTTTTCCTCTGCTACAACTGAGGTTGCTTAATTGCTGTAGTACTTACCAATGAATGTATTATCGGCCAGCCTTTCTTAGGACCATGCAAACTGTAGATGGGCTTTTGTTGTAATGGCAGGCACATTAAATTTTTCCATTTTTTCTTGTATTTCTTATTTTTTGTTTGTCAGTTTTGTTCAGACTTGCTCTCAATTTTATCTCTGCCCCTATCACTAATTTTTTTCCAGTCTACCTTGTTGATGCCTCTCTGTTCTGTCATATCTTTACCCTACCAGTCCAATTCAACACAGGCTCCCTGTTGGATTCAGAAGACCTCTCATTAGAGATTTGCTGTTCTCTCCTGACAAGCTGGGAGTCAAAGATTCCTCTTTGCGAATAACCCTATGCATTAGTTTAAATCTGATAGATCCTTTCTACCAGAGAGCCTTCATCAACATAGTGCATCTCTTTTCTCTCATCTCAGTCATCTGCTTCCTCTGCATGTCCTATTGCATTCTCAAGCCTCAGAATGCTGTACTGAAGTATCTTGGCTATGGACCTCATCTCCTGCAGGGAGAGGAATCACTGTCCTAGCTTGCTGCATCTCTTAATGTGGACTTGAATTCCAGTAATCAGGACACAGCTTGCACACGATGGCTTGTATTTCAGTGTCTTCTAGATGAGTAATGTTCAGAATAAAAGTAGAGTACAAACCCTAAACCTTCCTATAATGAAGTCATATCATGGACCACTCTATGTAATTTATTAGTTCCCAAACATTTTCCTTCATTCCTTTAAAAGTTGTCTCCCCTTCCATAAGCTGCTGCTGTGCTCCCTGTCTATTTGGACCAACATCTGTGGAGGGCTCATGATCCATTCTTTTTAATGGTACAAACTGAGCAAAGTAAGAAACAAATTGTTTGCTTATATCATGGAATTCCAAGTAGCTATCTCCCGAGTGATGAATTATATCCTTTCTGGTGCTATGACATACGGATCCTCTAGACTCTACATAAAGAATTAGCATGGAAGTAATAGTTTATAATACTCTAAATGTTCTAGTCTAATGGAACAGGAGAATAAGGGTAAAAGGACACATTTTCAGTATGGAAAGCTGTTCTTTCTTTTCGAGTTCTGCCTTCCCGTGTTGCGGAACTGCTCAGTTTAGAGTATTTTCACCAGCAAAACTCATATGTAATTGCTATTTTAAGTTATACTCTACAGTCATTATCTGTTTGTTTGGCTCCTACATTTTTGGTTTACTTCATGTCTTCTCAGTTTCATTGTAACTTAAATTAATTAAACGACATCCTGTCATGTTCTCCCCTCTTTGTATTGCTTCTTTGTTCTTACCAGCTGCTGATCTTTTGATGTTACCTTTCTGTTCTCTTCTACCTCTTCCACAGTTCTTCTCTGTTCAATTCTTCCTGTACCATATTCGTTGTAGAAAAATTTCCAAACTAAGTCACAAAATATTTAGAATTTTATTGTACTTTAAGTATTGAACTTGGAGCTTTTGTTTTAATTGCATTTAATAAACAAGCTGCAGCTTTCTGCCATTGCTCATTGCCTTTGCTGAAATTGTCTTAGGGTCTAGCTGTTAATGAAGTAGTCTGTGTTCACTGTGCTTCCTTCCAACGTTGTCAATCAACTTCATCATAAAGTTTGCTGCTTCTCCAGGGCTAATTTATATTAAGATTAAATTCCATCATTTTTTCTTTCAATTTGACTTGCACCTGTTTATGTCCAGCCAGTGAACTCTGTTCAAGTTGAGTTACGCAATGTCAACTTCTAATCTAGTGTTTTATTAAAAGCCTTGTTATTACTGAATGATGCAGAAACTCTTCAAGAAAATGTGAATGATGAAGCAGCTATTAAATTCAGGCTTCAAAAATTAAAAGATTCATTTGTCCTTACTGAAAGACCTCATTTTTTTTTCTCTTCCTGGTAATCATTCAATAACAGTACCCAGAGAAGTTGCAACAGGAAACTCTGAAGGGTACCTAGAGTTTGATAACTAGCTGAGCTGAACCTTCAGAGTACACATTGTTGCTTAAGAGCTTCTATTTTAAGCTAAAAAAATCCTGTATGTTGTACCTGACAAATGACTGACTAGGGTAGTCACAGGTGAGCACTTCTCATTAATTCACTGAGGAATCCACCCCATCTTAGGTGTGCCAGCAGAAAAGAAGCAGTTTCATTTGAGATATTGACTGGAAATCATGTTTGACACACTGCTATTGATTCCCATACACAGAGCCCTCCCCTCAACCTGTACCAAATAATAGTTTGCAAAAAGGTTCTAATGGTTGCATGCAAAATGTGTGCAATGCATTTGGAACAGCAGCGGAACTTCACTGAGTTTTCTTCTACCTCTGATAGCACATGAGCTAAAGGGATCCAGGGATATAGAGGCACAGCTTGTACATGCTCTGGCAGCCCTCGCAGTTCAAGTTTCCACTCTGATCTCTCACTGAATGCTGAAGGGTCTTCTTGGGTGTTATTTTTTACTACAAGACACACCTTCTTGAAGACTGTAGTATCAGTTCCTCCTCTGGCCTCTGTACTGAACTGTGTCTACACTGCAGCCTTTTAAATGAATAAAAAGAAATATAATGGAGAACTAGGTATTTAAGGTGATTTATGCTCAGTTTATGGATTTACTACTGTGTTTGGGAAGGAGGTCCTCACTGTTATCAATTTAAATAACAATTACATTAGGTTACGGTACAATGCAAATAAATCTTATTGCAGTGTCACCGTGTACTGATTTTGTCTGGGATAGAGTTAATTTCCTTCATAGTAGATAGTATGGCTCTATGCTTTGGATTTGTACTGAAAACAGTGTTGATAATACAGGGATGTTTTTGTTATTGCTGAGCAGTGCTTACACAGTCAAGGCCTTTTCTCTTTCTCACAGCACCCAGCCAGCAAGTAGGCTGTGGGTGCACAAAAGGTTGGAAGAGGACACAGACAGGACAGCTGACCCCAGCTGACCAAAGCGATACACCATACCATAAGACATCATGCTCAGCAATATAAAGCTGGGGAAGGAAAAAGGAAGGAGGGGAACATTTGGACTTAGGGCATTTGGCTTCCCAAGTAAGCTTTACGTGTGATGGAGCCCTGCTTTCCTGGAAATGGTTGAACACCTGCCTGCCAATGGGAAGCAGTGAATGAATTCCTTGTTTTGCTTTGCTTGCGTGAGTGGCTTTTGCTTTACCTATTAAACCCATGAGTTTTCTCATTTTTATTCTGCTGATTCTTTCTCCCATCCCACCAAGGGGGGACTGAGTGAGCAGCTCTGTGGTTCTCAGTTGCCAACTGGGGTTAAACCATGACACAGGGCTACCAATCACATGAATTATTGTATTTGTAAGACGAGTGAGAAAGTGAAAGAGAAAATTTGCTTAATCTACACATGCTTCCTGTTAGATCAGAAGATGTCTCATTCAGATCCAGATGCTATTCTACCCTGACATCTTGATCTCTTAGGTCAAGAGATCTCTCTTGCTGCCAGAGAGCCTTCATGAGCATAATACTTCATCTTAATGGAATGTCTTAATTTTTAAGCCAATTTCCACTTTGAAGTGCCCCAGAAAGTCAGATAGATCTTAATTTTTTTCAAAAATAACCCTGTTTCCTCCTTGTTGAAATCACAGGCTAGACATATATCTTCATTATAAAAAAAAATTATTTTATTTCCTTGAAGACATAATACCTTCTTGTTAGGCCAATAAGCTATCTCCTGGTACTTGACTAAGGAGCAATAACTGTTATCTGGAATTTTGATGACTCATTGGCATGTTTTAGTGTAAGAAATCTTACACCAGCTGTTGTGTTCTGTCAAACATCTACATGAGATAAACGTATGTATCTTTCAACTTGATTGAGAGCAGATTAAGTGGTTGTTAACCAGTTTAGAGATTGCAATTCACCCACTGATGGCAAGCCGCTTTATTCTAAACCCAGTGCAGCTATGCTCAATCATTCCTCTCTTTTCCTTTCCATATAGTATAAAAGCAGAGCATTCCAACAGAAAAGAACTAACCATCCTCAGACAAAAGATAATAGTATTTCCAACACATTAATGCTAATCTCTGTTTTAGAACTTTATCACCCCAAATACTGATTTTTTTTCCCTTGTTTTGAATAGGTATTTTCAGAAAGTGGAGTATAATTTTCATTTACCATTGAAGTTCTGATGATTTTACATGGCTTACGTTTTTCTCTCTCCAGCTACGAAGGCTGTATCTTGACAGTGATATATAATTTTGTTTGTAAAATCAGCCAACAACATAGATGATGTTTACAGATGATATCTAACTACTGTCCCAAATTTATAATGAAAAATAAGAAAAGAAGCATGAAAAATGGCAGCAGTACTTCAATTTGCAATATAAATTGTCCAAGAAACATTTAGCCCTTCCTGACAAGATATTACCAGCATGAAGTCTTAGCTTAGATTTCTTCTCTTGTATAATCAATATACAGTGCAGCACAATTATACTGGCTTACCCTGCAGAAAATCTTCATTAATGTTTATCAAAAGCCTTTTGGACAAATTGCCCCATTTGTAGTGTGCATCCATTTGCTTTGATTTAATTTACTTACATTGTTTTCTCCTTGTTTCTTGGCAGAATTAATAGTCACCAGAGTTCAGTAGCTGTGTGCTCTCAAAGAGTTATCGCTTTGCTGAAGACAGTGTTCAAGTTCTTGAGGTTTGGGATTGTTGTATTTCCTTGTTTCTTTTTTTTTCAATTTTTTTCCAGGAATCTTGAACTCCTTTCTTTTCTTCCACGTGTCTGCTTTTCAGCTAAAGTCAAACAGCCCAAAGAGTCAGATTTGGGAGGGGAATCTCTGGCAGAAAGAGGACAAACTAAACTGGCTGCACAGAGCTCTTTACTAGGGCTCTGAGCAAGGATGCACTTGAGCTGACAATGTGGGAACTTCTCCAGCATGAGTTTTTGAGGTTGGTCATTTTCCAAAGGGCAATCTCTGTGAAAAACTGTGGCATTGCTGCAATATTTGGCGACTGTCAAGCCTGTACATGCTACACAGATACCTTAGCTATCCTCAAGGAAGGCCAAAAGCGTGGTATTTCTGCCTTTTTCTAAGAAGAGATGTACTACGACTCTGGGCTAGATTTTATTAAGTTACTTTATGACCATCAGGCCAACAATCGTCTTAAGAGTTTTATTTGTTTGGTTTCGGGTTTTTTTTTATTTAATACTAGTATTCTACATGTTCCTGGAAACACAGAAGATATACATGTTAGAAGGAGTAAGCTCTGTGCATACATATAGCCAGGAAACAATGTGAATTGATTAGGAACTAGTTATTGGGTGTTTTTTGTATGCTTCATAAAGCAAATTGTTCTCTTTTCACTATCCTAGACTATCTTTCAGGGTGAGGATACACATAAATTTCACCAAAAAATGATTAAAGAAGTTTTAATTTCACTAAACTTTCTAGCCAATGTCTGTCCAAAAAAAGAAAAAAATATTTACTCCAGTACTAGTTTCTAATATTAATTAAATGGTATTCTCATTTTACAGTTTGTTTTTTGGTTTTTTTTTTCCTGATCTATCTAGTAGCCATTCCTGGTTGCAGCAGCTACAGAGTAGGTCATGTGTAAGTTAAATGCTCCACCAATCTGCCTTTTAAAGTACAGACTTTACCTTAATGATTGATTGGTAGTGGTCTAACATAATGATAATAATTTGAGCCCTCAAGAACAATCATGACTAGCTTCAAATGGTAAGAAGTGATGCACTCAGTAAGTCCAAAGGCAGGAGACAATAGCTGGCTGATGCTTTTTCTTTCCTAATCAACTTCCTATGACAGGTACCATAAAAGTTTCATTGGTTAAAACTAGAAATGGCCAGCACCAGTCTGAATTATAGATACTGAACCAATATTTCATGTTAACACTAATGCCAAGATACCAACACTGGTATCTTGGTATGTAAGCTGAATTTTCCTGGGGGAGGGGGAGAAATTAGAGAACGATAGAGAAGGCAGAGTTCTAATAAACTTAAGAATAAAAAGAAAACAGCTGCCTTTATGTTCAAAAGAGAAAGGTGAAATAGAGATATCAAAGACTTAGTGGAAGAGAAGAATATGCAGAGAGATCTGTGGGAGAAAAAAGTCAGAGAAACAAAGAGAAAAGAATGAGAGCCACTNGCAAAGAGATAAATAGAAATTCTATTTTCAGGACTTTATATATATGTGTGTGTTTCTATGTATATGACATATATATATATATGAATAAATACATTTAAATAATATTTAAATATTAATATATAAATATTTTCTATTTATATATGAAAATATATGAACTCTAAAGGGAATTAAATAACTATTCAAAGTAACTTAAAAGAGTAATTAATTACTATATGTTGAAGGGATGTGGGAAGTTATTTTGCCCAATGCATTGCAATATAAATTATTGGATTATTTTTTGTATTAAAGATTTGACAGTTTTTGGTAAGGAAATTCAATTAGTGCTGTAGTGCAATACCTGAATATTTCCCTTGGACTGAATGGTTCAGCAAACTGCACGAGGAGGAAAGCAATACTGGGCATAGGTGGCACAGTCATCCCTATGCTTGTGACACTTATGGTCTGATTTGAAAAATCTCAGCTACTACTGCAATGCTAGCTATACTACTATTTTACATTTATATAGCATCAACATATCTCAAAGCACCCAGTAAATGTTCAAAGGATATACCACCTTTTTGCAGATGGAGAAGCTGCTGTGCAGAAAGATTATGATTACAAAGCAATTTGATGATACACCCAGGAACCGAAATGATTTCTGATCACTTGTGTCAGACAGACCTGCACCATTTTACTTTTTTGTTAACATCTTCGGGCTCTTAATTTTTGGCCTAATTTCATTCCCAGTTTCCTCTTTATTTCTCAACATCCATGTCATTTAAAGCAGTTGAGCTCACTCATGATATACACAAACTTTGTTCATCACTGTTTAACTTTTCCTGTTCTGTGGAANTACCATAAAAGTTTCATTGGTTAAAACTAGAAATGGCCAGCACCAGTCTGAATTATAGATACTGAACCAATATTTCATGTTAACACTAATGCCAAGATACCAACACTGGTATCTTGGTATGTAAGCTGAATTTTCCTGGGGGAGGGGGAGAAATTAGAGAACGATAGAGAAGGCAGAGTTCTAATAAACTTAAGAATAAAAAGAAAACAGCTGCCTTTATGTTCAAAAGAGAAAGGTGAAATAGAGATATCAAAGACTTAGTGGAAGAGAAGAATATGCAGAGAGATCTGTGGGAGAAAAAAGTCAGAGAAACAAAGAGAAAAGAATGAGAGCCACTGAAAAGGGAAAAGGAAAAGAAAAAAAGAAACAGAAGAGCTTTTTGATATCAATGTAATTCTCATATTCCCTCACGTTCCCATCACGCAATCTTTTGAACTTTTTTATTTTTTTTTCTGATTTTGGTATATAAGAAGATTGACTCAGTACATAGGAGTTTCTTGGGTTTTTGTGGATTTTCTTTACAACTACATACAATGACATGATCAAATTGGTGTGACTGCCAGGAAAAGCTATCCCCGATACTTTTACATCTTTGCCTCATTATTAGGACTGTTTGCAAAGAGATAAATAGAAATTCTATTTTCAGGACTTTATATATATGTGTGTGTTTCTATGTATATGACATATATATATATATGAATAAATACATTTAAATAATATTTAAATATTAATATATAAATATTTTCTATTTATATATGAAAATATATGAACTCTAAAGGGAATTAAATAACTATTCAAAGTAACTTAAAAGAGTAATTAATTACTATATGTTGAAGGGATGTGGGAAGTTATTTTGCCCAATGCATTGCAATATAAATTATTGGATTATTTTTTGTATTAAAGATTTGACAGTTTTTGGTAAGGAAATTCAATTAGTGCTGTAGTGCAATACCTGAATATTTCCCTTGGACTGAATGGTTCAGCAAACTGCACGAGGAGGAAAGCAATACTGGGCATAGGTGGCACAGTCATCCCTATGCTTGTGACACTTATGGTCTGATTTGAAAAATCTCAGCTACTACTGCAATGCTAGCTATACTACTATTTTACATTTATATAGCATCAACATATCTCAAAGCACCCAGTAAATGTTCAAAGGATATACCACCTTTTTGCAGATGGAGAAGCTGCTGTGCAGAAAGATTATGATTACAAAGCAATTTGATGATACACCCAGGAACCGAAATGATTTCTGATCACTTGTGTCAGACAGACCTGCACCATTTTACTTTTTTGTTAACATCTTCGGGCTCTTAATTTTTGGCCTAATTTCATTCCCAGTTTCCTCTTTATTTCTCAACATCCATGTCATTTAAAGCAGTTGAGCTCACTCATGATATACACAAACTTTGTTCATCACTGTTTAACTTTTCCTGTTCTGTGGAATGTTGTTGGTTTTTTTCTTTTTTTGTGTTACAAAGTTTGATTTTTCATAGCCATTTTTTTAATTGTCTCTGTGAAAAGTCAGACGTAATCAGAAAATTAAGTGTAAACTATAAGCCTCTTCAAAATGAGGCTTACCAACAGATAATGACCAGCTGGGTATTTATTGATGGCAAGAACGAGGACAAAAAAAGCATTAATAGTTTAAAACAACACCCCTTCAATAATAAATTTCAAAGTGATCATTGGTATTTCAAATCTATAGTTAATGACTTCTTTTTCTTCTAATCTTTAGTTTCATTAATAAGTTAGAAAGTTTGTAACTGATGTGATTAGGAATTTATTTTCCATCAGTCAAATACTATGATGTGTTATTTTGATATAGTAAAGGGTAATACAAGATCTCAAAATTTTAATGTAATTTAAAGTTTGAACAATTTGGAAATATTGACATTGAAACCTAAATAAAATCCAAATACAAATAGATTATTAATTAGAAATCATATTCTGTGCTTAATATCTTATTTTTGCAGGAGAAAGGAGGGGACTTTTCTTCACAGTCTATAACCCTGCAAAGAACTCTGACAAAATCACTTCTAGACCATAACTTAGAAATGTCATTTGTACTATAATAATGCCAGAGTTCTCATTCGTGTCTTTATCTCCTAAAGTCTGAATTATTGCAAAGGCTGTGAAGAAAACTTCCTACAAAATTAGATTTCATTCAGATAGGACAAATGCATATACACCTATCATAACAGGGCAAATAAAAGGGCCTTGTAATACATCTTTTCAAATATTGTGTCTTAAAATATATAGTGTTTTTAAACAGGTCCAGAGTGAAAATATTTCAACACAATGTCTTGGGCTGCCTTAGGAGAAGCGCTGCCAGCAGTTTGAGGGAGGTGATCCTTGTCCTTTTCTCAGTACTGGTGAAACACATCTGGACTGTTGGGTCCATTTCTGGGATCCTCAGTTCAAGCAGAAAATGGACATACTGGAGTGAGTCCAGTGAAGGGCTATGAATCTGATTAAGGGACTGGAGCATCTGGCGTATGAGGAAAGACTTTGGGAGTCCAGAATATTTAGCCTTAGAGTGAAAAGGCTCAAGGTGGTGGTGTGATCTTACCCATGTGCCTAAATGTCTAATAGAAGGAAGTCAAGAAGACAAAGCCTGCCCCTTCTCAGTGCAGTGGGTACAAAGTAAAAAACAGGCAATTCCATTTAAACATAAGAAAAGCCTTTTTGACTCTGAGGGTAGTCAAGCACTGGAACTGGCTGCCCAGAGAGGAAGTGGAGTTTCCATCCTTGGAGATGTTCAAAACCCAACTGGGCACAGTCCCCAGTAACCTGCTGTAGCTGACTCTGCTCTATGGGTTTTTTTACTTCAAATTGTATATCAAACTTGTTCTCACATTATTATGGTATAGAAATTTATTAGTTCATCTCTTGAGATGTGTTAAGTGTAATTTTTTTATCTTGTGAAGCACATTATTTTTATGTGTATACCACAACTGAATGCAACAGTTACGCAGAGGGAAGAGGAAGGGAAAGAAGGCGAAAGAATCATAACCAGGCTCATAAAACTTGAATCATATTGAGGCTGGGGAAAGAGATGAGGGAGAATTCCATTCCTCAGTTCAGCACCCACATACTATTCACATAAATATGCTCACATACCAAGACGTTAGGAATCAACAAGTATGGGAGAGAAAAAAAAAAGACTGCAGTATGTGCTATAAAAAAGCATACAGCTGCACAATGTCATCATATTTGACCCAACTGCTGTAGTAGAAATAACAGCAAATATTCACTGGCATTCTGAGGTTTTGAAGTACATGATTAAGAAACAAAGGAAAAGGATCCAAGTGATTTAATACGAGAGAAGTAGACAGATATAATGTACGTTGCTGTTTATACCATGGCCTTATTTAGGACACAATTTTGTAATCTTTTAATTTTTCAATGTTCTTTGAAAGGCCATGTAGAAGTTTCAGTCAGCTTGAAGTATGTTGTTCTTTTTGTTGGAATTTGTTCTTCAAGACATATTCAAGGTTACAGGCTTTTTAAAAATATCTTCTCATAGAACGTGGTAAAACATAGGAAAAATATCTCTCGAGATTCTGTCCATTCAATGACTGTACCGAGAACTGGAGACTGTTGAAAAAGGGCAAAAATGAAAAGGGAAGATACATTATGACCTGACATAGACATTGCTACTGCCAATTTATTTTCGTGTCTTAATTTAAAATATTTAAGTCTGCCTAATTGTAATTTTTGGACAGACAGCAGTATGATTTCCTCTTGAGTTACATATGAGAGCTTGTTAACAAGATCTGATATCCCAAGTAATATAACTGTATTTGGAAGTAATGCTTGATGAGAATTCATATTCATAAACTCCAAATAACATGGTTTGTCTTCTGGAAACCCTTTGGAAAAGTCTGGAAGTCTATTTGCTGAAATATATTCTCAGAGTGTACATGGTCAATAAAATTCTACAGAGAAGGGCAGAGTTCACCATCCATAAAATTTGTTCAGAAAAGTTTAGGGGAAAAAGAATACTGAACATGGAATGGTTTTGGCCAGGGACATTGACACTGCTGAAAATATGTGGCAACCCGATAATTCTTTTTTAACCTTATAACCGTAGCTGTGTCTAAGCTGGAATTAAGGATCTCCTCCTGATGTCTGTTCTTGGCTTGCAGGTCTGTACTGGGGCAATGGGGTTGAGGAGAAAGAAGTGACAGATGCTTCAACAGGAATAGTCCACTTTCGGTACTTGGCAACTCTTGAAACTTATGGCATGGAATGAAATAGAGATTGCACTCATTAGTATCTAATTCAGTGTTCAGAGAAATGGTCATTGCTAATAAGCGTACAGTTGAGAACACTGAAAGAAAAGCTGTAGCTAGCAAAGATGGTACAGAAGCAGAGTGGGAACTCAGAGACATGCTTCTGCTGTAGGAAGCACAAAGGTCGCTAGTGCCACTGAGATGAGTAAGAGCAGCACTAAGACCAACCTGAATGACTCCACTGTCTGACCAGGAGGTACCAACCAAGCACACCTTTTTCTTTCTTTGTCAGGCAGCAGCCCAATTTGCTGTCAGTTCATATTGATCAACTCATGAGGAAAATTATCTCATTTATTCATTTACCTTTCTTGGATCTCACTACTAGCTGATTTACAGCTCTTACAGTATTTACGAGTTTATGGAAATGTTCTCACAGAGAGGAACAATTCCTTCTGCCACTTGTGTAGGAAGTCTATAGTGTCACAGATGTTCAAACTCTAAGTTCTCAGTCAGAGCCAGAGATATTAGTAGAAGCCTTTATTTTTCTGTATCTCAAAAAGTGGGATAGGGATGCTGCTCAAGTAAATATTCCTTCAAGGACCATTTGAACATGATCTGCTATGCTCATTGCTGCACTACTTTATATCAGCAATGAGCCAAGATTTCTTAGTAGGCATAATGACCTGTCAGGAGGAACAAAGCTTGAAACCAAGAGGCATTTATATGTCACACCGGGGGTCAAATATTTCAGGCTTAAAACAGGTAAAGACAACCCTCCCTCCCCCAAAATTTAAATTTATCACACTCCATTTATTTGTTTGTTTGCTTTTTTATAACTGTAGAATGAAAGATCATTGCAGTGCTGAAAACAAACAAGTCTGTGGGTTGCTACAGCTGTTAGCTGAGAGGACTGAGAAGGAACTGAAGAGGAGTTAGGAAAGCTTTACTGTCTAAGTTTTTAGCTCACGTTACAAAGAGATTTGGCACGTACATACGCGACCTAAATTCTTCCACTGGGAGATAACTGTTTTATACATACAAAATACAGCAGAAGTAGACAAACAATGCATTTTCACTGCATCTGGCTGAAAAAGCCTGATAAGTTATTTTGATTTTTGTGAAAAGTCTGAAAACCTAATGAAATACTTTATCCACATTCTTACTCAACTCTAATCTCTGGCAATGTATCCATGCCTGGTTGATGAACTGGAGACCTAGCACAGAGCTATCACAAAAGTACTAAAAATATTGCATAAAGCAAATGATTCATTGAAAAACTTGCTACGTGACTTCAAGGAGAGAGGGGTAGTTTTAACAAAAAAAGCTCCAAGGGAAAAAAAATCCTAAAATTAGTTGCATTTCTCACCAGATGAAAAGCCAAAGATATATTTTTTATTTTTATTTTTTTAACAGAGGGAAAGCAGAAAGCAGAAATCTTGTTATGTAATGACATCTTGGCTTTGATTTTTTATCTTATCCTCAGAACCCAAATATAGTAACTGTTAAAATAGATTTTGCTGTATGTAAGAGTCCATTAAGATTTACTTCAAGTAACTTGCCCTTTTCTAGGTGAAATTCTAGGTACTTCAGTGAGGGGATCATCTCTCTTATTCTTAGATTTTATTATTTTCTTACTAACTTAAGTAGATCAGTAGATCTTAATACCAGCATTTCCTCATTTTTTTTTCCTTCCTTATTTGCCAGGAAGCGTGTGGAATTCTGGCACCACGAGCATCAACAAGACAAGGTTTCCTTGCTGTCCAGATGTGAATAGAGTCTATACATTACATACACAATGTATGTGCACACACACAAACAGGCCTGCAGTAAAGCACCATATAGTTTAAGATCATTTCAACTAAAGTTAGTTCAGAGCTCATTGTTACATGTGATTTCACAAAGTGATAATTTAACGCACTAAATTACCACTCTGTTCCTCATAGAAAGTGACACTCATGACCACATAATAAAATACTTTATGGCCTGTTGTTCAGAGTCATAATTCCACTCTGCTGTAGTAGGAGGAAGCCACAAGTCATTCCACTCTAGCTGCCATTAGGGGATGTATTGCCTTCCTAGCCTATGCGCTGCGATTAAGAAACCTGACAGCCTCTCATCTGCAGATGGCAGAAGCCTCTAAAGCTGTTGAACTGGCACTCAGTCAGTTGGCTTTTGATCTGGTTGTTCAGATATAAGAGCCTGTTTAAGCAGAAAAGAAAATAGTCTGTTCATGTTCAGTTAGTATAAAGCTCTCTTCCGATGGGGTTTTGTGTCTTTATCTGTTCCTTCAGCTGCTTTTAATTAATGCTTTGAAGACACTGTGTATTTTGGATTTAAAGGTGAGAATAACTCTTTCTAACTCAACTCCATATTAATTAAACATCTCTACTGTAAGCGGCAGCCCTGTTTTTCCCCGGTGGACTCCCTACACAATAACTTATTAATAATTTTTTTGAAATAGGAATGATTTTCTCATTTAGGAAGGAATACAAACCCAGTCTATTTATAGTTGTTTGGAGAATCTCAGTTTAGTGTAGACTAAATGTAGAGATAAATAAAAAGCCGTTTCATAGCTTTGTACAGAGCAGCCATTAAACTTTAGGGGTTATGGGAAAGCCCAGCAGCACAAGGCCTATAATTTGCAGGGAAATTTTGTGATCCTTTGGGATGAGTCCCTCAGTAATAAATATCCACATTACTATTTTTTCATCGGCTGTCTGGTAGATGTAGTGCAAAGCAGTGGCTAGCACAGTGTTTTTCAGCGTCAGGGAAAACAAGCTCCCTGAGTGGCCATAGGAAATGTAAGCACAGAAAAACTCCTAGCTGGCACACAGAGCTACAGAGACACTTTGCACTTCTAAGGGAGAACGCTTTAAAGGAAATGGAGCGACCATCCAACAACAAGACATGCAGGAAAAAATTATAAAAGTGCAGGAAAGGCAGGTGAAGGTGGCAGCGCTGGGTGGTAGCGGTGCACTGGCATTTGCGATGCTGCCAGATTGCCTGCTCTGCTCATTGCTGTGGTATTTTCTCTTGAAATAAAATAAAGCAAAGAAACAAAATGTAATTGCATTCAAAATACAGAAAGGGACAAATGACCAGAGAAGGCAGCAGTTGTCAGGGCACAGCAAGGACAGGGGCTCACTGGGGCCATTGGGAGCCCCGCCATGACAGGGCCCAGCAGGCAAGGCCTGTCCCACAGCCCCAGCCCAGAGCAAAGCAGCCAGGGGGACAGGGGCAGCCCTGGCCCCTGACATCAGGCACCTTTCTGGGGACAGGAATAGGCCGAGGCTGGGACGTGGGCCCAGCAAGGCAAATCTGTGGGGAGCTGGGGACCATCCCTGCTGTGTCATCAATGTGGCAGGGGCTGAGAGCCAGGAGGGCTGACTTGGGGACCTGGGCCATGGGCAGGAAGGGGAGGCCTGAGGGTGCCCCCGGGGCCTTGGAACAGGGTCTTGAACCTGCCTTCACAACCTGTCAGGAACACCAGTCACAAGATAATTTTCTCTTTAAGGCAAGGGTTTCCTCACATTTCTACTGACTACAGAAATGACAGACATGCCTGCCACCTCTCTGATGAAAGGGTTGTTCACTTCATGAGGGTGAGAGACATTATGGGAACACTCCTTAAGAGGTGCACCAGAGAGTGTTCAGGACAGTAAGTAACATGCGCATTCAGGAGAGAGATATGAACTTTTATACTTTGAAAACCTTCCCTGCCCCCCCCCCCCCAAGGAATTTAACATATAAATAGCTTTGCACTGAATCCATTGAAATTAATAACAAAAAACTAAGATAAAGTGGCCTAGAGGAAACTGTTAAAAGTTGAAAGCTATACTCCTTCACATTGCATCTCCCAAATTAGCACTTAATGAACAAATAATGGAATAAGTGTTGTTGAGTAGTTCACTATCACGTCTTTGAATGAAGTATTTGACTATGAAAGAAGCGTGTAGCCAACAGAGCCAAATGAAGGCAAAAAGAATTAAAGACCGATCGAATAATTGACTTCTTTTTTTTAAGAAAGTTTGTGCAGAGATTGTCTCATTGTAGGAAAATGCAGTAATCTATGTTTTAATAAAAAATCCAACATAACAAGCACTTCTCTTGCTTACTTACTGCTGCTGTAATACAAACACTTAAAGTCATCTCTGAGGTGTTTTAAAATTTGACAAAGTATTTATAGAGATCAATTAGAAGAACTTAAAATGTTAACAGTTACCAGAATTGGCAGTAGTATAAATATTTGGAAGTGTTTTAAATGTAAATATCCTGGAAGATATTTACCTTTCATGTGCAATCTTATGTTAAGCTGCTTGTCAAACATGAAGACATCCTCCAAAAGGTAGCAGACATGTTTTAGTATTCCAGTCACAAAGCAGTGTTGCAGTCATACAGCTGCTGACAACTCTGTGTTGCACTTCATTGTGCTGCAGTAGAGTTGAACTGATTCACAAAGAACTGAATGGGTTGATGTATGCACAGGGCTTGACAGCTATCTGACTTGTGCTGGGCTATGGAACAGGGTGGAAACAGAGAAGAGCCATGCTATCTGGTGGACTCAGTAAGCACCAAGTGTATTTTCCCCTCACTTTCGCCTCCAGGATAAGGATAACTGGAGCTTGGGAAGTCAAGAATTCACTCATCAAGGTTGCTGATATAGAACCTAAGGATTCCTATGTATTTGGGGGATTTGTTCACAAATTTATTTCCTAATATTTGTAGCATGGCTGCTTCTGGCAAGGATACCCTCAGAGAGTGTTCATGTCACCAATGCAGCTCCTAGGACAAGCAGTGACTGACTGAGTGTATCTCATTGTGGGTCCCAGGATATTAGTTCTCCATTCATCAAGATCAGAGATGTGGACAGCCTGATACAGGATCAGGATGCTGTGATATCCAGATGCAGAGACTTACAAGCACTACTTGAATTACCAATTTACATGTTGCCCTTTGTAATGGAGGTAACAAGAAGACCAAGTTATTGAAGAAAAAAGAGATTTAAAAATAGAAATAGATAAGGATGGTCTGTCTAACATTGCCTATACCCATTTAGAAGTCCAGTGTTAGCCCTTCATATCTTTTACTGTCTATAGTTTTGGTCTTTTCCGATGGTCCTGATTTTCATTAAGAGATACTTGGAAATATTTCATAGCCACTCCATAGTATGCAGCTGAGTAGCATGTCAGCAAGTGTTGTTCTGATATTATTCTCAGCTTGTACTTAAATTCTGCTGCTTTTTAGAGTTTGATTTTAACAACTTAAATGAATGAAGTGTACAAAACACAACTTGTGATTTTTTTAGCTTCTTCTCCTACCTGGAGAGAACTACTCAGCATCTCTTTTTTCTGAGTCTCTTTTTTCCCTCCACAGAAAACTGAACATCATCCTTTCAGCCTGCATTGCACTATTGTGTTTTGAAGATTCTGATTTTGGTTGGTATCTTCCTCTCAAGAAGAACATGCCTTTCTGTGTTCTTCAAACATGGAACTGATTTTGAGTATGCTTGAGTATATTTGAGAAAATTGCATTTCTGTCTCATCCTTGGCCTAGTCTTATTTTTTTAGACGTGCATAAGTTGGAGGCTGTGCTTTGCCACACTCTTTCAGGCCAATCAAGGGTATTAGTATTTATCTTCCATTTAAAATTCTATTACCTTTGAGTACACTGACTGATGTTGCTGAGCTCATGGAAATGTATTAAAAGCTCAGCTTCAGCTTTTTTTTTTCCTTGCTGCACAAATTAGGACTGTATTTAGCAATTATACTGCTGTGAAACCAAGATAGCCAATCAGTTTATGGCTTCAGCAGGCCTACTTCTACAAATTTATATTTTAAAACATTGACAAAATCCTGTCCTCTTATCCTCTCAGTGCACAGACTTCTTTACACTGCAAATTCAGTGCATCCAGCCTTTTTAAAGCAAAGGCACTCCCCTGGAGTTATTGCTGTAAAATGGAATTTCGTGACTAGTTTCAAATCCCTTCTCTCGCGTATGTCACATTGTGGTCTCCTGTCAGGCTTCTGCCATTCTCAAATCCCTTCCTTCTGAAAAAATATCTATGATAAAGCTGTCAATTTAAAATGTCCAAAAAATTCCCACCATGCTAATTGCTCACAATTCAGTAATCTTAGTCATATTTATTACAGTAAAGGTGATCAGATTCATGCATTCCACATGTTGGCCTAAATTTCCAGTTTAATTCTATCCACCAAATCACCTCCAGAAGAATATTGTTTCATGGGGAAACAAAGAGAGGAAAATATCCCCAAACAAACAGACGATCTCCCGCCCCCAACAAATATTTGTTTGTTTCTTCAAAGTACAGTTCTCTTTCCAAAGTTACTGTAGACTGCTATGCAAGCTGAGTATACTTGCTCCAGAAGCAGTAGCCCAATAAAGTCCACTAACACAGACCTCCACATGAAATTACTAGAACATTAAAGCCTACTTTTTTAATAGGAAATAACGTTTCCTTGTAGTCTAACTATCCATAAATACCACCTAAAAAGCTGTGGCAGCTTTTTTTTTTTTTGAGAGAAGGGACAGCAATAGAAAAATAATGTTGGTAATTTTCAGATGTTTTCTTCTTTTTAATGTATTATTTTTCTCCTCCTACTCTGTCTGTAAGTATTTCTTAGAGAAATGAATGCAGCCGGAGGGATATGAAAAATAGTTATAATGAAACCCCAAACCACTTCTAAAATACATTTCTGTTCAGTATGTTACTTAAGCAGAATACACATTGGGGTAGCATAAAAGGTTTATTAGGTTTTTGAATGAGTTCATAATTCACTCATTGCTTCATCAGTTCAAAGGAACAAACAAACAGACAAAAAAAGCTGCCCAAAGCTCATAAAGACAAACATGTTATCCTATTCTACCAAATTTTGTATTTTCCAATATACTTAGATGCACACTTCGAAAAAAATAATTAACATTGATAAATAACTGTAATTGGTTCAATTATTCAGGAAGTATAGCTGTTAAGGAATAACTGCCTTTTCAATAATACATCATTGTTTTCTCAGATATGGTCATGTTTGTCAATGACAAACACATCTCAGAGCATCAAAATTTGCCAAAATAATTGCAGATTCTTTCAGAACTGTTTTGTGTCAATTGGTCTTCATGAAGAAAACTTTCAAGTTTACTTACAGAACAAAACTTCTTTAAAGTAAGCGGATTTTCCATGACTGTTTTTAAACATATTAGGATGCCTTCAATGTTATACTGGGAGTTTTCAGAATATTATATTGCCTGAAATGTTCAAATGCTCATTTTAATATTATAATTTTCAATAAACCCTATAACAATTTAGCAATAATGTATTAGCTTCCCTATTACACATTTCTGAGCAAAATGGAAGGATACAGTAGTAATCCGTTGGTAAGACAGAAAAGAGCATACAGGCATATACCTCTGCTAAATCACCCTTACCTGCTTTAAGAGTCCAATGTTCTTTGGCAACAGGTCAAGCTGGAGAATAGACTACAATATCAGCCAGCTGATTTTGTAGTCTATGATTTTTCATAGACAAAATCAATCAGGAATAATTACTGCCTGAAATACAAATAACTTGCTGTCTATAGATTTGATAAATATCACAATATTTCAGTGGTGATCAGAACAGCAATAAACAGTAGTTTGCCTCCATAAACATGTATCTGGAAAAGTTTTCAACTCATGTAAATAATGAATTTCAAACCCCACAGTATTGTCTGCACCTCTCCAGAGTTCTCCCAGGACCACTTACAGGTAGGGGCTGGAAACCAAAGAAATTTGTTTAGGGGAGAGGAAGGATATGGATTGCCTGGAAGTTCCGCAGAATTAGCTTTACTCATTTCAAGGAACCCTCCCCTTCCCTGTCACGGGGGATCTTTGCACTTGAATGCAACCTTTCCTAACAGTCTTTATGTAGGCCATCAAGTGCTTCATAAAGCATTAGTCAAACATGCAAAAATAATCAAGTAAAAGCCTAATCAAACAGGTTGATCTTAAGCAAATATTTCAAATGGCCTTGGGACTGAGTTCCCAAGCAGTCCGTGTGTGTTTAAGAGGTGGGGGTGGTAAGGGGAATTAGTAAGTATGATGTATGAACACTTTCCTTTCTAAAATATAGTTAGACTTTGGGGCAGAAGAATCAAACATTAAATGCAAAAACACCCCAGAGACCCCTCAATGAGACCTGAACAAACAAAAAACCCAAAAAAACCCCAGAAAGTAACATTCTACCTTTTGGAGTAGAATGGAACATAGAGTGACTCAGTAATAGCCTTGCCTGCACAGTGGTAGCTGGTAAATATTACAACACGTATAACAAAGGATTTTAAAAAAAACCCACTTCTGTTCAAAGAAAATGTGAGCATATGCTCCACTATTTCATTAAATGAATAGGAAACGTAAGCCCTATTTGGAAGGTTTATTAGCCTTGGCATATTGCACATGGCATTGCAATGTGTGTCTTGTGTTCTTTTGAGATTAATTTTGAAAATAGCAGAAGCAAAACTAATCGAACACTTGTTTCTTCACAGCTTTTATTTCTTAGCTTCTGTATGTAGCCAGTTCCAAGTGGATGTCAGTGTAATATGAGTCTGGGGCACAGAATGTGAAATTTTGATTTAATGATGTTCTCTTCATTAGTTCAAAGATTTTAAAAAAAAGAAAAAAAAAACCCTAGACTTTCCCCCTTAAGGGATGGAGCGCATTAGTTATCTGTATTCATGCAAGCTTTTGGGGAACTGGAAAACTCTGAAATAAACTGAGAAAGAGTGGCACCTTTTTACATAATGGCAGATAAGCTGAATAGAGCTGCAGTCATTATTGTGTTAGTTGATGCCAGTAATGATTTCTACTACCAGTACACCAGACTGTCCAGCTGAAATACAGATAGCATCACAGGCTATCCAATACATAGAAAATTGCACCGGTCTGATAGCCATTTTCAAACTATGCTATGAGAAAATGAGAGACAGGAAAGAAGTTAGGCTCATTCTCAGCAGGTGACAAAAAAATGCTTATATCTGCTTTGCCTAGCAGCTCTGGGGATTCTGTGTACCTCATAGGAAAATCTGTGCCCTCGCAGAATGTTGTGTACATGAATGAGATTCCAAATTCTCCTCTATTTAAATATAACCCTTCATTGTGTCTCTGCCACCGTTGAGACATCAAATGAAGCTGAAAATTCAACAAACTGAGAAAGAGAGGGAGGATGTTAATATTGGAAAGGGAGGCTATAATATTTGAAGCAGTGGAATGGAAACTTTTTTATTCTTGTATTTTTGACCTTGGAATAGTCATGTCTCTCATCTGTATTTCAGTTCTTCATCTGGAAAATGGCAATATAAACATAGGAAAAAAGTTTAAGGTGACAAATCTCTTACAACAGCATTCAGGTGTTTTAAACCTCTATATCTTATCATTCTGTCATCCAGCCTGGATATCCTACCACAATACAAATAAAGAAATTGAAGGAAACCACACATCTTCAGACAAAATAGGGTTGCTCTTTTGCCTCAAACCTGTATTGTTTAATTTTTCATATTTAAAAAATAATAATAATCTAATCCTACTATCAATGTATTTGAGTTCAACAATATTTTCATAGAAAAGCGTGTATATAATTCAGATACAGGATCAATACTGATCATGGACATCATCTAAATTTAATAAACTGATTTGCTTTGTGTTCATTTTCAAGGTATACTCTGGGGACTGAGTTTATAGCAGCAGAAATCTTGAGGAAATATTCAGGGAAAGTCAATGCTGAAGCTGTATTGGCCCTAAAAACCTGTTTTAGTAATCACATTCATCGAATTAATGTACGATCTGTATCTGTTCAAAATAAGCCAAATCTTGAATATTCAATAATAATAACCTAAGTTCAGCTGAAGTATTACAGATAACTTCATACAGCAATATAACTATTGAAGTTCAAGTTATAATCTGTTTACAGAGAGAAGTACAAGAAAAAAGCCAACAAAAGAAATTACATTTTTTCAATTAATTTTCTTGTTTATTAATATCAGTGTTTCTTCAGCCTTGTCTTTTGAGTTCTTAGCTATAAATCTAGTCTTTACAGACACTGTATTAGCTATTATTAGCTCGGGTGGAGCATGTGATTCTAGCTATTTGTAACTCACACAGATCAAGTGAACAACTCGTGCTAGTGTTGTGTAGCATGCAGGTTTGAGGACTCCTGAGGAACACAAATCTCTGACTGCAACAGAATAGGATGCTGCCAGAAGCTGATGTCTCTAGGTCAGCACAACACCCACCTGCCACAGTGGCACCTGGGGTTGGACCTTCACCTCCTGCCTGCAGGCAGTGCATGTTACTCACCTGTGTTTCTCAGCTACAAGATTTTTTAGGGTGGATTTTGGGTTTTTTTTACTCTGACGTACAAGAGCATAGATCTGTCCATTTCCTTCTGTTTTACTACTATCCAAACTGTTTCTAGATGCAAAAAGATGCTAATTTCTTCTTACCATAAATTCCAATGACAGCTCCTCTACTAATAATATTTTGCAGTGCATTTCAAGTACATTATGCAAAGATGATATTAAGAAGAGTAGTTCATTATAATCTTTACTGTTTTAGTAAACCAAAATGTACTTAGAAATAATTATCTTGCATCTAGAGTAGTAAAATTCTTGATTTTCTGTAAAATTGCATCATCACTTACTAATCTGTCAGAGAAGTCATAAGGATTTAAAAGGTAAAAATGGAGAAATGATGAGGTCACAAAACTTCTTAAAGGGATGCTAAGACTACTTTTTAGACTGAATTTTTATCGATCTACAAATTCATTCTTCAGTGTTTTTTGTATTCCTCAGCAAAGTTCTAAAATTCCTTGGGAAATCTTTCATATACCTAAACGACTATTAAATTAATACATTAGTAACACAGAGACACATACATATTTGTATATTATAAACACACACAGTTTCACAAATTCCAATCATTTTAGTCCCATGATACACAAACTCCGCTTAAGGCACTTTGAGTTAACACAGTGGAAAAATAATGAAGTTCATATCATGTAGCAATAGATTACTGCTGTCTGGGAAAAAAAAAATGAAGTCTTCCGTAGGGAAACATAAGCATGTTCTTTTTCAGTAGGTAATGAAGAAATAAGAGAATTGTAGAAATGTGGGGGAAGGTGGAGTGAGTAGAGAGTGTGAAGTGAGGAATAATGAGAAAAGATTGATTATATAACAGCATTAAAGAAAATTAAAATGTCTTGGATTATGTTTTTTTGTTGTTATTCAGCAGAAGTTTATAAAAGGAAAACAATCTCCCAATTGTATTTTTGGTATGCACTCATCCAGCAACTGTCAGTGAAGTCATATTGAAAACCAGGATATCTTAAAGAACTCTCAATGACCTATAGAGGAAGGTCATGTATCACAAAGCATGATAGCTGAAGCAATTTCAGTAACATTTTCAGAAATGACTACGTGTGACTATGGTTATTCTAAGGAGACTAAGGTATTTCTGTACCCATTAAAATTCTGAGGGAACTGTATGTCAATTTTACTTACTTTAGATAGAAAAAAGTTTTACCTCTTACACTCACAGAACTTTAGCTCAGGTTTTAAATTAGAAATCATCTTGCAAAAATTGGGTGATATTTTCAGAATTTATTTCAACATGATACTGGTAACATATCTCAAAGTCTTTCTCCTTGCTTTTCCATCATATTCACTTAATGTTTAATTAGGTTCACTTAATGTTTGAAGTTTGTATTCACTTAATATATATTATGTGTAATATATATATCTGATTTGACATTTTTGTTAACATGCCTTAAAATAATAATTAAATATTTTTTGTATTTTTTCAGGACCCAATCTCAGGCTGCATTTCACAGAATATTGTCAATAATTGGGTTTCCTCTTTCTAGTTCTAAGGAAACAGATGCAATGGGATGTAAGAGGAGCTGTAAGATCAGTGCTGGGCAACTGTCACAGAGAGCAGCTTCAGCAAAGAAGAGGACAAATAAGACATAAGACCAAAGGCAATGGTTGGGACAAACATCCTAAAAATGAGAAGAAATCAAATCTAAAGGACTTGCCAACCAAGCTAAGGCTGGCACATTACAAACATCCCAGCCTTTGAGGATCAACCCTGAAACTGTGCTTTGCAGACCCACTCTGTTGAGACTCCAGACTACTACGACTACTATGGGGAGACCTACTAGCGGCCTTCCAGTACCTGAAGGGGGCCTACAGGAAGGATGGGGAGGGGCTGTTTGCAATGGCATGTAGCGATAGGACGAGGGGCAATGGTTTTAAACTAGAGCAGGGTAGGTTTAGATTAGACATTAGGAAGAAATTCTTTACAATGAGGGTGGTGAGACACTGGAACAGGTGGCCCAGAGGGGTGGTGGAGGCCCCATCCCTGGAGACATTCAAGGCCAGGCTTGATGAGGCTCTGAGCAACCTGATCTAGTCAAAGATGTCCCTGCTTACTGCAGGGGGTTTAGACTAGATGACCTTTAAAAGTCGCTTCCAACCCAACTCATTCTAGGATTCTAGGATTCTACCAAATGAAGGTGTTCTTCAGCAAGCTGACACAATTGCACAGGTGATGTTAAGTCCTGAAAAGACTTGAGCACATTGAGGCCTTTGGTGTGTTTCAGTTTGCAGTGAAAACACTGACAAGATGCAACTGTTTCAGACTCAAAAACTGAAACAACTGATTTATTTTATAGGTTTTAGTAACACTTACCGTAAGACTAAATATCTGCATTATGTCATCCTTCCTAAGACACTTTCAAGATATGTTGGGGGTTACAATTAATAATGTCAACAGAACTTGGATGTTGCTATGAAGAGTACTGTTTTGCAGGGGTCTAGCAAAATAAAAATTAAAAAAAAAGGGGGGGTAAAAGAGAGAACTCAGCTAAGTAATTAGTACTCCCAAATACCCAGCAGGAGAAAGACAGAGTTTGGAACAGAGCTTTTTTTCCCGAATTCACTTATTAAGATGTAAAAATAAGGGTATAATCTTCTTTAAATTCACTTCCTTGAACATTAAGGAGTCTCAGAATTGTGATTGGTTTGTCTGGTGGTTGTTTTTTTCCCTTTTTTTACCAACCAGAGAGTGAGTCTGAGACAGTTTCTGTGGAGAATTAGTAAGTTAAACTCTAAATAAAGCATCTAAATCAGAGGGTTGGAATTTAAGCAACAAATCAGTTTTGAGACAATTACTTAGTCACATAGCAGCTACTGAAAAATTACTTTACTTTTCTGTTGCCATACCTCATGCCTGAGCCAATAATTCCTAGAAGTCAACTGTAGTACATATTATGTAATTAATGTGGAAGAATATCAATTATGCAAGTTAGCTTGAACCCATTGAGTGTGCAGAAGTGGTGTAGAAATGGCAGGGGGTGTTGGATACTTCTGTTTTGTTCAGCAGCTGCACTGCAGCATTGCAGTGTAAAGGTGAGAGGCAGTCTCTGATACCTATACTTAACTATAGATACTTGGTATAGTGACACCTGTCATAATATTGATTTATTTATATACTGCAATGTAAAAAAAACTGTCACTAATATGGCAGTGGTGGGGTTATAACAATTAAAAAGTTCAACTTTTCTAAGTGATGTATCTCTGTGCTATCAATTGGGTAGCCATTAACAATTGTTTCATTTAATATTTCTTTTTAACAGTAATCAGATATGTTGCAGAGCTGTGAAATTTTGTTTTACTTCATGCTTCTTTAATCCTGTGCTGCAACAAACTGCCCTTGTTCACCTCACTATAAAAGAAATCTTCTTTAATCCAGTAAAACACAAGAAACTGTTAGAATATTTATTTACTTGTTGACATAGGTAAATTCAGTTTAAAACTTGCATAAATGGAGGCTGAGATCGTACTAAGACAGTAATGAATTCCACCCTCAGTCTGTAGCGTCTTTATAGGGATTGAGTGGGAAGGTAGTATAATTATGAATCCTGTAACATTATATGTGAAAAGAAGATTAATATTTAGATAAGTCAAGTAGCCCAAAGGGAATGAACTGATTACACATTTAGAACTGACTGGGGTGTGCATACTGAGACCATAGCCACAAACCCCCCTGCCTGCTTACAGGTAAAATAAAAATGTTTTCCATTTGATCCTGGAGTTATAAAAATACTGTGACTCTTCCTCAGTTCTGGCCTCATTCAGTGGAAAACTATCATGTCATTTCCCCTCTGTTGCCCCACAGTAGTAAAATCATTACTGTTTGGTTTTAGGGTAACCAGCTGATTTGGGGAAACTCATGTGAAAAGAGCTGTCTTGCAACTTGCAAATGAGCTTTGTCAGCTAGTAGCAGACAAGTAACTATTATTAGCTATTACAGCAGGCAAGATATAAATGTCATTTTTTTGAAAGGTGAAGTTAAAGTTTTCAGTTTCAGTAGAGAAGATTTCTGTCACAGTTTGAAACAGTGCTATATGTGGAAGGTACCACTGTACCTTCTGTTATAGCAAGTGATATTTTGGGGCCACACTGTAACCCGGCTGATGACTAGCTCACAACCTTGACCAAAATACTTCCTGTGAATTAAAGTTACACGTGCACTTAGGGCCTAAATTCAGCTTATTCAGTAGTAGGTCAGCACCTCTAAGGGGCTTAGGAAACACAAGAACACACCAAATCATGTAGAAACATTTTGCATGAGGATTAATGGGGAACCTAAACCTGAACATGCTTCTAACCCTTGAGTTCTGCTGATAGATAGGGTCATTCAGCTACCATTCTTGCAACCTATGGAGACCAAACGGTGACAATATTTTCTTCAGTATCTTTAGCTCAACTCACACAAAGAGGTGTTGCAATTTTCCTGAACTGGTGTAAACCATTACACCTATTCTTTCAGTGCTGAAAATCCCAACTTTTGACACTAATTTAATCTTTAAAAGCTATTTTTGATGCTTTTAACAGGTGAGACTTTGCAAGTATGAACACTTTGAAGATTATTGTTCTGAATCATACTTACAGATTTATATGTATGATTTTGCCGAAATGTACCACTGCTACAAATGTGATAGCTTTGATATCCTGGGTTACTACAGGAAGGTGAAGGAGACAAAGCCTATCCTTCCTGCAGCCTGGGAAAACAATTTGCTTCAGTTTAAAAAGCATCACATAGAACTTGGTGGAAGGACTAAAGAAAGGTCAGCCCATATCTGAGGAAAAGTGGGAAAAGCTCACAACACAGACTAGAGAAACAAATGACTTCTTTTTACCTGTACCATGTGCAGCTGATGTGCAATTAACTGCAGAGAGATTGCTTTGTGATACACTTTTCTATGGTGTCTTTTTTCACCCTTAAATAAATAGCACCAAATTTTCCAAAAGCTGGCTGATCATAGATGAACTCCATTGTTATTCTTATGCAAGCCATAGGGCAACTACCAACTTTGTGTTAGGTATCCTAAGGTGTGCTGGAAGGATAAGGGGACCACGACTGTAAATTCAAGTCTGGAGACAGAGGATTTCACTTTCTTATCTGAAAGAAACTCAGATTTGCACAGCTGAGACCTTAGCAGAATACCATAGGGGATCTTGTGAGGGACAAAGCTGTAGTTAA
Organism: Stercorarius parasiticus; assembly: GCA_013396915.1. Taxonomy (NCBI): domain Eukaryota; kingdom Metazoa; phylum Chordata; class Aves; order Charadriiformes; family Stercorariidae; genus Stercorarius; species Stercorarius parasiticus. The sequence goes on along the minus strand of VWZL01002022.1, from coordinate 196,041 downwards.
TGAACATCACAGGAACTATGAAGGTGGCTAAAATAATTAAAAATCTATTCCATTTATAAAAGAGTCAATTGACCAGGTGGCCAAGAAGGACAACAACATCCTGGCCTGTATCAGGAACAGTGTGGTGAGCAGGACTAGGGAAGTGATCGTCCCCGTGTGCTCGGCACTGGTGAGGCCTCACCTTGAGTACTGTGTCCAGTTTTGGACTCCTCACTACAAGAAAGACATTGAGGTGCTGGAGTGTGCCCAGAGAAGGGCAACGAAGCTGGTGAAGGGTCTGGAAAACAAGTCCTGTGAGGAGCAGCTGAGGGAACTGGGATTGTTTGGCCTGGAGAAAAGGAGGCTGGGGGGAGACCTTCTCACTGTCTACAACTACCTGAAAGGAGGTTGTAGAGAGGTGGGGGTTGGACTCTTCTCTCAAGTGACAGGCGATAGGATGAGTGGAAATGGCCTCAAGTTGCTCCAGGGGAGGTTTAGATTGGATATTAGGAAAAATTTCTTCACTGAAAGGGTTATCAAACATTGGAACAGGCTGCCCAGGGAAGTGGTTGAGTTGTCATCCCTGGAGGTATTTAAAAGATGTGTAGATGTGATGCTTAGTGGTATAGTTTAGCAACGATTTTTGTCAGTGTTAGGTTGACGGTTGTACTCGATGATCTGAAAGATGCCTTCCAACGGAGACCATTCTATGATTCTATGATTAAATCTTGGAATAAAACTTCCAGATTTCGAAATAGATGCACCATAGTCCTTTTGCATATTATGGATGATAGTGGTTTAGGAATACGTAATGGCAAACAAATATTTTGAACGTGAAGATATATTTTTCAGTGCTTACATATCAAAGTGTATTTTCACCTTCCCTAAGCTTATTTCATAGTTATTTCAACAGCACAGCTGAAAATAACTCTGAATCTCGAAGCTATAATATCAACCTAACAAAATATAGCATTTCACCTGTATAAGAGTGACGGAAAAAAATTCAAAAATATGTTCACAATTTTATGACCAGCTGTTGCCTAGCAACTCTTCTGAGGATGATGGGATTTTGCTCAGACACAGGCCAGTAGGCAGCTGGCCGGTGGTGGGTGCAAGGGGCTTTTCCCCATGGTCCCACAGCACTGTTAGAAAAAGTCCTTGATTCCACAAGCACCTTTCAGAGGTCCATTGGAGAATTTTTGTTTTATTTTTCATAAATTGCACTTTGCTGTTGCCCAGACTTTGAGGGATTTGACTTGACATGCCATTCTGGTGGCTACACAACATGCCTACAGACTCATTTAAGTGATATTTATTCCATATGAGTTTTCTCTTCTAGCTACCACTATGGTGCTGTACTGCAATAAGCAGCTGTACTGCTTATTGGGCATGCAACCAAAATCCTCCCAAAAGTACAGCTGAGCTGAAATGAATAAACATTTTAGACTGTAGTCAAACAAGTTCAGAATTCAGTCAGTCCTATTCCTAACATTGGCCCAAACCCATGCCTCAAAAATCACACTACAACAGCTGTCCACCCACTATTCCACATCTTAGTATCTTCTCTTCAGAATCTCTTCAGAAACAGAGTTTCTCTGTAAGTGCAGCTTATGAAATCCTACCACTGGTTAGAAACTGCAGCAAGCTACATATGGTGTCCTTGCTTTGCAACATCTTACCAGTAGATTCTCTGCCCAAGAATATACCACTTTTCCATGAAAGCTTGTCACTGGACTTTAGGGATTTCTCTGGGAAAGGCATGGGCAAGGGTGACTCTTTGCTGGCATATTTATCATTTTGACAAGATGCTCAAATTCAACTAGATTTTTTTTTTTTAATGGGAGTGGGAGTGAGGGAGAGGATTTTGACAAGTTTTGAGATTCTTAATCCTCCCCCTTTTTTCCAAGCCACTATAGAAATAGATGAGAAAAATTTAGATTAAGCTTTTGTCTGAGGAAAGAAAAACCCAACCCACTGAATGAATCTTTCTTCCTCCCAACCAATTCAAGATAAGGTTTTGACCCAGGACCACAGTACGTACCTGGATTTTTACTTTATATACACTGAAGACCAAGTTTCAGCTTGAACCTTTCCTAAGCTTACCCAAAACCTCAAAGCATTCTGTTTGAAAATCTTGTCAAAGCCAAGCTTCATCTCACTTTAGGAAAATTTCTAACACATTTAACTGTGTCTCTGTAGAAAATGTGATGCCTAAATGGTACTTTACGTAACAGAGATACGGTGAACCTAAGTGTCACACTTAACAGAGGTGCTTCAAAATGTTTTTGTCACAGAGGTAAGGCATTATAGGCAAAATTAGTGCTACTTTCAGGTATTTTTCTTTTTCTTCTCCTTTTCCAGTCTTTGCTGCTCTATGATTAATTGAGAAGCAGTAAGATTTTTACAAGCCAGGAGAACTGCTTGTGAACTGACAGATAAGAGTATCCATTTAGAGATAAAAAATACCAATATATATCCATACAGAAATTTTCAGTTTTGTATGCTGTTTATTGATGGTTAACTCAAAAATTGTATCAATAAAAAACAAGTGGAAAATAGCAATTGATATTATCTCTTTTAAAATGTTTTAATTTAAATGTGGAACTTTACAATGAGTTTGCAGTAAACGAATGAATTCTCTTTTAACAGCAAGTAGTAAAATATTCCAAATGTAGTCAAAATGCTCATTAGCACAGTAGAACAAGTGGACAGAATTTTGTTTGCCTTAATCCATTTTCCCCTGCACATATCCCAGTTATATTAGCTGAAAATAAAGACAGGCAGCAGGTCTTCAGCAGATTCAACAAGAGAGCAAAATGCCTAATAGGAAAAAAAAAAAGGTTTTCTTGTTACAGCACCCGTTTCAGACTTGAGAGATACAGGCTGAGATCTTGCCTAGTAATTGCTTCCACTGCAGTGCTGAGCCCAAGTCTTGAACAATGTTAGTCAGATACCAACAGGAGGGCTGATCACAGAATGATTGAGGTTGAACTCTGGGGGTCATTTGGTCCAAGCCCTCTACTCAAGCAGGGTCAGCTACAGACAGTTGGCCAGGACCATTCCAGATGGCTTTTGAATTTCTCCAAGGATGGAGACTCCACAACCTCCCTGGGCAACCTGTGCTGGATCTCTGTTAGTGCTGTCATTGGGCACCGCTGAAAAGAGTCTGTCTCCATCTTCTTTGTGCCCTCCCTTCAGGTATGTATATACATTGATAAGATTCCCCTCAGCCTTCTCTTCTCCAGGCTGAACAGTCTCAGCTCTCCCAGCCTTCCCTTATATGTGAGATGCTCTGGTCCTTTCATCATCTTTAAGGCCCTTTGCTGGGCTTTCTCCAGTTCATCTATGTCTTTCTTGTACTGAGGAGCCCAGAACTGGACTCAGTACTCCAGGTGTGGCCACACCAGTGCTGAGCAGAAAGGAAGGATTGCCTCCCTTTACCTGCAGGCAACATTCCTCCTAATGCAGCCCAGGATACCATTAGACACCTTTGCCACAAAAGCACATTGCTGTCTCTTGTCCTGATGGCTAGGTCCAATGCTATACGTATCTAAACATTAGTAACCTGAATGTTTCAGGGACCTATCTGTAAATTGAACACACTAAGGATATTCTTGGGTCAGTTTTGCACCTTCCTTGAATTTCTCACCATGCTATATTTAAAAGAGAGCACGTTACAACAATGTAGTCTACATACCTACTACAGTATACAGACAGTATTACAACACTAGCAGCTAGTTTTGTTTTTTTCCACATTTGTGAGTCAGCTTCAATTGAAGTAATTCTCAGGCTTTTGGCTCAATGAAGGTATTTAACAATATTTAACAAACAGGTGTCAGAATTCCATTGAAACCAATTTAGGTACATTTTTATTGCAACAATGTAATCAAAACTATACTGCCAGTTTATGACAATCAAATTATCTGCAGTTTAAAGGAAAGCCAGATTTCACAATATAACCGATAGGAGCAAGATCAAAGAATAATCAGATGTTCAAGAGTCTTTTCCTCACTAAGCTGAAATATTAAGCATTCTCATATGCCTGTTCTAGCAGCAATACAACTACTCCTCAAATAGGCTGATGCTTACGTTGCATTAGCTGTGCTACAATTCTAATTACACACCAAGTATATTTGTAATAAAGCATTTTCTCTCTACTGAGCTGCAGAGTTATCACTTACTAGGTAGTAAACAGAAACACTGCTCACAGTGGGAACTGAAGATATTAAAACCTTTTATTTTTTTTTGTCCCTTGTGTCACCAGGTTTAGTCCCTCTCCTGTGGAGAACTTTTTCTTCTCTCAGTTTGAATTTGGGCCGTATTTACTCCTTTCAATTTCTAGCTCACTGGCCTTGATTCCCTGGTCTGTTTCCAGTTCAGTCACTTTGCCAAGCATTTGTGTAGCCCTTTCATAGAAGTGTGTGCTTAATTTTACCCACTACTACTTTCTAGTCCATCTCTCACTTCGTTTAATTTCATTCCATTTTTCTACTTTTCCACTTCCAAGTTTTGCTCAGTTGCTTGTATTCTGATTCCAGTGGAATGCAATTAATTTCTCTTCTTTTCTTGCTCAGTCTCGGCTACTTGAGAGTAAACTAAAATGGGTTAGATTTGAAATTGCAAAGGAATGCATTATTCATTATCAATGAACTAGAATGGGAAAAGGAAATGAGTACTATGGGCTGAACTATCAGAAGGGAATAGTTCTGGTGGGCTGAATGGATAGCAAAGTGGGGGAAATGCTTGGAGTGGGAAAGGGAGATAGATTAAATTACAAAAATGAAATAAAAAGAATAGGTAAGAGAAAGGGAACAATTCAGGGGAACAAAGAGAAATAAGGTAGTAAGGAAAAAAACAAGATAAAGTAGAGCAAGAAAAGAAAGAATAAGTTAGACTTCATGGAAAGCATTTGAAAAACACCAAAGAGAAAATTAAACATATTCAGCTGAAGGAAAAGTCCAAATATAAATTAATGCAAGATTAATGGATAGATACTAACATGAAGACAATTATAGGATTAGATTCTGCTTACATGGTCATGATGCAATCAACCAAGAAGAAACAGAACTGAATTACTTGGACAGCTATGTTGACTTGAGTGCTAATACAATGCCTGGTGCTTTTCCAGTCACTGTTGTGAGGTACTGAGCTCAGGGGGTAGCACTCTATTGCAAGTCGTACTGGGTTCGGCAACAGTGGCTGTCAAGTGGGCTCACTTCAATATTTTGCAAGGAGACAATCTTCTTTTTCTCCACATTTGTTACCTCGACTGAAGATTATTGCAATGCTTTCTACATGGGGCATGCCTTCAAATCACTTACGGTTTGTAGATGGAGAAGAACATCCCAGCCCACTTTTTAAGTTGCATTTCATGCAAAGGATAGTTTGTTTTGACCTTTGAAATCATTTTTTAAATGGTTTGGGACTCATCTTTGCAAGAAACAGACTGTCTCTTTTGGTGTCTCCTGCAAAGCTGAAGTGACCTAAGGTACTTCAGCTAAAAGCCCCTTCATGGTGATAAACGAACAGGAGGACACTGATGGCAAAGTGTTCTCAATGCGAAGTCCTTGACTTTGAACCAAGTTTTTTTGTTTGTTTTTTTTTTCCTGGGATCTCTCAAAAACTAGATCTGATCATATCTGGAAATAGTAAATGTCCAGGGGAATAAAGAGGGACAGGAGAGACCACTTAGGCAGTAAGGATGAATTGGTGAGACACTGCTAGTCAGAAGGGGAAGAAAAGAGCAAAGGTGCAGGGATGGAAGATGAGGGAGAATTAGCTGATTCTAGAATTTGAAAGGTATGTTCAGTGGTGGGTCCTGTTCCAGACTGACTGGTAATTAAAGAATACCTTGAACATAAGCCGGAGGAGTGAAATCATTTTATGTACACAGAATTTGACCTTGCCAGATTTTTTTTTCAGTTTTGCTACAGTTTTGTACAATGTTTTATAGGAACTCTATGTAAATTAAAACAACATTATCTCTGTCCTGGAAATAGTACGTATTAATTAGGACATGCTGGGCCATATATAAATAAAATAAGTAGCATAACGTATTACTGTTTCTTCTAGGTTACTTTTCTAAACTTTATATTTCCCTCTTGTCAAGAACTAGAAATCATTTCAGAGTCTGATTCTGAGACACTGGCTATTGCTCAGTTATATATTTTTTTCCCAGTGCCTGGGAGGTGGAAGGACTGACTGAAGGTTTTTATTGTTCAGTTAGACCTTTGCACACGAGAAGAGCAGGATTCTGCATGCATGATGATAACATGTCAAGCAGTGGCTGTCAATGGAAGGAAGAAGTAAAGGCAGCCCAAGCTTAGGTGATCACCCCTATGACAGAGGAGCGCATAGAGAAGGATCAGACATCTTGTTGATGTCCCTGTGGAATGAAGGCAGAGAAATGTTCTTGACAGTGGCAACCATGGGATTTCTCTCTTTGTCAGTGAAAGGAAAGCACAACTGACAGTCTCAGCCTGGAGTACAGCAGCAAGAATGTAAATAGCACTGCAGGGTAAACGAGCCATGGGAAGAAGTGCAGTCCACAGAGTGGAAAGGTAATTTTTAGAGCTTTAATTTAAAAAAGAAAAAAAAAAAATTACCACTAAGTGCCTTTAAAAACAAACAAAAAAAACGCACCCAAATTATGGTTTTCTATGTGATAGCTTAGAGGAAGATGAGATGCTATATGCCCATTCCATTTTCAGGACATTGGAATGAAACATAAATCTTTTCAATTTTATTTCATTTACTCAATTTTTATTGTTTAAGTAAACTTCCATGTTTTCAAACCTGCTGGAGAAGTCAATGTGAAATACCCTTGATTACTTATCTGTCCATTTCTTTACAATTGCTTAGTACCAGCATCAGCTGCAACATCAATACTTCTCATATCGTAAGATAAATATTATCTGCTGTGACCATCATTCTATCAGCAGGACTCAAACTATTTGCTTTCTTCTACCAAAGAAACACATTGATTTAGACAAAGAGGGGTTGTGTTAAAAGACATTAAACATTTTAAATTTACTAGATTATCAGAAAGGTTTCAGGTAAAGAATTACTTTGCAAATATTAACATAATAACACAAATCTTAGTTCCCCTGGTGAGTCACAATTTTAGGCAGAAACTGAACTGATTCCAAAAATATTCAGAAATACTTTGCTAGTTTTAAATATCTTGGGTCCTCAAGGATGGAGAGATTATGATGTTCATTTGGGTGAGGCAGAGTTGGCTTTTAATTCCCAGCTATGTTATTTGTCCAATACATCTTAGTCTTTGGTGGTCAATTTGCCAAACAGTAAGGATAGAAGTATTATACCCTCTTAACTCAGAAATCTCTTCCAATGGTACTTAATTACAGAGTGAGAGGTAGTCCTCTTCTATGGCTACTGGGGCCATATAAGCACCTGAGAAGTTAATGAAATCAAAAGCCGTTATTATTTTATTAACTTTCCATAATTTTAGTTAAATTTATAAGCTCTCATTAGTAATTCAATACAGTAAGATATGTAGCAGAAATCCTTCTCTTGCCGTTGGGTTCTGCTTAGGGGTCTATAATTCGTGTCTGTCATGACATTTGCCAGAATACTTAATTGTTCTTTTCAGTTGGATTATGTATGATTTCACCTATTTTGAGAATATTGATTTATCAGAAACACCTGAAAGAGAAGAAAAAATAGATTTGACTTGTCCTGCATGGACAGCACCATCATAATTTAAAATGGTTTTATTACCAATATTACACAAACACAGTTTATTTTCTTTCTATGAAGGTGTACTCCCTAGAGAAAGGAAGTTTAAAAGGATATTAATGTATTGAAAAGGTAAAAACTAAAATTTTAAGGAAATTATTTAATTTAGATTGCATTTTCAGTTTTGGTTCAGGCAGAGTCTTCACAACTCTCTATTATGTGCTTTCTTCTGTTATATAGTTTTTGATATTTTTTTCTCAATTACATGACCTTCTCTTTCATTCAGTGTATGGATATGTGCACCTAATAACCACAATGCATTGTTCTACACTGTTCCATTTTTATTATCACTTCATAGCTCAAAATGAGGTCTTACACTTTATTTACTATTGTTTGAGCCCTGCCCCAGCTCCAGCATTATGTTTCCTTGTGGACTTTCCTGTAACATTCATCACTACAATTGTTTCACAGGTGTTAATTCAATTTCACAACACCTCTGTGACATGAAGGCAACCTGTTAGCTATGTTTATTAGAAAAAATAATAAAAACTGGTTGTAAAAATGTAGAGATTTTTAGACACTAATTACTGTTACAAACAATACAACATCAATCAGAAACTAAGAGCAAAGACAAAACAAGATGAAAAAGTATTTAACCATTCATAACACACAAATCTGATTTTTCCTCAGTGTTTAGTTGTTTCCTGTAAGGATAGGGTGCCAGAAACAACTACAGTACAGTCACTGCTGTAAGCTCCCCTGCTGCTGCAGGTAGCTGTGTCATGAAGACTGAATGCTGAAGTCCAAACAATATTCATTCTGCACTCAGGCTATGGAAGAGGTTCAGCTCATGTTAATCATGTTAATTCCTCTACACGTTGTTGTTGGCAGTTCCTAGAGCAAGGAAATATTAGTCCCACACTCAAGTAGTGAGTACACGTATTATCATGATGGGGCGGTGGAAATGAAAAACTGCACACTCATCTCCAAGATTTTTCGTCTGCTTTGTGTCCCTAGTCTCCAAAACTAGCCATTAATTTGTGCAAATAAACTTAAATCACAAACCCCATTTCTCCCCTTTAGCCCTTTATTTCATAATGACTTTAAGCTAGAAGCTTCACAACACTAACCTGAAGAAATTAACACCTAAGAGCATTATCTGTACTTGATATGCACCAATTAGGAGGAAGTTAGGGTCCAAAACACAGAAACATAATCAAATCTTTAGAGACACCTGTCAACTGGTGAAAATCCCTTTTACTCCAGAACAAACAATCCATGTAATCACCTTTAAAGAGTTTCTCAGCAGAACTAGGAGCCCAACTCCAAGTAAATCCAAGCTTTCATCTTTCATAGAGAGACACCACAAAATTATGCATCAGGCAGTTCAAAATTCTTCGTGGTCCCTTGTAGCATGAATGTATTTGTTCAGAGCACCACTGTGGGTACCAGTTTGCTCTGCACATCAGGATGTTTTGTTTCAAACTAACTCCCGTACAATGAGCATGTAACTACTGACTGCTTGCATAAAGTCTGGGTTAGGTGACCTGCTCAGTACTATCAGAAAGTGTTAGCTTGTACTCTTGCTGCTGTATTAAAATCATAGTAGCATTTTCTCTCTTCTGGTACTTCCTTCCTTGTTCACCAAATATCTTTCTTCCAACTAGAAGTCTGAGGAACTCCAGCAAAAGATGTGTACTTGAATCTATTACACGGAATGTACCTTAAAATGGTAGGTCTGAAGTAACCAGTTAATACAAATTTAAACTTTAATTTAGATGCATAAGAGCTATGGTAATTCTTTTGTTAATGCTAAGAAAGGGATGCAAAATATGACAAAGTACTTGCATACGCATCACAAAGCCTAAGTACAGAAAAGAACAGCATACAATGAAATGTTGTTTTCAGACTGTGAACTAAATTTTGTAACTCATTTCCAATTGGGATCATTTTACATCCATAATAATATTCCTATGCTCCTAATAAAGTCCATTCAGTTACTACCGTTTTCAAGAAAAATACTCTAGACCAAATCTTACCTATTAAAAAAAAAATAGTCAAAACCACTAAAGCAAAGCTCTTTGTTTGTGACTGTCACCTTACCCGGTCAGATTCTGTGAATAAGTATAATGTGGATTACTGACAAATAAGATTGCCAAAGCTGTGTTTTTCTTTACTTTATGTAGAAAACTACAGCATAGATGGGCCTTCCTTTTCAGTACTCTTTCCTGTTGCATGAATTGAATTACCTCAACAAAGGTTGGAATTCCAGCCTGAAATTTGCTACTATGCTATATTAGGTCACAAGAAACCACATTAGATTCAAAGGTGAAAGGCTAAAATACTTATTGTTACTTAAGCAGCCTTAAACAGCGCATGGAGAAAGCATGAATACAAGATGTAAGAAACAGCAATACGGGTGGGGGGGCGTGTGAAATCCCACTTGCAAGCCTCCTCATTCACTTTATCAAGTGCACATTCAAGTATCCTTGCCTTCTGCTGATGAAATACTTTTTCCTTACATGTCAGTTGGTGGAGTGTAGTCTCTGGCAGCAGAGAAAAAATTCCAAAGCAGTGTCAAAATGCTTCAGACAGGTGGGAAAAAAAATGTTTCCAGCAAATAAGCTGGCAGATCAATACATTTCCCAACAATGCCCTGCATGGCCACCCAGCCCTAAAGTTAAAGAATGCCAATTGAAATTCTCAATAGCTTCTCTGCCTTCAAAAATTCAATGGCTGCTCGAAATCCTGAATGCTTTCTTTAAGAGGTTCATTTAGCCTTTCAGTTACAAAAGGAAAGAAGGAAAACATGGGAAACCATACTGTCTTTTATAAGAAGGTACAGCAAAGCTATCTAAAGGCCGAAATATTTAAGCTTACAGGAAGCTGATGTTCTGTGGAAACAGAAGACTTATTTCGTAAGATTTATTTGCTTATTTTTTTCAGGTGACTGTTTATTCTTGTGTTTCTGGACTACTGCAAATACAGTGAAGCTAAGGAGCCAAGATTTCTACAGTGCCCCAGTAGTCAGCGAGGTTCCCTGACTCTATGCACAGTAAGGTCTGAAGATGTGCTCCATTCTTTTCATCAGTCCCCCTATAAAAGGAGGAAAAAGCACTTCATTTTAAAATTGCTTGGCAAAGTAAAAAAATTTGATTTTTAAAGACAAAGAGGTAAAAAGACGATTACCCAACAAAAAGCTATTTTTTCTCTGAAGATTACATTTAAATGCTCAGGGGTTAAGAACACACAGTGCTTTTGTAGTCCTTTGCAGGGCATAGCAGATGTACTTTTGCTGACTGACTCCACTTTCTGTTTAATGCATTGGTTGCCCAGGACTACTTATTCTGGATTCCAAGAACCTTTCCTCCACAGCAGAGGGAATGATTTTGTCTATTTTTTTCTTTTCTTTTCTAACATTCCTCCTTCTGCATTAAACTGTGCCAAAGGATGCAGACAGTGGAGAGAAAAAAAGAAAAGGTTACTGCAGCTGCTGCGACAGCAAGTACAGGTTTCAGTCAAAGTGGATAAGTGGATTTAATAATTTTGAAAGAGTTTCGTGAGTGCTCTTGTCTCTAATATATCAGAAAAGTGGACAAATCCCTAAACTCTGCACTCTGTGGTCCCACAATTAGGCACTGAAAACACAGCTAGCATTTAAGGCAAGTGGTTATTTGAACACAGCAAGCCTGTATCTATTGTGTACAGTAATATAAGTGGCTAACAGAAGTGAAAAGAGTAGAGGCAAGCAGGTAAAGATACTCATTTGGGAAAAAAAATGGTGCATTTCCCCCTTTTTTAGGAAGGAAAACTCAAGGATCATTGCAATTGAAATTATAACCTATTTTCATGTCTTTAATCTCAATTGTTAATAAGAAGACACCTCTTTGTGTGCTGGGTCAGAAATTTTTCTGAGTTCTGCAGGCTGCTTAACTCTAAATATTGCATCTTTCCAGCCTAGATGAGCACAAGCTACTTTAACACAGCTTTCTAAGGACTTTGAAAGTGACATTGCTTTCACTTGCCTTTGTTTTGACTGAAAGCATTGTCCTTCCCGTTATCTTGGGTGAGGATTTTTTTGTGGCACCCATTCCAACTAATAGCTCTTTGGTTAATATGAATCTACTTTGTTTCCTACCTGCTAGTCTGAATTTAAGACCAGATTCCAAGAAATACTAGTCAACTTTAAAGACACTTTGAAATCAAGACATTACGTTATTCCATGGTACACTGAGAGCTCTTGAAAAGAGCTGATGAAAACATCCCAGTAAGTCCAGGGAGACTTGTGAATGATTTGCACTAGAAGCCATCAAAAATGTTTGTCCCTGGTAAAACAGCAGCAATTAAAAACCAGCAGAGTTCATCCAGTCCAGATTCACGGGTGACCAACAGCCTCATACTACTGATATTATCCCACCAGTGTAATATAATAATCAACCTTGACAGAAGATTTTCCTTTCTTTTTAAACAGCCCTGAGTAAAGTCCTGTTAATATTGGCACCCAGGAGAACTTGCCCCAGTGAAATAATCTCATTTTACAAAAGCTTTGATTTCAAATATTAATTACACACATTAAAGGCATATTTTTCCATATAGATAGGCTTTCGTTAGTGACAGTCTAAGCCAGGACCTTCAAACAGGTAAGTATGGGGGAAATGCATAAAGAAAATAAAAAAATTTTGAAAGATTCCCTTTACAAACTGTCACTTCTGCTGAGACATCAGAAAATACAGGTAGAGAAGCTGAAGGGAGAGTTAATACTTTTTGCCAGGGAATTTAAATAGGTACCTTGTGGATTCTTATCTTTAAACCTCATTGGGTAGCCAACATCCAAGGTGCTTCTGTAAAGCCTGAGCTTTGCTTTCAGCTCAGTTATCTGCTTAGGTGACAAACCTTTAAGAAAGTCCATGCCCTTCAGATAATGCTCTTGATCTGATGTACTTGTACAGTGTGAAAAGAATATCTTTGGAAATATAGAAAGTGACATGCAGAACAAAACCCCTTACATTGTGCAAACAGGTGGCATTTCAGTACTTGCACAAATATTCAATAGAGTGTGATTTTGCATATATTTTCAGTCTTTCTCATTTATGTGCCCATGGATATATATATAACACATTTTAAAAAATATAAACTACAGAGTCTCAGAACTCAAGATGCATTTTATTCATATTTTAGGGATGACTTTTTTTGCTAATATCTTCATGCAGAATAACCCCTTGTCTCATAAAGAAAATTGTATTATATTCTGATACAGATAAAACATGTCATGAGGGGTACTGCACAGTGGTATCTCTGAATGTGGATAACCAGTAATCCAAATTATTGTGGGATATCTCTTTCTGGAAAGGAAATTATAGAGTCATACAATCATTCAATCATTTAGGTTGGAAAAGATTTTTAAGATCATCGAATCCAACCATAGATCTGGTACTGACAAGTCCATGTTGTGGTTTGGCCTCAGATGACAGCAAAGAACCACGTGCCACTCTCTCGAGCTTTCCCAATATGGAAAAGAATTGGAAGAAAAAGGCAAAACTCGTGGGTTTTTTTAAGGCAATTTAACAGAACAGCAAAAGGAACAAGAAAACAACAACAATAACAGGGATAGAGGAATATACAAACACGATTATGGAACTCTGCTCACCCCTGCTCACCAACCAGGCCAGACCAAGACCCCCAGCCCACCCCAAACATTGACTTCCTGCCCCCTCCCCCGGCAGCTCAGAGTGGGCATGGCTCCCATGGGATGGAATACCTGTGTTCTTGCCAGAGCCTGCTGAAAAATTAACCCTATCCCCGCTGGAACCAGGACATTCCACCACTAAATCGTGGCCCTAAGCACCACATTTACATGTCTTTTAAATACCTCCAGGGATGGTGACTCAACCATTTCCCTAGGCAGCCTGTTCCAATGCTTGATAACCCTTTCAGTGAAGAAAATTTTCCTAATATCCAATCTAAAGCTCCCATGGCGCAACTTGAGGCCTTTTCCTCTTGCCCTATCACTTGTTACTTGGGAGAAGAGTCCAGCCCCCGCCTTGCTACAACCTCCTTTCAGGTAGTTGTAGAGAATGATAAGGTCTCCCCTCAGCTTCCTTTTCTCCAGGCTAAACAATCCCAGTTCCTCCAGCTGCTCCTCACAGGACTTGTTTTCCAGACCCTTCACCAGCTTCGTTGCTCTTCTCTGGATATGCTCCAGAACTTCAATGTCTTTCTTGTAGTGAGGGGCCCAAAACTGAACACAGTATTCAAGGTGCAGCCTCACCAGTGCCAAGTAGTTATAATTATTGTGTAAAGCAATGGTGGATTCAGTGAATGACTTAAGATGCTGCCCTATAGCATCTGTTGTGATAGCTAGTGACCACTCAAGTGATGAAAGTACTGCACAAAAAAATCCCATATGTAGCTGTAAAATACAGCCTATAAAGGCAAAATATTTTCTTCTAATTATCAAAGAGAAGCATAACAAAGTTACAGAAGATGATGTGCTTGATTACATCAACAATTACCTCATAAGGAAATCAAATAAATGTCAAATGTCAAAACAATTCAGATATTTTCATTTTCCATTTACAGTATTCCTAAACACAGCTGAAGTCAAATCTGTATTTCCAGTTTAGCCAAAACGTTTTCAAAATATTTATTAAATTATAGGAGCAAATTTTTACTCTAACCTCTTTGGAAAGGAAAGAGATGCTGGGGTTTTCATCAGTTCAATAACATTCTCCAAATACGGACATGAGAATTTGAATATAGTTTTGTTGAAAAAGTTAAGAAATAGACTCATGGTATAAACTCCACCTGTAAAATTGGTGAATTCCCTCTCAAGGACCTATCTTGTGGCTCCTAAAGAACCCAATCTCCTGCTTACCACCTCTAGGAGAAGAGGCATTATCTTCAGCAGTCTCTGCTCATCAGGAGAGAGGAAACTTATTCATCTGGAAATGATCAGTAACTAAGACTATATTTTCCTTCCTCCCTTTCACAAAATGGAGGAGGGACTAGGGAAAAGCTAATTAAAAAAACGTTTGTTGTTCTCTTTAGTTTCACAAAATATGTCCACACCACCCTACCCCATCCCCCTGCTCCCTCCCCCAGATTACTGAGTTTGTATCCCATGTACTTCTTGCAGAAGAACCCCACTCCTGTCCCAAATTACTGAGTTTTTATCCCATGTATTTTTTTGCAGAACCACCACACTGCTTGGGAAGTACATAACCTCTTTTTGTCTCCTCCTCTTCTATTTTCCACTGCCTGTCATTAATGACTTCAGAAAACAAGCCTGATAAGGAATTTAATTTTCCTTTTCTGACTTCCTCCCCTGAGTTTTCTTCTTGATTTTCTCCTGTTCTTTAACTTTGCAAATGAGAAGATGTGGTCCCAGATCACCACTGGAAGGTAGAGTGTTTACAGATACAGTGATGTACTACCTTAATTCTACCCATTGGAGTGTGAACTGATGCTAAAACAAATGGATACAAAAAATCCCAGCCAACACTAAATAATGACCATTCCTGTAAGTAGCGTGAGAACCAACATAAATCCATGTTTTCTGTCTAAAATAATCCATCTCTATTGATCCTTTAACCTAATTTTCTCTGACTAAGATTCAATTTCCAAACCCAGCAAAGCACAACTTTCTTTGATGTTATTAGATCTTCTTCAGTCCTTCACAGACTCAAGGTATTTAATTTACTCCCAATATATATATATATTTTAACTTCCTAGACTTTTCAACTCTGGCTTCTGTCTAGACAGTAGACAAATTGAGTGAGATCTGTTTTGCTGTGTATTGTATATAGATCAGACTTGGAGATGGCAGAGAAAATTAAACACAAGTCATCCCCATCATACAAAATCAAAAAGCTTGGATACTCATCCGCTTTTTCTATGAGTTTATTCCAGAGTTGGATAGCTACTTACAAGTACAAGCTTTTATGCAGAATTTGTTCTCACTTTCTAATGCTGTAACTAACTCACCTATCTATACCAGTAAAGGTCTTTTGTGAACAAGGGCTACATTAAGGCATTTGATACAGTTGGAGTTCATACAACCCTGAAGATAACAGGTTACTTTGTACTAGCCCCCTGGCACTGGGTCAGGTACAGACGCTAGGACACAGAGCAAGGATCACGGTGTGCTCAAAGGACGCAGAGGAAACGGAACAGCTGCAGTGCTGCACAACAGCCAGGAGTCTCCGTTAATCTTGCTGGAAAAAGAAAAGGAGGAGGAAAATAACAGGTAGCCGGACAGCTCAAACCACATCTAGCTAGAAAAAAACGCAACACAACAAACCAATGTTTAGAATGAGACTTAAAAGTTAGGTGTTTGGAAGGGAGTTAAACAGACATTGGAAGTAGGTTGGAGTAGCATCACCGGTGATATCACTCTGAAACTGACTTTCAGACCACTTTATTTGGTGGTTTCATAAATGAGGTTGGCACAGAAAAATTGTTGTTGACACACTGCTAAGAGGGAATGTCAGAACTCAGTAGATTCAGAATAACAGACAGGAAGAGCAGGATAACAGTGAGGACTAGAATGGTAGGAAGCAGTGTAGTTAAACTGGAAGTCTACCAGTTGAAAATGATGGTCAAAGAAAAGAATCTGCAAGTTATTTTCAATAAATCCACAAGCCACCAATGACACAGCAATGAACAAAAGACAACAGGAAACCTAGAGATTTTGCATAGAATACTGTGCAAAATTCTGGTTAAGTGTACCTGAAAAGATACCTTTCAGGTGCAACTTGGTGCAATGAAAGAGTAAGTTGAGTGAGACAAAAGGAACCATGGTAAGGAGCCTGCAAGGCTAGCTCATCTTGGCTAGCTCAGAAAAATACAAACTGACAGGATAAGATTATTCACCTTAAAAGCATTAAAAGATAAGTACCAAAGAATAGAACTTGTGCTAAAAAGCAATGTTCACAAGAACAAGATGTCTATAGATATATTTAAGTAGACTCACATAAAAAGATTTCTGATCATCAGATGAATGAAGCTCTAAGGCCATGCTTCCAGTAGCATAGGAGAGGTGGGAAATTCCTACATGACTTAATAAACTTATGAACATCGCATTTGACAAGACATTATTGGATTCAGTGACCATGGAGATAGTTTCCAGACCTGTGTCATTACAGTAAATTCTGTAGGGTCATTTTAAAAGTCCCAGAATTTTAGAACTATATTAGCTGTTGTCATGGTTTAACCCCAGATGGTAACTAGGGTCATGCAGATGCTTGCTCACTTCTCCTTCTCCCCAGTGGGATGGGGAGAAGAACTGGAAAAATAAGGAAAACTTGTGGGTTGAGATAAGGACAGTTTAATAGGTAGAACAAAAGTTGTGCACACGAACAAAGCAAAACAAGGAATTCATTCACCACTTCCCATTGGCAGGCAGCCATCTCCAGGAAGGGAGTGCTCCGTCTTCCCAAGGTTACTTGGGAAGACAAACACCATAACTCCAAACATCCCCTCCCCTTTCTTTCTTCTTCCCCCAGCTTTATATACTGAGCATGTTGTCACATGGTATGGCATATCCCTTTGGTCAGTTGGGGTCAGCTGTCCCAGCTGCATCCCCTCCCAACATTTTGTGCACTCCCAGCTTACTCACTGGCAGGGCAGTGTAAGGACCAGAAAAAGCCTTGTCTGCTTAGCAACAACTAAACACGCCAGTGCGCTATTAAGACTATTCTCATCCCAAATCCAAAACACAGCACTCTACCAGCTGCCGGCAAGAAAGTAAACTCCATCCCAGCTGAAACCATGACACCAGTAAAAACAGAGTTTTATACAGAATAACCTTTCTGGAGGAAGTCTGAAGATAAGAATGGTTTCTTTTTAAAGTTTTCTTTTTTTACAAAATATAAATTATAACGTAAGACAATTTTCTGCCAGCTTGCATGGTCCAATCCGTAGCAAGAAAAATGGAAGCAAAAATTCAGACTGAGTGACCTAAAAGTGAGAGGACCAAAGGCTTTTTCCCTAGAAATCAATCTGTTCATTTAGACCAGAAAAAGTACAAATTATCACTATTTTACAAACATTTAGTCATGTGAAGTGTACAAAAAAAGCACTGAGGATGATACATTGCTGATTATTCTCTTGGTTAACAAATTTGACAGAGAACACAAAGATTGAATGAAGAGAAAAAGAAACATTCATCTGTAACTGTATATTTTCAGGGGAAAAAAAAAAGGTCTGTAAGTGGTGTTCACAGGGTCTTGGGTGTTTTTTTTTTGCGTTGCAAATAAAGGAGAAAATCTGTATTTCAGGCTTCTCAGACCAGCACTTTTATAAACTTTCAATTCAGGAGACCAATGAGAGCAATACGTTAAAAATAATTGGGAGATGTGGGGGGGGGGGGGGGTGTAAAAGAAAAAAAAAAAGAAAAAAAGAAAAATATTTTGGGAACTTTGTTAGTTAAAGGAAAGATCTTGTCCAAAATCAGAGTAAACAACCTTAGTCCTGGCATAATTTCAATAAATATAGGAAACCTCTTTAGAAGCCCAAGACCACTGATTAGCTGTTAACAGTTATGTTTTTCTTCCCCTCTGCAAACATTTAAATACATCCATAACAAGCCTCAGGTGAACGATATAATTAAACCTATATTGAGTTTTGTGCACAGAGCCAGAAAAAGGTGTTTGAATCATATCAGTTAGCCTTAAATCCGAGTTTGCCTGCAGTGAAAAGTATGTGAATGCAATAGTTTATCACTGCAATGAGCTTTAGAATATTTGATATCCGAAGTCCTTGTAGTTATTTAACTTCTGAAATTTCACTGAACTCTGATGATGCCATATCATATATGTAGTGATTAATATCTGTAGAAGTCTTTCAGATGTAATTTTTTTTCAGTTTTCTGAATTTCCATGATCCAAACTCTCACCAAAAAAAAAAGAAATCTAAACAAGTTTTCAATGGCAGCTACAAAAAAATTATAAAACAAATGATTGAAGGGCTGTTTCAAAGTCCCAGAAGTCAGTGAGAGTCTTCATACTGAACAGAGCAAATGTCAATACAGGTGTTAAGTGTTAGAGGTTAGTGATGGCCAGCTTCCCAGCTGTCTAGGCTACTAATTTTATTTCAGTGTTAATGATGGAGCTTTGCATGTTGAAGACCTTTCCTTATTGCATAAAAGGTCCATCTCACCACAGCAAAGATTATGCTGCACGCCCTGGGTATTTCTATATTCCCCTTAGAAAAACAAGTGCTTGGAAGTGGTCCTTAGGTCCAATTAATTGCTTTGCCAGCTCTGCCTGTACTCTCTGTAAGGTAGAGAGTAACTTGCACAACATTTATTAGCTCAGCTGTTTGCATGTTTGGATCTAGACTTTTAATTATTTTCCTAGACCTATTTAAAGTCACATTTGCCATTTAAATGCTCCTTTAGAGAGCAAATCTTGACAGCACAAATATTCTATGACACAGCATATGAAAATCAT
Organism: Stercorarius parasiticus; assembly: GCA_013396915.1. Classification (NCBI taxonomy): domain Eukaryota; kingdom Metazoa; phylum Chordata; class Aves; order Charadriiformes; family Stercorariidae; genus Stercorarius; species Stercorarius parasiticus. Next base: position 176,914 of record VWZL01002022.1, on the reverse strand, counting down.
CATTATTTCAGTAAAACAATCTAATAAAACAGTAATCGACTAAATCAGGTGTCATAATAGAAAACAGAACAGACTATTATCCAGTTAGGTCTTACCATGACCTCCTTATTTTAAAACTCTTAATTTCACCAGCAAATCTTCAGCTGAGTGGGCCTTCACCTTTTGTACCTGTCAGGCACACAATGAATTTTCACGCTTGGATCCTGCGGCCAGTCTTCTCCTAGGAAAAATCCATGCTTCTGCTCTGCCAAATACCAGAACCTGAGTAGGCAAGAAAGGGCATCCCACTGCTAATACTGCTGTCAGCTCCTCTCCCCAGCATTGAGAGCCTTGCTGGCTCTCAGGTGTTAAGGTCCCACAGATGTTCAGAGAAAGGACCAAGTGTCTGTCCAAGCCTCAGCTACAAGGGCAGTTAACACTACTGTGGTAGATGTTATGCTTGAGTGTGTTGGGAAAGCTGTAAGAGGAGGACAAGGCAACTTTTAGTAACGATGAGTTCAGATCCCTGAAATCTGGGGAAAAACGTATTTTAATTAAAGTCCAGCAGGTGTGAAATCTTTGGTAGCCCAAACTGCACAAGCCTGAAGAACCTTTAAATGAGCCCACTGAAAGTCTGAGGGATGATAATTGCAAAAATGGTCTATTAAAAATCAACTACTGACAAAACCAATTTGAATGATGGTAAAAAGTTTTCTAACTGTAAGCTTAATTTAGTAAGTGTAAAAACACACATATACCTTCTTTCAAAACCATCCCTCTTGAAAAATTTGTCTTTGAAAAGCCCGCAGAACACCTTTTATATTGACAAATATTGTCAGCAAAACATATCTGGAATAAAAATATTCCAGTGAATTTCAAAACATTAAAAAAATCTAACTTTATTTTAGTTTTTGTATGACATACTAAGGATAAATTTTGGAATGTCATGCTTGTGATGAGATTAGTTCACTAGATCATCTTTGTGTAATACATTCAGTGTACTTCTTTGAAATATAAATGAATTATTTTCAACCTAATACTATCCAGAAGCTGTACTTCTAAGCAACAAATGAACTAGAGGATCCTTCTCTTACTGCTCATTAAGAAGTTCATTGCAAATATTAAAAACTGAGAGAAGCCATTACTATGGCATTGCTACAAGAATAGGGCAGCAAATTTCCATATGGCGATGATTATTCAAACTTTCACATGCTGGAGATTTTTGCCGGCTCCAGCCCTCCTTGTCTCGTAGAAGCCTATTAATGTTTCAGTAGACTGGTATAACATTGCAGCTGTAATGGCATCACAGGCTAATTCATTAATCTTGTTCTCACAAATATTTCTGTAACAGTATAAACAATTAGTGGAATTGGTACAACGGTGGACAGAATTTTAGTCAACCAGTTATAAAAGGCAAGGTAAACAAGATAAATCAATGAAAATAATTTAACTGTGACAATGGAGAATACATCATAAATAGAAAATAAGGAAGTTGTATCAAGTGGGAATGATGATAACCTGTTTTTCCTTTCCTGAAAACACCACATAAAATAAGGCCTCCTTTTTTTCATAAAGAGACCAAAAATCTGACAGGATAGGAAGAAATGGAAATGAGAAATATTCAGCTACTCCAAAAGTTTCAGAGGAGGCACCAGCAATGGAAGAATAGAGATTTAGTGGAAGAAATATAGAAGGGGAAAACTTTGTGTCCTTATAGGCAACACACCAAAAACTATAGCAAAGGCCTAACAAAAAGTACTAGTCAGAACCTCAGTATGTGTTATCTGATTTTCATCACATTAAGATGTGGGTCACTAAATGAAGGATGCAAGACATGCAATGCCACTGAAAGCTTTCTCTTAAAACAAAAGTCTATGTTCTGAGCACAAAACAATATATTCCTCAACCAAGGATTGAATTAGAAGAAAAAGAATGTGCATATACTTGCAAGAATGTAAGTATGCTTCCTAATCTCAGACTTTCTCTTTCCCCAAAGAGATCTCCAAGGAGAGCTGTGATGAAATGGGAAGTGAGTTTTTGGAACATGCCCTAAGGGTAGGGGATGCACAGAAGAAAAGAGGGGAAAAACTGGTGTGGAAGATAAATAGCCTGACAGCAACATAGCTGGCTAACGCCAACTTCACTAACACTGATTTTTCATGCTATTTCAGAATCCAGGTCAAAAGCATACTCACTTTGCTTCCTGGAATCCTTTAGTACTCTTTTTGCCCTGCATGATTCCACACAACCAGTGTAATATTTTGTATCCTCAGAATCAATAAGCTCTACCTAAAAGCTGCACATAACATGGTAATGTCATCTTTTCCCACCTCTTGATGATTTGTGCTATTGTATTTGTGTTTGCTGAAATACGAATACAATAAAGCTGGTAATCAAACCATCACAGCAGTGATGAGACGTCTTCAGTGTACACAACCTTATTAAATAATGGTGTCTGTTATTTTACAGGATATATCCTGTAAACTCCTATCACTCCTCTGAAGTCTGGAAGCATTGTGCTCATTACAAGACACATGCGAATTGACTTTCTAACACAACAGCTACATACAATTTGAAATGTCATTGGTCATGTGAAAGAAATCATAAAAAGAAACTGGTAGTACACATTCAGTGAAATACAGATTGAAATTCACTTCTCAGTCCAGAAACTTTGGCAAATACAAATAAAAATTACATACTCTCATTTGAATAAATCATGATTCCTTGAAGGTCTTCTGTGTTAATTAGTGCACTGTTATTACTGTATATTGCGCTTGATTTCTCCTAGTTTGAAGTATAACTATGTACCACAAAGCAATATACTCAATGACCTTACAACTAAAAAGACCCAACACCATGCTATCTTGTTCCGAAGTGACCATTGTATGTACTTTTTTATTGCAATAATGCCAGTACTTACATGATTTTCTACTTTATAAGTGTAATGCATTAGCAAGTTGTAAATAAGTTTCCACTAGGCATGAAAAAATATCACATATTGGAAATCTGTAGCTTGTAACCTAAGTGTGGACAAAAGTGTGACTACCTGCTCCCTTCCTATGTCCTTGACCCAATTTTTCCTTTGCTTTCTCCGAAGGCAGCTTCTACTTTCTTCAGTTCATTAGTGGGAAGCATCCTGACTAGTTTTCCTGTTGCTAGGTTGAGATACCTGACGAAGTATAACTTGAGGAATAGGAAGTTAACGTTAGTGTAAGTCCTGTGTTCCTGTGAAATGAAAAAGGTTTAGTTAATAAGGAAGCTCACCTCCTTAACATTGGCTAGCTTTACTGAGAGTACCCTTTGATTTGGCTTTTTGATTTGATAAATTTGATTTTTGATTTGAAAGACTTGGAAAACCCAGTTATTGTCAATGAAATGCCTCTTCCAAATGTTAAGTTGCTGAACCAACACATGTGTGTGCTGAAAGTCCCCAAATAAAAATGGCTACAAAATGTGGGAAAACACTTTATTTTTCCATAAAGTTTTAAGGAAAAATTCCAAGATTCTGATAGAAAACATTAAACTATGTTAATAATGAAGGCAAATGTGATTGTAGCCTTAGCTGACACCTTAGCTTATTATAGATCACACAGAGTTATACTGCAGGGAGAAGGGGGGAAGGGGGAAGATTATTTACTTCATTAAACATATTTACTCTTAACATATACATTTAAAATTCAAAATCGTTTTGACATCATGGTTTGTGCAAGTTTCACATGGCTTTAAGTCACATAATCTACGCAAATTTGTGAGTTTGTGTCAAATTTACAGGATGGCCAGGCTACAATATTACCAGTTGCTCTGATCCCAAGATACCCTGACATCCACAGCTTCCAGTCAGTTGCCTGGGCTAACCTGCTCTGATTAGTATCCATTTGCTCCCTATTGCCTCATACATCAGGTCCAGGCTTTTTCTTGTTAAGGGTTTGTCTGTGCTTTCCTGATTTACGAAAAGATCAATCACATACAAACTTCAAATGACTTAGCTTGTATCCCGCTTAACTCCACTTTAACTCCCATCTCTATTTGCAATTCCATGCATTGGCTCAAGGAGAAAAACCTGGGGTTCTTCGTGTCCTCGTCCTCAAAGTTCAAACCCCTCATTGCGTCACTGTGGAGCCAGGTCTTCTTGTACCACCACAATTCAGGTACAGCCAGGGCTCAATTATTGTGAGCTGGGATAGCTCTGTAACTTTAAAAGCTGGGTGATATCGGTACTCAGGGGTCACGGTGCAGACATACCCAAATGGCTAGACTGGTAAATGCAGCCAAAACCAAGAAGGAACCTGCCCAGGCATTTGTACATCGCTGCTATGTTCTAGTTTCCATGATCTTTGCGTAGATGTAGGGCAAAACCTCAGCTTGTTTCATGTATTCATGCCAATCCATGAGCAGCGAAGAATTGCTGAAGAGTTAAAACATACTGCACTGAAATTTAGTGATGTTATTAACAATACTACTCTTCATTCCTGGCACCTGTTCAAATTTTTGTATTTTAATTTTTCTTTTGATATAATTCGCATTGTTAGATTTCCACTAATAGCACTTTTGGATCTAAGAGACCTTTCTTGGAGAAAAGACTAGACCTGTTAAGAATACTACATACAGATAATATAAACTAGGTGTATCCACATTTGATGTTTGTTGAGTTACAGAACGTGCAGAGAACCTGAGAGATTCATGTTAGATAGCGTAAATGATGTTAAACTGAAAAATACAATCAATCAGGGTTAAAAACAAGTTTAAGAAGTCTTATGAGAACTTTAAACATGTAAAGTCACATAATGAGGGTAAAAAGTGTCTTTCCAAGACCAATTCTAGCACCAACAACATAAAACGTACTGTATTTGAAATCTGACAGTAGCATTGCAGATTAAAGATAACCCTGCCCTTTATGATGATACTTCATGAACAGGAGAACCATGAATGAGCTATCTTTTTCTTTCTTCTTAAGCGAAGCAAAAATGACAGCTAAATGACAATATTTAATACATAATGGCCAAGCTGCTAGAATAGAAAAGCTTGTGAAAATATAATATACAGCTTTTTACAATAAACTATAAAGAAGAATATTCCAAAGCCTATTTAAAAATAATAATGACTGTATAAAATTCCAGTCACCATTTGTAAACATCTTTTAAACAAGTATTATTGCAGTGGGCAGTAGGTATCTGATAATATGGCAAGGATATTATAGGCTTTGGGAGTCAAGAAATTAGCAGGCTTCGCACTGTCAAGAAAAGGAAATAAAGATGCAAGATTACTTTAGTCAGTAAGTTTACCTGCTTCTAGTTTCTGTATTAGACACCAGGGTGAATTTCAAGTTTCGATTTTTTGCTTGTTCTAAAAATAGAATTATTCCCTCTCATTTCCAACTTCTATGAGAAAAATGAAGTTTCTTATCTTGTGCTTGCCAAGGCAGAATCTCCACATTTTGTGCTTTTAGATAAGACTACATTTTTCCAGTGTATAACCAGGTCAGGCAATTTCAGACTGAGCATCTCTCTACTTCTGCACTAAGAATCTGGGGTCACTTCTTTTTGAACAGGTGCAAAATGGACAAAAGCACAGCTGCCTGCCCTCCAAACTGGTTAGATGTTATGGTTTGGGAAACCATGTAGCTGGGGAAATATAAGGTTGTGTCCAAGCCAATGTGTCCTGCTTCTCCATACCACTCATATTAGTTCAGGTACAGCAACCTCCCAACCAAGACGTATAATGACAAGATAGGTGGGAATCTCAGGGCTGCATGTATTCAGCTGTGGATAATAATGTTGGCTAGCAGTCTTGCTACATTTTAATCTCTAACACTGCATTTAAATTGCTGGATTTGGAAGCACTTCCTAACTTCAGGATCTGGATATAAACCCTGCTTATCTTACAAATGGAGGTGGATGACCACTGTCCATCTGTTACTGTCTTTCCCAAGCGCCCTGCTTTCCATTAAATAAAAAGCTGGGCATACAGACAGTCTGTAAAAAGGTCCCTGTCCCATCCCTATCCTCCCGCCCTATTTAGGCTATGAAGAGAACGTGTAATCCTGCTCACAGGATTTCCCTAGAAGTTAGACACAGAGTATGCCAACTTTGTGCTATGTCAAAGCTGCAAAGCTATTTTCTCAATTAGGACTTTTAGCTGCAATCAAACCTGGTTAAAAGTATACCTTTTCTGCTAAGATGAAGCAGGCAATGATGTGCAGCACCAAATCTCCTCACAAACAAGTTATGTAGGTGATCAAACAAGTATGTGAACTGAGGTAAAAGGGCCAAATTTGGTAGAACAGAAATTACCTAGTAATCTTCTACTGGCAAGAACTTGTTGCCTCTTCACACATTCATCACATGAAACGTACTGCATTGCCTTTATTGTAACTGACCAAGCTCTTAACTTTTGGCAAAAAAAGTGCCCAAGGGATGAAGAGACACTTGCGATCCATGTCAATAATTCTCACCAGGCAGCTCATATCACTAGCTTGTTCTTGGCTATAAGCCTAAAGTACGGTCTACCTGATATTAGCTTAAACACCAAAACTTTTAAATAGTCCTACGACAGAGAGCTAGATCACGGCCTTGTTAAGGTTACTCCCTAGAGTGATAAACATCCCTTTAAATGTCCTTTAAAATATCTATAAATTAATGTACTGGACATTGGGAGGTGGAACAGGAGCTAACATCTCTGTGTGTCCAGAAAGAATGGGTATTTAACACCTTATTGTTTTTGCACTAGCTGCCTGGGGAGACGTGACTTGTGTAATACGTCAGTCGTGTCAGGTACAGTGAGATGGCACCTCACAGAGATGCCGGGCCAAAGAGGGAAAGTAATTAACTTTTTTACAGGACCTTCTACTCTTTTAAGGCTACTTGTGAAACAGTTTATTTTGACGGTCTGATAAAGACATCTTATCCTGACACATTAGGAAACATCTTGCAATAAGCATACAATTCATGTCAATGTTAACATAAATTCTTTTATTGGTTCAATCAGCTATGGCTTTGTTTCAGAAAATGAAAAGAGTCACCCTAGAAAATAAACTATTTGGACATGATACAGTTAGAAATGTTATAAGGAATTATCCTGTGAGATTTTGCAAGTGACAGTAATGAAGTTTAGGCAACCTAAAAAATCTGCATTACTTTCTACCAAAGCATTTTGAGACCACAGATTTCTTATTGTTTATTGAGACTCAGCCTAGGAGTGCTTTTACAGGAAAAATAGGTTCATGCTTTTCCCACATACCCACCGAATTCCACTGCCATTTACCTCAGATCTTATTCTGATACACTTGTAGGGTAAATCAGACCTTCAATTTTTAGCCAATTTGGCCATAAAAGCAAGACCATTATCTCAGCTTAAAATAGGGTGCAGGTTAGCTTCTATATAGAAAAGCATTGTCTCTGACAGCTTTCCTTGTGTTAATTGTATCAAAATGGTGTACCCAGCATGACACATAAATGCTGTTAACTCAGGATAGTTTTAATGTTATGCATTACATTTAGTCCTCTGCTGTTCTTTCAGGGAAATCCAGAGTGATTACGAATTTTCAGATATTTATGCAATCCAGACTATATTTCTAATCACCACTAACACTGGGGAACTCCCATGTTATTCTAAGGAAACACAATTTAAATCAAGAGAGTTAGAGCAGTGTAAACCTGGAGGAGGCGACTCAGGCTCTTCTTCCATATATTCCACTGAAATTGGCTCTCAAAAGGGCATTAGATTAAAGTCTTAAAGTCTTTGTCTGCCAGGGAAAGGAAATCTTTGTGTTATCCTTAGCAAACAAGATAAAATGCCATTTAGATATCCTGCAAAACAGGACACCTTCAAAGCCTCATGTGAACATTATTATACTGAATGTTTAGGGTTTCACTGGAATGTGTCAGGCTCTAGCTCAATAAGCCCCCAAAATACAAAATGCTTGAACCACTAGTTATAAAATAAACAGACGTGTAGAAAAAAGCAATCACTAGAGGAAACTGACTAGAAAATATAAAGAATTTTGCAAACATGTGACAAGAAATCTATTGAAGAGAATAAATGAACCTATTCCTTCACAATAATGTTTTGAAAGTACAGAACCATCACACTGTAGCTATTTCAGACTCTAGTCTTCAATCCGATAAAGAAATCAGCCCAGAAATTACATCATTGTATTTTTCAGAGACCTCAACACAAGACATACTATCCTACTGAAAAAAAAATCTAACTTTCTTCTGTTGAGCCTGTGTCAAAAATAAACACAAACTAACTTAGCTTTTCTATAGTCCAATACTGTCTTTGTAAAAGAATTTCATAAACACACTAGAATGTGCCATTTGTCTAAATTATGATCTTTGTTGATTTAGAGTAGACACACACTCAGGCAGTCTTCCTGAAGTCGTGGCAGTTAGTTTAATGGAAACATATAACCAAATGCCAGCAGAATTTACACTGCATTTAGGTAGTCTTTTCTCACTCACAGATCTCAAAACTTCAAAGGTGAACATTTTGACAATTTCCACTTTGCAGATGAGCTACCCAAGGTGTACAAGGAATACCTGAGTAGCCCGCTGGTGTTAAGCAAGCTGGAGGCGGCTTCAGCTACATAATAGAGCTAAATAAATGCATAAATGAGCTTTCTTCTTGAGCTTGTATTACCGGTGCTTGCTCCTTTTTACATCTTACATGACTAAGTGCTCTCCCAAATCAACACTCCATGAGAAAGGATTTAACAGTGCTCCCTTTTACAGTTCACAACAGAAATTATATTAGCTATGCATATTTTCTAGTGAAGAAGTGACTCTTATGGTGGGAAGTATTTGGTCTTATTTTGCAAAAATGCATTCAACATTCTGATCTGAAGTTGAAGATCACCTGTTTTTTATGTCAATTCAGAGTTCTGGAAGACATATATATTTACCAGAATGCTCAAGCAATTCCTCAAGAGAACTTCAGTCTTCAATTATTAAAAAAAAATAATAAAGTAAAGGCACTTATATATGCTAGGGGCAAAGGCATTAACATGGTGATTTCAATTTTGCTAGATAATGATGTAACACTCCACACATCACAGAAGACAAGGAGTTTCTAGCTTTCACCAAAACCTCATGAGCTTAAATCAAGCTTTTCCTTCTCCACCTAAGATCTTAACTTTCTACCATTAGCAAGGAAAATTGATTGAAGACAGGTAGGCAATAAACATTAAAAAATGTTTGTAATACAAACATATGACACAAGCTTGAAAAGACTCTAAGAATACTTATCCTTGGTCGTAGTAAGTGGCTATCAGAGAGGAAAACCAAAATAGTTTGCTGTTCTTCAAGAATGAACTTCTTGTGTGAAATTATCATTATTAATGTATTAAAGTGTGCATTTACTAAGTTTCTTATAGTTTTTACAAACAAAATGGCATGAAATGACTTATCTGAAAACACAGCCCGGTTTTCCTTTTCCTTCGAAACCTGAAAATATAACTTCTACTCCTTCAGTTTTGCTGAAGGCTTTTGCCTGTTCTTACATTCCTGTTATTTGTAATGTACTTGAGAATTTTGCTTTAATCCATACAGACAGTTACTCTACCCATATAAAGACCAGCCAAAATCAATGAGGAGAGTATGAGGGAATGTCTACATAGTCGTAGAGATCTCTTGGAGCTTTGATAGGAAGGAGATCAAAGCACATTCAGGTATGTTCATCTTCTGACAAGCAAATAGTTCAAATTATTATTCTATGATTAATGGACAAATCAGTATTACTTTTCCAACTAATGTCTTCACTCTTCTATAAAGGAGGCTGGTTAAATATTTAAAGGTACAATACAGAGGTTCAATTCCCTTCCTTACCACAAAATTTGTGAGCTTGAATAAACTAGCATAGGTCAAATTTTCAAAAGCATCCCATCAGAATAGTGAAGACCCAGATGTAATATGCTTGGAGTTTACCTTTCCTTGTAATACCCAGGCTACTTCGGAAGCTAGCTGCTCATAGATGGTCTTTGGCTAATCTAGTGCAGGAATTTCCCATGTAACCACCCTAGTCCTATACAAGTTACCTCTCTGTCAAAATGACAAAAGCAAAGGCACTCCTGCAGCTCAGTGCTGCCATTCATAGTCCAGCATCTTTATTTCAATAGCAGATGAAGGTTTACTTGAGCCAGTAAGTCCACAGCTGCATTTCTCATCTCTTGTTCAACTTCTGTCGTGTCTGCTACAGTACCAACAGAGAACACTGGATAATTGCAGTGGCATGAATGTCAAGTTAAAACGTCTGTCTGCTTCAGAGCATAGATATCTTATGGACTGGCTGACTAAAAAAATTTGTCTGAGTGTAAGATTAACCCTCTGGGTTGAGAAAGGGACTGAAGAAAGCATGCAATAGGACTCTCAAAGAATGAATGCCTACAGAATATAACCACAACTGCTGACATATTAACCTATTGGTGGTGTTGTGTTTGATATACAGAAAATGGAACAGTTGATGCATTCATGCCATTTTAATAGAGAAATGAAAATAGGCAGAAGACTAAATATAAGGCAGAAAAATTTATTTCCGAGATCCTTAGGGGATAAAATTACAATCAATTACAGGTACATTATCCTTTTAAACAAAAACATACCATTGAATTGTCTACTTATGCTACGTTTGACTATGTGTTAGATCATCCTTCTTGTGATTTGAGACACTTTCAGACTCCAAATTCATACTAAAGAATGGAAAAACTCCTATGGTACTTTAGTGGTACACGAAAGTACATGATACAGATATGTTAGTACTATATACTGTACCTTGCATAAAACCAAGTGATCTTACACAACTCATTTGAGATCTGCAACGTGGAATGGATGCCAACATAAACTATTTTACACATGCAGTTTGATTCTGTTTTCACTTCTTCCATTTAATCTGCTCATGCTAGTAATAGCTAAAATTTGTAAACATAAAATTAGAAAAAAGAATCCAGCACTACGTCTGCGTTACTAACAGCTAGGTGCACTGTACCACTGTTTTAAATGTATTCTTAAAAAACGTCAAGACAGTTGTCATCAGGTAAATTCAGCTGTTGAAAAAGAGTGAAACATCAGGGCAGATTTTTAAATCCATTGGAGCAGAAGACAGAAATCAGAGACGCACAGCTTAAGACATGACCTACAAATCCAGAGACTTCTAAAATCTAAGTGTAAAACATATTTAACAAATGTTAACTTCAGAAAAAAACTCATTTACTCTTCAAGACAAGCACAAATTTAATGCCATATTAACTCCAGAGTGAAGAACCGAGAGGAGTTACTAGTCACTGCAAATGCTTTCCTTAATCAGAAGCTTCTTCTTTTCTTTACTTTCACATCAAAACAGATCAATAAAGCTTCCTAGGATGAAGCTTACTAAGCCTAAACAAAGATGCAAAAAGAATGTATCATTATCGAGGTGTCCTGGTTTCAGCTGGGATAGAGTTAATTTTCTTTCTAGTACCTGCTGTGTTTTGGATTTAGTATGATAATAATGTTGATAACACATATTGTTTTACTTGTTGACAAGGAATGCTTATATTAGGCCAAGGACTTTTTCAGCTTTCCATAGAAGCTGAGAGGGAGCACAGACAGGACAAGCTGCACAAAAGAATATTCCATACCATAGACATCACACTCAGTATATAAATGGGAGTTGGCTGGGGGGCAGAAATCTGCAATCGCTGCTTGGGACAGGCTGGGCAATCGATCATCAGGTCGTGAGCAATTGCATTGAGTCACTCATTTTGTATATTCTTTTACCATTATTATTACTTTCTCTTCTGTTACTGCTCTATTAAACTGTCTTTATCTCAACCCATGAGTTTGTTTTTTTTTTTTTTTGTCATACTTTCCTCATTTCCTTTTTTTTTCACTGTGGCAGAGGGGGAGTGAGTGAATGGCTTCATGGCTTCATGGTCCTGGTTACTGGCTGGGGTTAAACCACAACGTGGATAGCTGCAGCAGTATTCATAGTACAAGCCATAGTACGAACAAAGTTTTTAAGGAAAATTAATATTATTATTAAACATACTGGCAAAATAATAAACAAAAATGCACCAAGAATCTCAGAACACCATAAGCAGCACAGCTCTTCTCTACATCTTGTTTTTATGTTCTATACAATGGTTTAGCTTCTGCTGGAAGCATTTCATTGACTTCTGTTTCATAGATGAGAAAAAATGCCAAAGATTTCTAATGACAAAATTACTAAATATAGCAATATTCCATTGCATAACTAAACTGGTATTAATATTATAGCATACAACTAACATAACAACTATGTTGATGCCAAACAGCGGCACAACCTTAAGCTGCTTTCACTCTTTAATTAAAAGATTTCTCCTAACTTGATTTTGGGCTAACACGTTAGTGTAACAGCAGTTCTGTATAAACTTGACCACATAACTGAGACCAAAAATTATAAAATTCTATGTCATGTGTAGTCCTGATTTGAGCTCTGTGATTGATGGCTACAAGGCAAAAGACTTCAAATAACATCTGTTGGAAAAAAGGCCCAAGTGTGGAAGTGTAATGGTGATTTAATAGCAACCACATCTCAGCAGCGTGGTACCTCCTTCATGAGTTCACAGAGATATATACGGTCTGAGTATTTTCATTGGTAGCTAGTTTTATGTTTGAAGATGCTATTAAGTGGGAAATGACAAACTAGGGAATTTTTGCACTTTGATAGAGAAGGTGGTGTAGGTCTGTAACGACTGAACAAGAGAACAGCCACTCTGACCATGGTTTACATGAAGTCTGTGGAGGAAAGTCCTGGGGGAGAAAGAGCACCACAGCCTTTATAGTGTACAATCACTTCAGCACTACCTCACTGGTAATATTCTGTGACTAGTTTTGCAAGCCCTGTCAGAAACAGATAAGAAGAAGCAAAAACAGTGATGAAAAAAGACAAGCTTGCTCCCATCCAACTCCTAAACCCTAGTGCACCACTAACATCTGCAGACCCCCTCTAAGGCTGCAGGTTGTTCAGCCAGAACCAAAATCCAATTCACTGGTTATTGTGTATATAGGTGCATCTGGCAATTATGTACAGACAGGGTTATATACACTGAGTGTGTATACAGCACTTGTGGACACATCCAGCCTTCAAGGCTTCTGCCACTGCTGTGCTTTAAGAAGAGAGTTCACGCTTTGTGCTTTTTCTTTCCTATTTTGGGGGGAAGGAAAGGGTATAAAGGGGGAATAAGTGGGGGCTTAAATGAAATACCAGCAGAGGTAAAATATTACCAAGTCTAGAATAGTGTCATTTAGAAATATTTCTTCTTTGCAAGAGTAATTAGGCATTACCAGTAAATGAAAAAGAAATAATAATGATACATAGCAGCAGAGGACCCGGTAACTCCTTCACTAGGTATTGAGAGAAGCATGCTAATGAGCCATGCCTACAGCATAACATAAGCATACTGAATCTGATCGATCATATGTGTGATCATCTTGCCGAGGTAGTTTATCACTGTTCTATCACTAAGTTCCCTCATAGAGCAGCAAAACCCAGGACAAAGATTTGGAAAAAAACATGATGCCATCCTGTTTACAAGACTGGTAAGTATGCCAGTGTTTGGCTTGGAAGAGTTGGAATTAATGGGTGAACTGGGAAGAACATTTTGTATTCCCACTCAGCAGGCTGAAATCTTCAACTGTGTGGGACATTGTTTCACATCTATCTAAGAATATTACTTGTGTAATATAGTAAAGCAGGTTTGTGTTGAGTAGTACTTATCTTTGGGCAGTTACTTTGACTTATCCTAGAAAAGTTTGTTGATTTTTGCTTGCCTCAGGAACAAGCTCAGTAAAAGATTAGAAACTAAATCTGTATAATGTTTATGTAAGAGAGATGATAAGCAAAACTCGTATTTGTGACAGATAACAACTGCATCTGGAAGACTTACTTATGCAGGCACTTGCTCCGCTTTTGCTTGAAAAGCTACATATCTATGCCGGACGTTTGGCATCATGAGCTTGTCTTACTTTGACACAAGCAACAAGACTAACAAAAGGAAGCCTTGCAGTTAGTATGCCTAGATTTATATGAGAGCAATGAGCAAACTTGTATCTTGTTATCTGCCTAGCCATATCCAAACATGAAATAGAATAGATACAGCAATAACATTCACCCCAAATTCCACAAATACTATAAGATAAAGGATGATTTATTTTCAGAGCATGTTTTGATTGTCATCTAAAATGATACTTAATACAGATGGAAATTTTAGCAATTGCATGATGTAAAGTATGCTTAAGTGTTAACTTCTTAATTAGTATTTTAACTGGTAATAAATAATTGCAGCAAAAGAACCATTAAGTAACTATGTAGTAATCAACAAGTAGAATTATATATGCAAATAGCAACTAAAGTTGACTGGATTATGTTCTAAAAGCTACTTATAAAGCACAGAAGGTTGCATACCTACTAGCGAGCATTTCTTTTTGATAGAAAGTCTTTCGAACAGTGCAATTAGCTCACTAACATTTATGTTTAGAACTGAAATACAAGAGGTGATTGACATGGAACTCAAGAATTATACAATTCAGAAAGTCTTTTGTCACAAAAATAGCAACAAGGAGACAGATTCTGGAATCTGCTTAGAAGGCAGCAGAAAAGAAAAGGCTTTTTTAATGATGAGGCAAAGCATCAAATTATACATGATAAAATTAAGAAGTTTGTTGTTGCTGTTGTTTTTTTCTTTTTAACTTAATATTGCCTTTCAGAGTACCACACACATATTAATCACCAATGCACCTATCTCTTGTTGCTTGTGAGGAGAGACTGACCCCCACCTCTCTACAGCCTCCTTTCAGGTAGTTGTAGACAGTGATAAGGTCTCCCCTCAGCCTCCTTTTCTCTAGGCTAAACAACCCCAGTTCCCTCAGCTGGGAAGTCCCTCATAGGACTTGTTCTCCAGACCCCTCACCAGCTTCGTTGCCCTTCTCTGGACACACTCCAGCACCTCAATGTCTTTCTTGTAGTGAGGGGCCCAAAACTGAACACAGTACTCAAAATGGGANAAGCAGATCAACACTCCCACCCAACTTGGTGTTGTCTGCAAACTTACTGAGGGTGCACTCGGTCCCCTTGTCCAGATCATTGTTAAAGGTATAAAAGAGAACCGGACCCAATACTGAGCCCTGGGGAACACCACTCGTGACCGGCCAACAACTGGATTTAACTCCATTCACCACCAAATTCTGTTGCCACCTGCAGCCAAGCTAGTACAGCCCACTGGTGGGTGTCCTAAAAACTTTTCAGAACTCAAGCTGGTGGAGGATGGACTTGGAAGAATTTTATTAGCCCACACCTGAATTATGGATTTGTCACTTGTAATGTTCAGTATAAACAAAACTAATAAAGTTTAACAAAAGAGAGACATAACAAATAAAACAGAACATAAACGGAAAAACAGATTTATGTTAACAGGTCAAAATCACTAACAAAGAAAAAAATAAATTATAACTACAGAAAAATAACAAAATGAAGTACTAAAATTATCCCTAATGATAATAAGGATCTTTGTGAGCTGCTGCAGTGCTTTGGCTATTTTGAAGTTAGATACTTGGCCTAAGTAAAATCCAACTAAAATAGAAGAAGAGCAGCAACACTGCCTTCTTCTGTCCTGCTAGTGTCATTTCTAATTAAATATGACCAAGACTGATGTGGTTTATCTAAAGTCTGTAGCTATCTGTATGTATTAGGCATGTGCAGGAAAAAATAACAGATTGGACCCTTCTCAGGGGACCTAAATGGGGGAATGTCTAGCTTGGGGGTGGTAAGTAGCAAAAGATGGGAACCCAGCTGCTCAGCCTTTCAAAGACAGCAGATGGCCTTTTACAAAAGCACAACTTTGTGTACTTAGAGACAACTTTTGGTAAGAGCTTAGTCACCAAATAAGTTAGGCAGTGATGTGGAGTTTTCTCTCAGGCTTTAACAATCTAATTCATTTTGCATGCGTGTTAGCATTAGACTTTACATGATTGCATTAGCTTTAAAAAAAAAATACATAAAAATTTCTTTCTATTGTGTTAAGAAAAAATCTTTTTTGAGAGTAGAATATGTTTCTGGAGTTCTTTTCCCACTTCATAGGTTAACTATGAAGCCCATGGGGTGGATAGGGGTGGATGGGGTGGGCTTTATTATGGTTTTTAAACATTGCTCACTTACACACTCGGGTAACTTAAACAGTTTCAAAGAACCTAAATTCTGTGAGAATGCAGGTTTGACTATACAGAGATTACCAGCACCTTTCATCTACCAGGAGTTCTCTCCCTTAGAATGCTTGAAGTGTAACGTAAGACAGGGCACAGAAGCCAAAAGAAGCTGAAGCAGGGTCCCTCTTCTTCTGTTCACAGTAATCAACCCACTTCGCTTTTGTTTTTCAGTAAATTCTTTCTGTCAGCATGAATGAATGCACTCAAGCATGGGAGAAATATGTTTTTATTGTATTCATTATGAATATACAAGATTTCTGGCATGGTATGTCTTTTGAGAGACAAGAAATAAATACAAATGAAGATAACTACTTAGGCCAAAAAGACCTTTGCAGATGCTAAATCCTAGCCACTTTCAGCATTGTAATATTTAGTCCACAAATCTGAAACCCTTCTGGGCACAGGAAAGGTTGGAATTGCTATATCATAAAATTCAAATTTTACCTAGCATAATTAGAACCTAATTTTATGTTGGTCTCTGTGTATGTCCAGTTGCACTGTCAAGAAATAGGTCCAGTTGCCACTTCCACTTGATGCTGCTTTGGCAGCATTGATGTGGACTAAAATGTAAAACTGGGGAAAGAGATTTAGTAGCAACTCCCATAGTACAAATTCCTTACAACAACCCAAGTAATATACATAATAAGCTAAAAGAAGGCTGTGACACATGCAATTACAGCAGATGAGACCAGGGACTTCAGCAGAGGATCAGAGTGCCCCAGGGTATTGAGTATAAAGAAGTCTGTCTATTAAATGGTTCATGCTTTGCTATGAAAAAGTGTAATTGTCCAGACATTTTAATTTGACTGTGCTATGCAAAAACCTTGAATTTCTTTGGAGAAGCATGTGGTTTTCTTTAAGGCAGTAAGTGCTGAGATTGTGTGATGGAGAAATGTTATGGAATATATTTTGTGGGTGAGGAAAGGGGGAGTACGTCTTTTTCTGTTTGCACATATTTCTATCATCATTTAATTCCTTTCTTGGAAACAGATAACTCAAAACTGACAGCAGCAGGAAGGTGGTTGTTCAGTGTTTTTTTTCTTCTTTGTCCTTCCCTTAGAGTTGCTGAATATTTGCTTGTCAATATTGGTGGTGAAATGCACTGTTCAAAAACAAAGCAGAAAGAAAAATATATCTTAAAGCAATAACCAGAATTTAAAGAAATTTTAAAAAAAGTTGCTGCAGCACACTATTACCCAGGGCAGTAGTACTCAGTCTCAGCACACACTATACGCAATTTCACTTAAGTAAAAACTCTACGTTCACTTCTCTATGCGTTCATAAGATAATTGTGTTTAGTGTAGCAAAAAAATAAGTGGAAGGAATAGCTAAATTTAGTCTTAACATAAGGAGAATATGCCTAGGAGAGGTTGTAACATAATCTGTTCCTCAGGGGAATTAGAGAAATCCTATTTGTTACAGAAGCCTAAAACTGAAGTAGGTGAACATGAAAAGAACCTTAAGGCCAAAGGCTCTGCCACCAACCAGGTGTATCTTTCAGTATTTCCGGGGATGGATGGAATGAAACAGTGCTTGAGGTGTATTTGAAGAGTGTGCACAAAGGCAAACCAATGATTCTTTCTTCACAAAAGGGTCAGAGGTTAATTCAGGGCTCTCACACAGGACTGGCACACTTTAATAATACAGTATTTGAATATCCCATTGATTTAATAGACTTCTTAAAGAATATTAAGTTTGAATATAAATTCTATGCAAGATGGGGTTTATATTACCGTGCTTAGAGCTGATCTTAAGAAGAGATTAGAATAGCATAAGAACTGCACCTTGCAGAACTTTAGGACTGTCCATTTCAAGCCCAGAAGAACAAAGGTACCAGACTTCAGCAGATATTTCAGAAGTTTCCGTAATATCTTGTTCACAGTTCAGAGAAAAATATAAATTGTTTGAAGAATTCTGCAATGCTTATCCCACACCTATTTACATGATAAATAACAATGTAAATAGGTTTCCATTTTCCATTTTTCCATTAGATGTAATGTGATGAAAGATTTCCATTAGATCAGGAGAACTATGGCTTAATTAAATACTAATTTAATATTTCCTGAATTCAAAAGTATTTCTATTATAAAAAATGTATGCAACTTCTCTCTAGCACTTTCCCATAGTCTAAGTGGGATCTACAAGTAATACGTATTCCCTCCAGCTTGCGTGGATTTGAAGCTGTCTGAAGAAAACCTGGAGTGGCAAAAACCATTAGAGCAGGTTAACCACACCGGAGGGCTGGAATTTTGGAGGATACAAAAAGATCACAGATACTCCCTGCCATTCTGGGAAAAAAACATTGAATGTCCCCAAAATGTACAGAACTGTTGCCTGGAGATAGCAAAATGTAGTAGGTAGGTCAAAGCACATGGGACATTTTTAAATGAACTTACTTTGAGGTATCATAATAAGGGGGAGGGAAGTGGTGAGCACTGTGAGAAAATGTGTTTCTTTGAGTAATACAGTTATATCTGTAAAATGGTAAGTCCAATTCAGTGTAGGAAAACAGCTAGTGGGCTGAAGCTGCTGAGGGTTTGGGAGGTGTTTTGTTTAGAATGTTTTCCAGCTGCTGTGTTGAGCAGCAGGGAACACCTGGAAGGGATTTTGTAACTCATTTTCTTATGTTTTTGGTTTAAAGTTACCGTTTGCTGAACGTTTGTTACACTAGTCTACCGAAAATAAGTGTTTCAAGTAGCTTGCTTATTTCATGATTTGTTTTGCTGGTAATCCCTGTACTTTGATGATAGTTCTTTGCCCCTGACAGGTTCAAATGATTTAAGTCATCTCAGGATCTGCAGTGTCTTTAAAAGTGCTCAGCAGAGTCTCAGATCACTTTTGCTCAGTAGAGGTGTCACTCTTCCATCCTACTGAGCCTAATTAATACAGAATGAAAAAAAATTGCAATTGAACAACAATCTGAGAACCTGAAGGATTAATAGAACAGTCCTTCAGAAACAGAGAAAACAAAAAGTTTGAAGGTTCTATGAAAGTCAGTTATACGCTGCAAGAGTACAGCTACAGATTACAGCAATACACATTTAGCTTTTTCTAATGAAATAGGTGAGCAAAGTATGAAGCCATTCCTGTATTTGCTGATTACATATCCGTGCAACTAAAGCAATATTAATTGTGTAAAAGCTTTTAATAGTTGTCTCTTAGTAGGCTGGAAGCATAGCTGTTAATTTCTGTCTTTCACGCACTGAATTTTTATTAAATCTTTCGAGCTGTTTTCTAAGAAGCGCAACAGTCTCCTAACTGACTTCACATGGGCTGAAATCTAACGTAGTCACATAAAAGGCCTCGGGCCACAGTTACATTTAAAACCCCTTGCACGAGTCATGCAAGGGTCTCTAACATGTGTAGCTGGAAATGTGGATTTCCCCAGCTGGGAATCTGAACCAGTGTCACACACAGGAATGTATCAAACCATGGAAATCTGAGCAGAAGATTATCACAGAGAAGTTCTCTTGCTTAGCAAACTGAAGCAAGTTTATCATCAGTCCCCTGGCCTGAGCAATCAATAGGCAGAGCAAGTAACTACAGAAAATAAATGTGTAGCTATCTATGCACTGATTTTGCAGAATGCTTAAGTACAGCAATGGTGTTTTGAGTAAAATGAAGGAGCAACATCAGAGCTAGCAACATTAAGAAAAATATTTGCTATTGTTGCCAAAATTGCTTAAAGCTTTAAGCTTTTTAAAGATAAAGAAGCCTGCATTGGCCAAACTTCATGGGATTAAAACAACAAATCTGTATTAGGGGATGTATGTTGTAATCTTATTAGGTCAAATGTTATTATTGATGTTATTTGTTATTATTCCTATTACAGCAATTCCTAGGAAACCTGTCAAAAGTGAGGTAACACTGTGGCAGGCATTGTTCAAACGTATAGAATGACATGACCTTGCCCTGAGACCTTTCACAATCTAATTTAAGTCAAGGCCCAACAAATGGATGCAACCACTAAGAAAGGAAGGTGAAAGCAACAATAAGAATGCTACTGGACAGCCATCATACAATATTTGGATTAGCTTTTTTCCTGTAGGCAAGGTTATGTTTTTGTAGGACGCTAATTTCCATGGTTTTACGATTATATTTGATTACCTGTGACTTGCCTGTGCTGATTATAGCATGCATTTTCTGTATCCCCGTGGTAACTTCTGTTTCTATTTCACTTGTGACGACCTTTGAGAAGCTGCCACACGGGAAGACAAACAGTGGTATCTGATTTCAGAAATCTAAAATAGTTTCTGGGAAAAGGGATTTACCCGAGAAAAGTGGAGTTTTGTTCGTTTACACAGTAGATATTCATAAGAAATATTAAGATTGGCCTGAAGGAAATGTGTGCGTGTAAGCACAAGAAGGAGAGCAGAACAAAATCTTAAAAGAACGGCCGGATAATAAGGGACACTGTTCCCAGGACATTGCTTTCATTGTCAAAATAAATGGAGGAACATGTTTTTGATGCCAAATGCAAAAAGCCTGCAGTTCGAAGAGCAGACGACTCATCAGCAAAAGCGCCAGCGCCCTGGCACTGCCAGGGTGGCAGCGCATCACATACACCACTCCTTTCCTTGTTCGCCTGCCAGGAGAACCGACAACAGACATGTGTTTCACACATATGCCAACAGAGGAAAAACTGACAACAGGCAGTGGTGTGGCTTAAGATTTGTGGCAGCTCTAGTAAGCAAGATCTGAAACGAAGGTCTACCCCAAAATAGCTGGCAGCTCCTGAAGGAAAAGAAGGGTCTGTCCAAAGACTTGTTTGACATCAGAAGTCGAGAGGGGCTCCAGAAATGCAGAGAGGACTTGACAGATGGTGTGCGTTGTCTTCTGTGTTACACATAAATGATCTTGGTGAGACCACTTGGACACACGCATGCTGCTGCAAGCAAGTACGGGAGCAAGAGAGCGTGAAACCAGAAAATCAACTTACTTTAAAAACTTGAAAATAAATGCATCTCCCCAATCCGTAAAATCTTGCATAGGTCTTTATTATGTTAATACCACTACAAAGCAGTTGTCAATAGAGTAACTAAAATCAACACCAACAAAACAGTCAAGATACTTGATGTGTGCTCTGCAGCTGAAAATTGTATAAGAATAGAAATACAATTTTGTAGTAGCTCTTGAAGAAAAAGCTGGTTACCAAGTGTGTTTCAAGGGGAACCTCTTCTAGTGAAGACGGACGTAGAAAATTTTAATATCGAGCTTTCCACACCCTTAACCTGCCCCAGGTATTACTGAACAAGTGTATGGCATTATTTTCAGTAATATGTTAGGGGAAAACAGACCACTTTATAATATCTACTGCGAATTGCCCACACATATGAAATTGTATAGCACATGGATTGTGACAAGCAGTTTGTTCAAAAGAGTTTGAAAAATAAAATATATTGTTAGGTGGTTTCTAACTGAGAAAAAAAAATAGAAAACAGCCAAGTACTGATAATGCTGTTGGACCTGTTAAAGCTGCAGAACTGCCGCGCTTTCCCTTGACCTTGTAACCCTGTAGCCCAGTGCATGAAGTATTGCTGTATCTTGTAAGAGACTACTGCCTTTGTGATAGCTTTACACTGCCTCAGGATTGAGGACTGTCAGGCTTCCTTGGTCTGATCTTGTACTGGCTTGCCTGGATCTTTGTTTTAGCTTGTTTGGCTTTAAAAGCAGGTTTTTTTCTAATGACCAGGTGGCTATGCCTAATTTGGTTTACATTTCCTTATCTTTGTAGAGTATAGCCATATTTTCTCTATACAATGTGGTAACAAGTATTTCATTCTACACAGAATGAAATATTTATGACCCTAGCTTAATGATGTACTGTAGAGGAACACAGGCCTGGTATGATAGCAGAGACCTTGAAAGTGGGGACATAAGACGCAATATAGAAGAGTATAGACAAGAGATGACAAGGGAAAGGACAGGAGATGACAGTGAAGACCCCAGGGCTATAAACAATCACCTGTAGTCAGGTAAAGAAATACAAATCTTAGAGCAGGAAAAAGAGGGATACTCAAAAGTGCGAGTACACCAGTTTAAACCGAATTGTCATTCCAACACTTTCCTCCCTGTAATAACATTCTTCCCTGTATTATCTTTTCCTGTAATAATTAGATCTAGAATAATAATAAATTTTCACTATAGCGTTAAGTTATTAACTACACTGTCAATAATTTCTTGGGGTTTTATGTTCTTGGCTTTATATGTGAATGCATTTACTTTTTCCCAATCACAAGATTTTGAGCATAACAATATCTTCGGAGAAAAAGCCAGTTTGCTATGCATTTGTTCCCATTTAGCATAGCGCATGGACTTATATCAGGGAAAACACCATCCCCCTAAAACCTAGGACATAAAAAAATGTTCAGTCTATAGTGCCTACTTCTCTGTAAATGAAATTTCTTAATTTAAGTTCTACTCTGGATTATGGAATTTAATTTCTTGGCTATCTACATATAAAAAAACCCTAAAGATACTGGC
Source organism: Stercorarius parasiticus (assembly GCA_013396915.1). Taxonomy (NCBI): domain Eukaryota; kingdom Metazoa; phylum Chordata; class Aves; order Charadriiformes; family Stercorariidae; genus Stercorarius; species Stercorarius parasiticus. Next base: position 154,241 of record VWZL01002022.1, on the reverse strand, counting down.
CGAGGTTAGGTCCATAATAATTCCTTTAAGCTATCTATCTGTTCCATTGGAATGACACTGGATTTAGATTGACAGAACAAAGATCGGAGTCTGTCTCAGTAACTTAGCATTTCCAGCTGAATAATGGTATCAGTGATAGCAAAAGGGCAAAGGGCCCAGGTTACATGGAATATATTTCAGATCTGCTGGTATGGATTAGCAAGGTCGGGATTGTGACTGGAGGGTTTAATACTTCCTCAGTACAGCACAGAACTGTCTGCCAGTCCTCAGCTGGCATCCTCCAAATATAAGGAGTGAAAGAGCATAGCTTAAAGTAAACCCTGTTCAAGTACTATTAATTCTTCTGTTTGATGTTGAAATAAATATTATATTCTAGTTCAACTGCATGCCTAGATTTTGCCAGACTACTGACCTATAGAGCTTCAGAACAGAAAGAAGGTTTCTACAAAATTCCTCTGACATAGGAAACTACATTTTCTTTCATTAAAAATAACCTTTTCCCATGTATATTCTTTGGGATAACCTGAGTCTCCAACTTCTGACAATGCCTACAGCTGCAAAGGGATAAATACAGCAGTTTACTAAAACCCAAAGATATAAGTCAAATAAAAGACAAATTTATGAAAATTAACTGTTGTCTATTTTAGTTGCATACATTATAGTATTAAAAATATAATAACAGCAGCTTTATTCCAATCTGTCTACTGGCAGTGCCAGCTTCTGGTGAAGAGCTGTATCTGTCACTCAACACACAGTCAAAGGGCTATTTTGGTCTCTGGACAGACACTTTTGCAGGCTGAATGGTTACGGCTCTCGCATTTACCCCCCCGTTTTTTGGGGGGGTTTTTTTGGGTGCTAAGTAGTCAGAACCATAGACAAGGGCAAGTAAGTTACTTTATGTGCAAAGCAGGCTTGGGTATTGTCGTGGTTTGTGGTTTGGGCAGGTATTCCTCCATGGACTACCGGTGTCCCTCTTAAAATATATATTTCTTCCCCAGAGAATGCACACTTGGCAGTTTCAGTAGCTGTTTTTTAAACTTAATGGGGAGGACTTTCTTCTTGCTGACATTTTGGTTTGGTTTTGTGGGTTTTTTTCCATGGATTATGGTGAAGCAGCAATTGCAGACATCCTCCAACCTTCCAGAGGCCTGTGAAAACTAGAACACTTCCCACTTCTTTAATCCCACTTCTTTAATGATTTCTGCAAGTGACTTATCCTCCCTATGAGACTTTACAGTCTTGTTTGGGTGTTTTGGTTTTTTTTTTTCCAAAGGGAGGTTAGTTAACATATTCTGTTTCAGTTTGCGTGTTAAATCTAAGTAACATCTTATCTCCAGGAGATGATAGCTTTTAGCAGTCACATTGGTGCTACCTCTACCTCTGTCAGATCAGATCTCAGACACGAGGTAATCATCTAAGTCACTTAAATTTTTAAAGCAATCTTTTTGACCCAATGTAGTTTTCTATGATGCTGGTCAACTCTAAATCAATTCCTTTCACACCTGTACCTGTCACCAAGTTACTTGAAAACCTACCTTGAAACTCTTCTTTTCTTAGATCTGATATTTTTTAAGGAAACATTATCTTTATTAAGCTTTTATTCAAGTCTAATATATTAACACGAAAAAATCAATAAAAATGTCAAAAAATATCATCTGCTATATATGAACATACTAGGGAATTTGGTAAGAAAGTATTGGGTATGAATGAATAATAAGCAGACTCAATTTCAGTCCTCTTCATTCACTCTGAGGAAGTAGATGATAAATGATAAAAGCAAAATGAGGTGATTGATTGAAATCTATCCCTTAATCAAAAACAATGAAAAAAATAAGAAAACAAGTAAAATACAAAATATTTTATATACTTTCATGAAGTAGAAAGTTAAATATTGCATAAATAATGTTGCTAATTTACCACCATCACATAATGATATGGACTAAAAAAAAAAAAATAGCGTAAAACAAAACTGTAAGAGCACAATGCTAGGTTTTCAGTGTAGGACACTTTGAAATATTTTAGGTGCAGAAGGGCTGTCTCTGAGTGTTTCTCTATTTTCCAGCTACACACAGAATGTTTCATTGCAGACATCTGGAAAAAAGTCTAGCAGAAACAAACCTATAACGTATTTTCCTTTCCTACTTTCAAAGACTTTACATCTACTACAAAGCCCTGTACATTTGACACACCTGGAATTGGAAAAAAAAAACCAAAAAACAACTCAAAAAACCTATGTGGAATAAAGAAATGTGAAGAAAAGAGAGTGAACTGAGAAGAAAAAAAAAATCAGAATGAGCAGCAAAACAAATAATGTCCTGTGTTCATAAAAACTAAAGTTTTTAACCTCCTTACTAAGTGACAATAAGTTGTACCTGGAATTAATATCTTGTCTGAAGACTTCCACAAAAAAATGTATTTCACAAGGTGCATTCTACCTGCAGCTTGGTGGCCACTAGCTGTGCCCCACACTCACAAACTCAGAGGGCTGACGGCCTGATAGCTTCATCCCAGCTCAGGGCAGCATTCCATCTCTGCATGCTGCTAACTGCTATGCCCCAGCACTGGCAGTGAAACCCGTGACCCTTCTTGTTGATATCTCTTGTGAAGGGCAAGGGTAACGTGTCTTACTGGGGCCAGATACTTTCTTGGGGGAATGAGAAGGTTGAATGGGTCAATGTAGCCCACAGCCACTGTGAGAATTCCAAACATCATCTCTCAGCCAGCTGGGAAGTGACATTTTTATTAAAATATTTTACGGAGCCCAGTCCAAGTTTTTTCTCCCCTTCTACAGCTGCTGTAAGATTGCCATTGAAAACTGGCTGAGAAAGAGCAGATTCAGAAACCAAGAGGAGACGAGGATTTTTAGTCCATCTAGACTGATCTAGCTAAAGGTGTCCCTGCTTACTGCAGGGGGGTTGGACTAGATGACCTTTAAAGGTCCCTTCCAACCCAACAGATTCTATGATTCTATGATTCTAGGGTTGTTACCCTGAATGATATCTACATGTTATTCAGGAAACTGGCTACATGTCATTTAATGCAGGAACAGGGGGTCCACAAGTCCTTCAGTTTTCCTTCTCAGGAAATGAGCATTGATAGACTTTATCACAGAAAACTAGGTGAGGAAAACCCCTTACATGTGCTGAAGTCCTAATCTGAACTGCAAGCCAGCTGTTCCGTGCACTGCCCACAGCTACATTTAGTCCAGGGCTTTGTTTTACCGACTCTTGCTGAGCCAATTAAACTTGACATTTTGCACACTCTCTAATTAAAATGCAAATGAAGGTATGAATTATGTAAGAAAAACAGATTATGCAGGTTAATTAAGAGGAAAACATACCTAGACCCCAAGTTTACTGTTAAGTGGATTTTGAACATAACCTGCTGACACAGCTGAGTATGGAGTCTGGACACAGTACGGTGCTTCAGCAGAAAGGCCCTTTATCTAAAGCAAATGTCGGGAGATCCCCAAGGGAGTACTTCTGTAATTGTTCATCTGCATTTAGAAGTTTGAGATAAATTAGTGAAGATGTATGTTTTATTCCTGCCTTTAAAATTCTGCCTCATTCTTCTAACACACGCAATACTATGACTCAGACTGGATGTCTACAAGTTTGTCTTGGAAAAATACATTTATAGTAAATGTGCTACTTGTAGCTTCGGTGTACCCATCCCATTTGTAATTTTTCAATCCTAATAATCAGAGATGAGTTATTGAACACTTGAGAGGCTGTTTTGCGCCTCAGAACACTTATGTGATCTCTCCTCCACGAGAGAAAATTAGAAAAAAAAACAGACAAGAAAGCAGGTACAATAGAATGACCTTACCTATACATATACACTGGTGGGAAAGAAGAGACGGTGTGAAGATATATGTTCAAAACTTGGAGAGGAACAAAAATAAAATGCATGTGAAATAGAGCTTTGTCAGCCCTTTTCCAAGGTAATATTTCCTTGTCTTTGAAGTAATCCTTTTATAAACACGGTATCACGTTTAATTTTTAAATGTACATTTGGAATTATAATGGTGTTCCTGATGTACTTTTAGTAAGCAAATGCAATTAGACCTTTTATAAATGAGTTGTAACAAAACCAGCCCTCCAGAATTCATACAAATGAACTTCCACTTTCCATTTTCTGTGTATAAAAGGAAGACAAGCTTAAAAAGGATTAGTCAAGGTGGGGAAAAGAGTGCTGTCTGCAGGGAACTTTGAGAAAGGAGTTCAGGATTGCAGGAATAAAGATCTGAGAAAATGTTCCAACACTCCAGCCTGTGTGAATTTTAGCTTTAATTGCAGAAACTCCATTCATAGACTGTCAGCTGAAGAGTCATTTCATGCGTTTTACGCATTATATAAAAAGAAGAGAAATAAGATCATTGTTAAAATACCTGATTTAGAATTTGATTCCTAGTTTTACTGTGGATTTCCTGTATAAGATGGACAGCAATTCCAACCCAGATTTTTAAAGCCAGTTAACACACAGCTGTATTAACGCACAGACAGGTGCTTTTGAAAACACAAAGGCACCATCTGCATCTTTAGGTTGCTAAATGCTTGAAAATCTGGCTCGCTATTTCACTAAGCTGCACAACCATCTGTAAAATAGGAAATAATCAGGTTCCCTTTCTCCTAGCTTTTGTCCATTTAGATCTGTTTTTTCATTAGGCCTGCCTTCTCAGTATGTATATGCCTCTAATATGAGAGACGTTTTATTTTAGTTGGGGCATCGAGTCACCACAGAGAAAAAATATTCACAGAGCAAAAATGACTATTACCTCACCCCATTATACTAATATATCGTATAAGAAATTCAAAAGCACTACCAAGTGAAGCTTCTTGTATAACTAAAAAAAAAAAGAAAGAGAATAATGTGTATCTAATACTTGCTATTGGAATTGCTGCTTCGGCCCAAACTTGGAAAACAAGCAGAAAATTAGTATGGCGTGGGAGGATAGGGACATAATTAATAGCAATTAGTTTTATCTTCTACACTACTTAGACAAGTACTTCAGTTCTTAGTGAACAAATAGGTCCTTTAGCAAGGGAACAGGAAGAGTTCTTTAAAATGGGGATGGTTATTTTCTAGCTTCCCAACTGCTTAGTTAACAAGCAGGATTTAACCTTTTTTTCAATGACTTTTACTACTCATCTTTTCCTCAATAGTGAGAACCTGGACCAACAGGCTAACATCTTTCCTTACATTTGAAAATTACATTCTCAACTAATATATAGTTTGTTTGTATATCTAAATCCTCTTTAGAGTGTTCAGGCTAAACATTTAAGAAACAATATCAGGGAATCTCCATGTGCATTTGTTTTCTGGATTAATAAGCAACACAAAATATATATAGGAAAACTCATCTGAACAGTGAAGGAAGTGAAAGCACATATTCCTTGAGAAAGTTCTGTTGATAAAATTCAGAAGGTGTTGTGTTTTGTAACTGGAATTGTTTTGCATATTTGCCAGCTTATAATTGTTGCTGGTGCATGTTTACCCGCTTCTTGAGTTTAGGGGCAGGGATGGTATGAAAAAGGCGGCTAAGGGCTGCCAGCAAGATAATACCTAACAAATACTTGAACCTGAACCATACCTGAACAAAATAATAGGATAGTCAAAATTTGCAAGAAAATAGTTTTTCCCAGATCTCTGGAGATGAGAAAAGTACATGCTCAGAAGGATGACAAAGGGGACCGATGTATTAACAAAGCCCTTTATAGCAGAACCTACAGCATAACGCAGCTTAAATGGAGATATATTACCTGTCTATTTCTACACTAAGGTGAATGTAAATATTAGGTGAGGAAAAGAACTGCTTAAGCTAATGAACACATTGGATATAAAAATAAATGTGTAAAGACCTCTTCAATTTAGGGCATTTATAATTGTGAGAGGAGTCATGTTCCAGGATGTCACGTTAGTAGATTTCAGGATAGCCTTTGAGTGATTTTTAAACCAGGATGCCACTTGTCTCCATTAGCAGAAAACGGGATTCAGTGATCGACAAAGCCGCTCCAGTTCTGGGCCCTGTGTGCTGTAGTATCTCGGACTCCATAATGCATTCTGACTAAATCTTGAAGAGCATTCAATAAGGGTCAGAAAACTGCAGTAGGAAGTCATTTGACATTTCCTATTTTTGCTTAGATCTGTATTTTTCTTACTCTGGGTAATATGAAAAAAACAATTGGCTTTGGAAATTATCTTGCAAAGTCTGTTCCCATTTGTTTCAGTTATTACTTGTCACTAGGTGATAAACTAGAGCTCCTGGAGGTTTGGAGCAGAAGAAGCAAAGCAGAATTTTTAGCTGAACTTCATCTGGCAGAATTCATCCAAAATCTGAAGTTATCAAACATACCAAGCAGATCATCACTGGACACATACATAAATTCAAGCAGTGTGCTTAACCTCACAGGTAAGTCACTGGGCAATTCAACAATATAAACTGCAAAACCTCTACTTCTAGCAACTGGCTTTCTCAATAGGCTGGGCTTCCCAAGCATCCATGAGTAGCTCGGTGAGTAGCATAGGGGCAAAAGCAGATATTTGCAAGTTTTCCCATAATGCAATGATATGAACTCTCAAGCACAGTAGAACTGCCCTCTGTTCGTGCTGCCAGGAAAATGGTGGTATCAATTCTGTTGGTGAAAATCTACCAGTGAAGCTGGAAGGCAATACCTCGTGCATTCTCTTGGAGAAACATTTCATCTTAGATTTCAAAATATTTTCTGATGTTGGAGGGCGTAATTTTGCTATTATATCCAAACGTAAGTTGTGGACACAGGGAGTTGGTTTTCCTGGTTTTATTGCTTGTTTGCTTATTTATTTATTTCAAAGAAAAATAGATGTGGGTATTTTCTCAGGAAAAAGAAAGGACTTTTATAAGTTTCTTCACTAAGGCCTTCCTGGTAGATATGAACTTCATTAATTTGAGCAACAAATCGTGTCTAGTTCGATGATGGGAGAATAATCCCCTACATCTGTGGATCATAGCTGAGGAGAGCACAAACACCATTATACCACTAGGGTTTCTTCTAAAAATACTGCTTCCCAGCACCCAATCTCTGGATTCCATATTTCTCCATTCCCAGTTAACTCCTCTCACAGCTTCTCAGAAAGTGAACTGCTGGCAAGTATTATCTATTCATGTTCTAGTTCTCTCCATCTCTGCAGGTGGTAGCGTTAGAAAAATGCAGCAGTTCTGAGAAAGTGATGAAAATGAAAATAGATTCCTTGCATCTTGTTTCCACCATTGTGAAAAAAATCTCACTGCAGTGCAGGAATGTCATATAGACTACCTTAGACATATCAATTCTTATCAGTGGAAGTTCAAAAACATTCAAAACTCAAATATATTCCATGCCTGGAAAGAAGTGTTGCTGAAAGCCAGACATTAAATTTCAGGAGAAGCCATGAGAGAAGGAGATCTGCTCCACAAGTTCTTACTAAAGAGAAATTAAGTGAGAAGACAATATCATTTGCTTTAAACAGACAATCCCTTTACACTAGTGATTCCTTCATATTAATTTTCAGTAATATATTTATATTTGATAATATATATATATAAAAAATCCCAAAGAAAACTAATAGCTCATATTTGTGGAGACAAATATTTGGCATCCCGTGAGAGTTCAGTGCATTGACATTTTACTGCAGCCATTACTAGTGACATGTCAGATATACTAGGAAACTAACTCTCCTCTGAAAAAATTTCTGTGCCTTTATTATTACTGTGGTTACAGATGAAGCAGCGTGGCTTCTGACTATGAGCAACAAGATGATGACTGCATTAGTAAATCCATTCAGAGCCAACCCAGGGCCTGACACTGTGCTGTAATTACACGTAAATGATGTCACCTTTCTTCAGAAGTTTCTCTTCTGCTAATGTTCTTCCCAAGCATTATCAAATATTATGTTTGCTTTGTCAAAAGCATGAGAAAGAAGATTTAGCAGAAGGGAACAAGATTCTGTGTGGTTAAACTTGGTACAAGGAGAAAAATGGCTTTCATCCCAATAGCAATCCTCCTTGCAGCAGGGATTCTCAGGTCTGTGGAAATCTTTTGGCCTGGAATTTTAGCAGTCATTAAGTGACTTATGCCCTCAGTGTCCACAGATATTCACTGGCTGTTAGCACTTTAATAAAATTGCTAGCTTCAAAGGCCTGGTTTATTTCTCAGCTTCCTCCAGTCTGACAGCACCGATGACATACTCCATGCAATTAACTCCAAGACCAAATATCAGCATACAGCGTGCACAGAAACGCTATAGTAAAAGAAGAGCAAAAGATAAGAAATACCAGAATGAAGGTTATGTGTTCGAGATTTTACTCAAGCGTCCCTCCTTCCCTGACACAAGGATTATTGATGCAGGTAGGACTCCATCAGCATGTGATAAACTCTGAGCCAATGAATAATGGGTTCCATTTTGCTTTTGTCAAAGGACCCTGCTGCATTTAGGGCACAATGGGCTTCCATGATTAATTGAGCCTGCTCAGTGAAGAAGATTATTTTCTGTACTTTCTTGGCATATGCAGCTCTTTACATCTTCTTTTCCTTTCAAGTACTCAAGTCTGAGAACTTACAGTCTTTTGCCATAGTTTTGTTTTTTTTGTGTGTGAGCAAATATAGAAGCAGCTCTTGTTTTTTAAATAAGGAAATTAAAACTAAAAATTGTAATGGAAAGGCTTACTTTAGGAAAAACCAAACAAATGAGCAAACAAACAAAAAAGTGCCACAGTGAAAGGAAGTTCAAAGCCACATCGAGAAGGAGGGAATTTTCTTTTGGAGAAAGTGCCTAATGTTTAAGTATGCATCCATAGATAAAGTACAGTGACAGTGGAACCAGCCCTGAGAAGAACTTGGATCAGACTGTGTGAGTCCCTGCAATGAGAAGAGTCAGAAATTTGTGTTGCCTCTAACACAATGTTAGATCGAGCATACTTTTCGTACACCTTGATGTAGTAGCTAGCTTTCTTCAGTACTAACATCGCTGCATGACTGGAGAACATCAGCCACTTGCTGGTTTGAGTATCATAGCATTGCTGTGAGACAGGACAAGGATTTTACTCCCCTTCTACAGCATATATCAAAAAGAAGACTATTTAACCTCAAAAGAAGATAACATATTCATATCGGTCACCTTAACCTAGTAACATCAATCTAAAAAAAGATAGTCAAAATTATACAGAAGGCAACTCAGTGGGGTGCTTGAACCCATGTGAATGCTTCCAAAACTAGAGAGTTCCCACATGTTTTCAGATTGGGAAAACCCAGTAACATCACACATTCACCTGCTTTTCTTTTTCAATAAATAGTCTATAGAGAATATTATGCCTTTTACTGCTGATTAAATGTATTTATGGAATACAAAGTTAGACATATCTAATCAAAGCCAGAAATATAACCAAGAAATGAACTGATCTAATATCAGAAGGTCTCTGACACTTTATAACTGATTTTGTAAATCTCTATTGTGTGGAATTGTTCTTTTCCACAGAAGAATATAGCTGGGGAAGTACTGCTTGCTCACAAAAGTACAGATGAAGAACTCACTGTATCAGGTGGCTTGCAAATATCAGTTGTTACATTGTTTACATTGTTACAAGTGCTGAAAACAAGAAAGAAATCACATATAGGAGGAACAGTAAGTAAATATCTTGGTGTATCTCAGTCAGCTTTGGATTGACAAAGTGATGTAACACAAGAGAGGATGTGAACGTGAACAAAAGCACGTGCTTAAAGAACGCTTCCCCATACCTTACCGTTTTTTTTTAATTTGCTGTACACTCTTAAAGCCTGGCTTCCCTAATCAAAACGTAAGATTTAATAAAAGCTGCAGCTGAACAGAACAAAATTACAGCACTCTCTAATATCGTAAACATAATTAACTTTGAATTATGTGAATTAACCATGCCTGACAAATTATCATTCAGCTCTGAAATTAAATTCTTTCATACCATTAGATTTGTTTGTTAAGCTCAAGTAGGCAAAAGTAGTATTTAATAAAGTAATAACGATGCTTTGCTGAGAGTGTTTTTGAGATATATATGGATTTATCCAAAATAAATCATGGAAGTGCTATTATTAGCTCATTTGCAAATAGCATATAATGGTGGATCTGCATAATAATATTATAGAAAGTTTTCTGTTACTACAGGTTGCTCTATGTCTATTAAAACTTTTTTTCTGATTGCTTTTTGATGTTGATTTGGTAATATCACTATTTAGCTATGCATGCAGTGCACAGCATATGTATGTTTAAGAAAGCACAGCTCTCCACTCTTGAAGTACTTATAACCTGAAATAACTGGGCAACTTTTTACTACTTCAGAGTTATTTCTAACAGTATAGTGCATTGAATTGTAGTCCTATGGTGGTTGTCTACATCATTTTTCACCCTCCTCCTTCAGACTGACAGTTTGATTGAGAGTTACCGTGTTCCTCCTTCTTTCTCATTAAATTAATATTCATGAGAGAGAAACTTAGCAGTGTTTTGGAATCTTAGATCTCAGAAACCAGGACAAACAACGGGATAAGAATTCTAATATGTCTTCTGAAGGCTTCTTATAATCCTTCTAGGTTTACTTGCTAAGCCTAACACCAATTCAACTCAGTAAGAAAAGTGCTTTTCTCTTAAGCTAAGGGAACATGAAAGGTAGCGTGTGTTTCAGAGTTAGCTTTTCCATATTCATTCAGTAACAATCTTGCAGAAAGAACTGAGGTAGATGAGCAGAAAAAGTTAATTGGTTGTATTATAAACGTAATAGCTTTTCACTCTGGAAGAGTTTATGATACCAAACTCAAATTATTAGATTTCCTATCCTGACAGACTAGTAATATCCACTCAGAAACCTGGCAGCAAATGCTTGCAAAACAATTTCTGACATCAACCCTACCAAAAAAACTCAAAATGTACAGCTTCATATTTCAAAAGCTCTTTATGTTCTTGGATTTTGTTGCATAGAGTGATTGGGAGAGTCACAATAATTAGCTCTATTACCCAAGAACTGTTGAATCCACATCCCCCTACCCCATGTGTGATAACCAACTCCTTTTAGCCCCTCATTTCTGACTAATCTCATTGCTTCCAATTTTGTAGTTAAGGGAGACTTCCAGGACAGAGTCTGTCTGGAGCTGCATTGTTCCCAGAAGAGCTTTGGGAAGGGTTTCTGATGCAAGTATTCATAAGTACCTTTTTGGATCTTTTCTGCGCTAGGTGGTCCTAAAGTGCAAGGGTATGGACAAGCACTGTCTGTGTTTTCTCCATCAGTCATATGTTCAGGAATGAATGGAAAGGCACTCTCTGCACATTGGTACTTCTCGGTAGCATGGGAAGGAATTACTTAAATGCTCTTGAGGCTGCAGACCCCACAGAGTATCCCAGAGGGTGCTCGCACCAGAACACTCCTAATTTATATCTGTCAAGTTGGGCAACATACAGGTAAAGTAACATCTCTTACAGTACTTTGTGCAGAATTGTAAATCTCTTACAGTTTTGATACTGTTTGATCTACTTTTCAAAGCATTACGTAGAAGGGTAGTTTTGATGGAGCAATAATGAAAAGCAGTCTGTGCCTTTCATTTGAGAGTTTCATGTCAGTGGTTTTTTCAGGGTGCAGTAATGAGCAGAGAAAGCTACTCTGCAGCTTAACAGTGAAAAAACTACACTTTTTGCTACACTTTTTTCCCTCCACCTAACCCTGGAAGGGTCTTTCAGATTTTCCTTTTTATTCTTGTCTTGTAGGTGATTACTTAAGATGATCAACCTGAGGAAGCTGCTTTAATCCAGCAGGAGTTTAGGGGAAGAAAGAATATCCCTAAAAAAATCCAGGAGGCAAGGGAAACAGGTATGTTCTGTTTCATATGTTTGTAATCAGTCTGGAAGTGAAGTCTGAGATACATGGCAGAAGAATGACCTATTTCCACCCATTAAGATTTCCATTTTCAGAATTGAATGTGTTGGTTAAAGCATGAAATATTAACCAATATTCTAAATGATAGAATATATTAGTCATAAATAATTGGACTGTAATATCAAGAACTTACCTATTTCAATGGGTTCACGAACAGAATTTCATGTAGGCAAACAGTATATACAGCTTACTTAGCAGATAATAATGTTGTGCCTTTTAAAGTTTCACACTTGTTAGTTCTTCCTGAAGTTAAGGACAGTTTATGTTCACAACAACATTTAAGGAAAATAACATATGTAACTTGTTGCTGCTGTTACTTCACTTCAAGTAAAAACCTACACTAACACTCCCACTCCAATCTGAATTAAAAGAATAATTTAAGCTTTCTGTTAGAAGGGAAGGTAGGGAACTATAATTTGGAGTGATCATCAGATAACACAGAAGGACACCAATATCCATGAATTAGTTTAGACAGAACATATTCTGAGCGCTTTTGTGATTTGATTTACTCTATGCTTATGGATACCATCAGAGACATGCTGAAACTATTTTGTAATGACAGATAACATTCCAGCCTCAAACAGATCAATGGATTAAAGTTATTACTGATATAATTTTGTGCCTCAAGTAAGAAAGAGAAAAAGGTGAATATCTAATTGCAGGAACACTCATCAGTGTTAATGCTGAAGGACAACAAGGAAAACACCAATAATGGAGTATTTCAGAGCACAGTGGTCAATGAAGAAGTATTTCCAAATTTCTAAATAAGGCATCCCTTAACTAATCCATAAAATGCCTTTCTAAAATATTAATTACTAAATTATCTTAAATTGTAATATAAATTCATATAATGCATGCTGATGTAATATCTTAGTAATAACTAGAGATATATTTCTAGTATGAATATATAAATAGCATGTGGATTTTTCTTTCTGAGCAACACAGGAATATCTTTTTTTTTTTCTCTGCCATTTCATTTACTTCTTTAATACAATTTTCCTGCAGCTGGCTAAAGTCCAGACCTTTGTAAAGTTCTATATAAAGACTATAGGGTTGCTGAGCTTTCATATTCAGTAAGAAATGTTTTAAAATCGTTGCTAAATTTGTTTCTTTAAAGCTACCTGCAGCCTTTCTTACATCTGTTCCTTGGTACACACCAGTCAAAAAATAGAATGCATACCTTGCCCTGCTTTTCTTTTTTTTATTTTTGCATCACTTTGTCTGTGCAAAGCTAGAGCTGCAGTTGGGTGGGAGATGTTTTTAGAAATTCCCTCTCTGATCTCAAGAGGGACTTGTGAGTCTGTCAGACAGGCATCAAGCAATTTAAATTGAATACACTGGCCTGAAATTAATTGTTCACAAGGAAGCCTAATTTATCTTTGGACCTTTTTTTCCCTTTTCAGGTTGTGTAATACGAACAGAGGCAATGAGAAACGCTCAGTTTCCTTTAACTTTTTTTTGTGGTAAAATCACCAGCAGTTCTTGGGTGGGTTAACAAACTCCTATACTTTCTTTTGAGACTTTGGTGTAAAAGTCTGAAAGGCAGGAAGACGGGGTCTCCTGGCTATTCAGAATAGTAGGTGAATCCCTAGCACAAAACTATTTCCAGTCTTCTGAAACACAGGTTTCAAGTGGGGCAATGAGCTGGTACGACACAGCAGAGTTCATTATCACCCCTATTTGGGTGTAGGGATGTTGGGGGGGATTGGACTGTGTTACTTCCTCAGCTCCTTTCCAACATAAATTATTCTGAGTCTATGTCTATGATTCCCACACTTTACAGAAATAGCCACGTCTGCCAGCAAATTCCAGACCCAGATTTAGAGACAGTACCTTATTTAGATGCCAAATTGGGTACTGCAAATAATTTTGCCTACTATTTTATGAGTCTTAAGAGCCAAGAAGGGAAGTAAATTACAAGAAAATGACAGATTCACCTATTACATGTGTAGCTCACCCAAAGCTTAAACACTTAGTCCAGCACAGCTAATTTAGGTAGTACAATAATGTAATTAATGGACATTTAGGAGATGTTGAGGTATCTGCCACTTTTTTGAGAGTGTAAGGAAGCTTCTACAGATACTAAGATCCCAAGTATATGAAGGAGTCAGTTAACTTAGGTCTTTTGTGTCCAATTTCTCGGAACAGTTTCACAGTTCAAGAACTTTGTTAGGAAGCTGGGGCCTGAATTTTAAGTTTTATTCTTCCTGAAGAAAAGGCAGCCTACTTTTCCGGTAATCTGCTCTGTCCACCAGAAGGGGTTATCTTGAATGAAAGCAATGCTTTTTGGGTTGGTTTTTTTTTTAGACAGATCCTATCTGCAAGACAAGGATGCTGAAGTCAAACTCAAACTAGAACCTGACAAAAAAACCCTGCTCTGACTTACCTAGATGTCTCAGCCATAAGTAGGGTAACAGCTGCTCCCTGGCCTGTTTTTGTCCCTTAATGATCAACGGTAAAATGTGTGAATAACCCCAGGAGCAGAGATAAGCTATGAACAGCTCAAGAGCATCAGGTCGAGCACAAATACCATAAAACCATAAGTGCTCACACCTAATGCTTTACTGGTGCCCTAATATACATTGTCCAACAGGAGGGTGAACTACTCTGACTTGCACCATGATACTTGCACACACTCTCTGGAAACTGTCTTTCTAGTCTAGGAAAGTAGGCAAACTGGATTGCTGTTTGGGAGCTGTGTCAGGAAGGTGATGCATAAAATTCTCTTAGGCAACGTTTATGTTAGAAGAGATTACATCTTTTGTGCTCCCTAACATCCCACGCAGATATTTGAGGGATCACACATGACTTACTGACATGGGAGCAGTCATAAATGAAAATATCGTCAAATGTCAGTGAATGATATTTTTCTCTTACCAGAAATTCAAAGATTCAAAAATCAGGTGAAAAATGAGGTATGGTTCAACACTGCACTGGAACAAAGCAAACAAAAAGGATGGGTGGGGAAAGGGGCGGGGGCAGGAAGGTGGGGGGGGAGTGTCAACTCTGGAGGGGGACAATTGGTGAAGAATAGACAAAAAGCAATTTTTGAAAGCTTAATTTTGACAAAACTGGAAAATTATTTCAAATAGTATAGCAAAGACCAAGTGTTTAAATACACTAAGGCTGTGAACAATTGATCAGAATCAGAGAGAATTATTAGCATAATTCTGAATCATTTGAAAGTTTCTAGTGGAAACTTAGAATTAACAAGGTCTTGCAGAACTGCTACACGTTTTCCTTTTTCTCACTAAAAATGGTTCATCTGAAAGCTTTCAGTCAGAGGTAGGAAGGATCTTGTAATTAATGGTATGCAAGTCTTGCTAAGCACACACAAGTTCAACTTGCATCTCACTGCTGAATATTTTTGGAATATTTTCCTAGTTATATTCAGAGCAAAACAGTTCACAAAAATGCTCAGATCGGAGTGCATTGACACAAATAAAAGAAAATTAGATTGGAGCTAAACAGCAGCTAAACCCCAGCCAAGACAAATTTTGAGTATTCTGTTCTGAATAGAGCCTGTCACACATTTCTGGCTTTTTGTTCAATGATGGTTTATTTTTAAATGATCTTCCAAATAGTAGTGAGATTGATATATGTCATACCACAAAACAGAACAAAACACCATGTGCGTGTGCATGCTAATGAACTATAATTACATAATTATTAGTATTATGCAAAACAGAAAGCAGATGTCTTTTTTTATTTCTTTTTTTTTTTTTTTTAATATGAAGGTATTTCTGAAAGCAACTATAAGGTAACTTTGTGTAAAATGGATAGAAGGCATCTCATATATCACTGCTGCCTGTAGAGTATCCATAAGGACTGCTCCGCAACAAGATGTCAGGATCTTCCCGTAAGGTAAGCAAAAGAATACAGGGGATATAAAGGAGACTTATTTAACCCTACCTAGCTATGAAGTCTCAAATCCCGAAGTGTGGAAAGAAAAAGAGATCAGAATTGAGGCAGGAAGTTCAGCATCAACACATTATCACAAGCACAAATGTTGTTGAAGAAGCTCCAAAAAGGCTGTAAAATGTAAGAAAAATTGCAGTGGCATATACACTAATATGTTTTCTCCCACAACAAGCATTAAAAGACACTTAGGGAAAGAGTAAGAATTGGGCATGGACTGAATGGTAGTGCTGTCATAAGCTCCCACTTTCTGGAAATCCAGTGTTTAGGAACTATTATCTGGAGATTTCTCTCTTCTGAAGAAATGTCTTGTTTCTGTTAAAAACTCCTCAAACTTTCCCTCAGTCAAGTTGCAGCTTGGGGAACCTCTAAAGACCTATATGTTTATACGTCAATATCTGATCCCAACAAAGCTTTGGTAATACAATCTATTTTTATTTTATGAAAAAATCTACTTATCCTTTTGCCAGACTCAAAGTTTGTCAAAATCCCATTTTCAAGATTGCTATTACCATACAAATCATCCCTTCAACATTGTGTTCCTCTTCTGTTTATGATGTCCTCACTTTACCTCCTCACACTTCTCAAAATGGGACACCAGTTCTTCCTCTTCTCTTTCCTCCTTACCATAACTTTGTGTGGTTTCCACTCTGCCCCACATCTGAAATCATACCCTTTCAGAGATGGCTTAGGGGTGGTGACTGGAGCACAGACATCTTGTTACTGTTGAACAGATCATCTATAAACCTAAAGGAGATGATGCTCTTAGCACTGAGCACCTACTGTGCACGTTATGTTAGTTACTTTAGTTATAATAGATCAACTGATATTGAGTAACTTCATGGTGAATGGGATGGAGAATAACTTGGACTACTTATACCTTACTGAGTTAAGGAAATATCATGCATGCGGAGAATGAAAGCAAGTTCAGTAGAGCTTGTTTGCCTCCAGAAATCAAGATTCCCAAGATTCACTATTGCTCTGCTGCCGGTAACAGGCAAAATCATCATTGTCTCTTGAGCTAGTTCACAGAGTGGAGAGCAACTGAGAATCATTGCTCTTTTTGCTTTAGTTCAATACATAGCCCTCCCCTTCTTTGCAAGTCCACTTTCTTTTGTGAGTGCAAATATGAAGGAATTCTTTCTTGTTAAAAAAGTCAGTGTTATACTATTTTCCGAGTCAAATGCTGCCATTTTCATATTCTTTTAGTGCAGTGGTTTGGTTTCTGCATAACACCATCCTGATGCCTGATTTTAAGCTCTGTATCAGTTGCTCTGACACCCTAATCATACCCTGACATTCTCTCACCCTCTCCCCTTACTGTTCTTACTCATTGCTTCTTCCCAAAATTTGTGCTCTTCCTCCACCCTGTCCCCCAAACTCCAGGGCTTTTTCTGGCTGACCATTTTCTTGTATTCTCATAACCATTTATCAGAGAATACCTGACATGGGAAATTAAACTCTTGCAAAAATATTGGCAGCTTGGTCTTGAATACTAAGTCTTGAGCAACCTTAAACATAGGAAACCCTGCTTTTAATGCATGTTACTTCATCTCCCGTTTCCCTTATCACCAATTAGAGATTTTATAGGGTTGGGGTTTTTTTCCTTTGATGTAGTTATCTCGGATTTGCAATGTAAGTAAATAAATAACTCAGACCCACAACTGGTATAAACCCATCTCACTGATGATAGTGTAGCTGTTCCCATTAGTACATAGTGAGGCCCACGTCACTGGTTGTCTAATTGTTTTATAGACCTGAGAGATTAAATCCAGAAATCTATACAGTCTGAGGCTGCCATTTCAGTGTTCTCTCTCCATTTAATATATTGAAGTATCCTAGTGAGTTTATTTGCAGATCATTTCAGCTGTAAATAAGTAGAAGTTTCCCAGAGGGCATACTTTCACAGTATTTCAAATGTAAAACACATTAATTGGCCTATCAATAATGTACAGTCTCATCTAATAAAGAAAAAAATCCACTATCAAACATCTGCCTCATTTTGTAATAATCTGGAGTCTTAGTACCCAATATCAAACCATGAATATTCATTTTTCCTCCAAAATAGTGTTTTGAACTGGTGGGAAACCATAAACTCATCCCAAAAGGCTTAGGAAATGCATTCTTCTCTCAAAAATAAACATATCAATATAAATACTGATATTTGAAGCTCGAATAATAGCAAGGGAACAAAGCAGGGACAGGAGTTTCCTGTTCTATCACCTGGAATCAGAGGTTATTTTGCTGATTTCTAAGAAACATTATACCTTCAGAAATGTAACAAGGAAAGAGTACTCAAGGGAGAGCTGTCTGTTCTTCAGCACTTCTGGATCACATATCTGATGTGAAAGGATTTAATTGAGAATCACCTTTTAAGTGTGACAAGTTCCATGATACAATTAGTTGCATATTAAAATTCCACTTTTGGAATCATTATGGCCCCTTGATTCTTCATTATTTCAAACCTGCAAGATACTTCAGATTACATGGAAAAAATAACTACATCTGTTAAGTCTTTAAAACATGTACTTCACATATGAGCAATATTTAGCTGACACAATTCTTGCAAATCCTACTCCTTCCTACTTTTGAATTTCTCATAAATATGTCTTCATGTGCCTGAAATGAAAAACTAAATAACAAGGAAGAAAATGGACATCCCAGCTTTTTTTTTTTTTTCACTTTTTCAACTAGTAAATGTCAGACTCCAGATGACTGGCCTAATATTTATGCACATTTCCCAACCATTTAGAAAGTTGAGAACTCAAAGTATTTCCATGATTTTTGATATAAAGGTCAAGACTAGATTAACATAATGCTTCACTCATGTGAAAAATCTAAAAGTGAGGCTCATGTCTTGCTTATTTTTTCCCTAATTAACACATAAGGTCATTAATTTCTTTTTTCAAGTTTTGACTAAATTTTAAAATTAAATTGGCCTGTTGTTTAAGTGATTAGTTGCATTAGAAGAAAAAACCTGTATACCTGTAAAGATACACTCACTTTTTAAATGTAAATGGTATGTTGGGGTTTTTTTCACTTATATTACTTCTTTCAGATGAGGTCCAGCTCTGTTTTCAAACCAGAAGGCATCATTTCCTAATAAGAACTTTCTGCATTCCGTTACATTCAGTATGCATACCTGAACAACTATTCTCAATTTGTGTACTTTAAGATATCTTGTCTAGCTGTCACTCCAGAGGTGCCTGGTTCTCACAGTGGAGCTACGTGACCTCTGTTGGTCTCACATCAATGTCTCAGGTATCCTAGGGTGTCTGCAGTGGCTCCTTCTTTGAGCCACTGAATCAAGCTTCTCATGTTGGAGAGTATGAATTCACCCTAAGTTACCTCTCAGTGCAACAGAGTGTACGTTCACATAGTTAATTAGCAGAACCCTTTGCCTTTCACTTCCCTTTATTTAAACTCATCAGATGAGATATTATGAAAATTTCTCTATTATAGCTACTGCTTTTCATGTTATCTCTGAATAGTGATTTCTGCTATTGTATTATCTTTATGGAGATATTATTCCAGATTCTTAAAAGGTATTTTGGACAATGATTAAGTACTTCTGGTAAGCCAAGTTTAAGTGAATAGTATAGAACATGCAATTACAAATAATAATACATCAGTGATTTATAATAATGCATTTTTCAGTACTTGCACACTATTCACGCTTCACAATTTTTTGTTGACTTGTTGAGTTACTGTCCCACAGAAAGCTAATATTTTGACTGTGTGATGTACAATGATGTTGAGGTATCTGCCCAAGCAATAAGTTATGGCTTTTAAGACACACACAATTCAGAGGATTTTTCCTGATGTACCCAGTTCTGCCTTCTGGGCTCAGCCAGCAGGAGATTCTTTTAACAATCTTTTCTAGTTTTTGGGTTTTTTGGAAGGTTTTTTTTGTTGTGTTGTGTTTTGGTTTGGTTTTTTTTTTTGTTTTGATTTGTTTTTCCCCCCAGTCTTAGCTTTCTGTCTTACCGAGTTTCTAATCTATGCCAGTATTTTAATTTCCATTCAATGGCTAATGAATTTTTCATTAACCTCAATAACCATGAAATTCTGATCATATTCTGTTTAGTGTCTAATTCTACAAGAAGGCCCATTAACTTATATGAGATCAGCTGCAAAGCAAAGATATTATTCAAAATAAGCAGGAGTAGCAAAATCTATCTTTAAATATACAACAAAACCACATTCATGGTCATTTTACTATAGCACAGCAGATTAACAGTTTCAAATGCATAACTTCCAGCCTTTGCATCACATGTATCTATTTTTAAGAGTTTTTTGGAGAGGGCAAATTGTGAGAGAAAAGTGGAAAATTTAGTATTCAATCTGTGATTTTCCTTAAGCCTTTAAATAAAATTAAAATAAATAAATAATTAAAAAGAAAAAAGATATGTCTGTACCCTGTGGAAAGTTCATACATAACTGGTATAACTACCCATATAACTGCATGTAAATCCAGTATTGTATTAGGCTCAATAAAGTTGTTGTTAAACATTACCAATGAGCTTTTTGCTTATAGTTCTCTGCATTCTGACAAGACTAATGTAACAAAGACAGATTTAAAGAAACTGAAATGCTTAAAAGTCCAGGTAAGCCTCAAATGTCTTCCATTATGGAAAAGAATGCAAAATATATTATTGATCTGTCCCACAAAAATGAAGCATACAGCATTTTCTTTTATTCCCATCTGGGATGGCAAGACCGAATTAGATACTTATACAAAACACTCTGGCTGGTGAAATTGGAGGTAATTTTCAAGGGGTGAAATCATCCACAAGTCCAGGTGCCAGCCTAAAACCAAGGAAAGGCATAATTTTTCCCTCTCTCTGGGGACACAGCAGCAAATTCAATTTTAAAGTGACAGTTGTAGCGTAACATACAAGAGTGCACTCACTTTTCATCAGCACCTTTGCCTTTTAAACCTGCCCCTTCCTTTCCTCATTTTCTTGGGCATATCACATCGTTGCCCAGCTATATCTGACTGAAATGTAAAGAAATAAAAGGGATTCTTTCCTAGTACTTGTAAAAGCTGGTAATAGCCATGGATTTCAGGCAGATCTCCCTGGCAGTGGAATATAGATCCCCCAGACAGTTGTGACCACTGACCAGCTAGCACCAGAATGCAAATATGTATTAGGCATGCTAATCTACACGGTGCTCATCACAGGACATGGGTATTTGAGGGCAGAACAAAAAGCTGCTGTCTGACTAACCCACATTTTCACGGATCAAAGAAGCTTTCCCTAGTATTTTCTTCATTAAGAAGCTAAGTTCTGTAACCTTCTAATGAATTTTGTAGAACGTCTTTAGGGTTTATAGAGTTCTAAGATGACATACAACAACTTAGAGCCTTCAATGTGAAGTGATTAATATCATGTGGAAATGAGAGCTTCTGTTTTCCTCTGGCCTCTATTCTTGATTATCTATATTTTTTGCTACTAAAATTTAAGTCATAGGCTGTCCAGCTTTTCAAATGTTTCCTTTAAGAGGAATGATGAAATTCATACAAAAAAATTCAATAGTGACTTGTTGATATCTGTGTACTCCCCTAACAATCAGTCCCATGGATTTATGTCTCAATTTATAAGAAATCTCTGGATTTTCATTTGTTTAGGGGAAGCGTGAAATATGGGCTTTCTTTGTAGCTTTTGCAATAACTTCCACAACTCTTTACATGATACAGCCATTCCTCTCATTTATTCAAGCAGAAAAGCTTTTATCCAAGAAAATGTGTGTACTGCACAAGAATAGAAGAACTAAAGGCGTGAGCTAGAGAAGGAGTCTTTCTTCCTTTGCCTTGAAGCTTGATGTTTCACCACCGCTCAAGTCCCAGCCTTTTTCCAGTGTACAGAAACAGGATTGCCTGCTACCACTGAAGGTCATTTCACTGTGTTCTGTTTTACCTCTTTTACAGAGTAATACGTTTTTCTGATTATAGCATTTTTCCTATTAAGTCCTATAACTGCAGACTTAATAGAAATCTGAGACAAACAACATCCAGTACTAGTCTAAGGCTGGTTTTCCAGGAAAATAAAAACTCTTGTTTTTGTACAATGTAATTAATTGCCAGGTCCTAAGTTTAGTTTTTAAAAGATAAAGTTGAGGTACGTTATGTTAAATAACAGTGTTTGATGTGGAAAGCTAAAAGGAGTCAGAAATACTTTACAATTGCTCTGAATAACCCGATTTAACTGATGACTGTATCACAAGCTGTATTACCTGAGCCAAAGAAGAATTTGGATTGAAAAATTTTGTCAGAAGCCAACAGAAAGATGTACATGCACACAACGGCACATCCTACAGTTTTCAGAAAAATTGACAGAACATGAAGATGTTGCAAAGAAATAAATGCCCAGGGACCCTCCTGGGATTCTTCTCCAGGGCAGTAGAAGATAGGCAGTCAAGACAGTCTGGTTTACACATATCATTTTTATGCAGAGCTTATCTGCCTTCCATGGGGATAGATTTCATAGTTCAAATGTTCTCTGCCTCAGTAGAAGGCCTTTAAAAACCCAACCCATAATGAAAAGAGTAGGAAGAAAAAGAATAAAATCTGAGAGGTACAAATTGGACACAAAATCCACTAAGTCTCATAACAATATGTCAAAGACAGAAGAAAAATAATCTGTTCTCTTATTAGGTAAAATATGGAATAACCTTGCAACATTCAATATGCTGCTGCTGTCAGTCTCAGATGAACTAACAGAATGGTCAATCTGAAAATCATTAATAAGGAATTAAAGGTGGAAATACAACTAATGTGTCTGAAAAATATATCCTGTCAAACTAAGCTGATGTCATTTCTTGATTAAAAATTTTTCTCACACACAGGTAATAGTTAAATGTAAATTACTACATGACATTTTGATAAATAAAGTATAAAGATGCACAACTTCAACATGGAACAAGAGGATCCCATCCGGATGGTCCCTTGCAAGCAATTTCAAGTGATTTATCATGACATGATTTATTAGAGACAGGTCTACTGAAGTCCAAGACATTTATTTGACATCCACCATCCATTTTTCTTCAGTAATCTCAAAAAAAAAACCAAAAAAAAGAGTCAATACTGGTCGAGTTTGCAAATAGCATGAAGCAGAGCATGGGGCACATTTGAATTGGCACATGAGGTGGGAGCAAGCAAATAGCATACTCAAGCTGACTTCATCTAGAGGCAAAGTAGACTATTTCTCAATTAACTCATTGATGAAGATAGTGTCAGAAGCCCTGTAGGAGGTTAGTCATGGCTCAGTTGAATATTTTGCCTTAAATGCAGCCCTACTAGCTAAGAAGAGGACATGAGGGGGAAGTTCAGTGATCACAGGCAACACAGGATATGCATACAAGGTCCTGGCCAGATCCAGAAAGATGAATGAGGGGTGGCTGAGGTAGCGGCTGAAAGCCAAACCTCATCTCCTCAGTTCTTGCATGGCTATAACAAGGTCACTGTTGTGTGT
This sequence comes from Stercorarius parasiticus, assembly GCA_013396915.1. Lineage (NCBI taxonomy): Eukaryota > Metazoa > Chordata > Aves > Charadriiformes > Stercorariidae > Stercorarius > Stercorarius parasiticus. The sequence goes on along the minus strand of VWZL01002022.1, from coordinate 130,940 downwards.
GTTTATCACAAAGTTCCTTATCTCAGTTTCATCTACACTGCAGAAAGGCATTGAACTGGTTATTCTTCTACAACCTAGCACACATGACAGCTGGGAACAAAGAATGTAAGACACACATCCTTTGGAAGGAAATTAGTAGTCTGTTTTGCTCAAATGGAAGTTCTCTATCTGAAGATAAGCCAAGAAGGCTAATCTTGGGGTGGCAGTGTAACAACTTCTTTTTTTTTTTTTTTTTTTCCCACTGTCCAATTCTATTAATCAGATATACTGAAGATTATTGGAGAGAATTCAAAGAGTTATGGTAGTTATTAAAGAATTTGAAAATATACTTTGAAGACTCAAGGATATCAAGCAGATGACTTTATATGACAAATCAGGGACTATTTGTACAGTCTTCAAATACGGGAAACACTATCTTCTTCAGTTTAGTAAACAAAAACCAGGGACTGGAAATGGAAGGGAAATAAAATCCAGGCAAAAACACGTGTGTATTTTTACCTCCTGTTGGAAGAGTGAGACCACTTCGACAGTTTATTGTGTTTTGCAGTGAGTTCTCAATCACTTCCAATTTTAAGATCAGTGTGTGGTTTACTTTGATTTCCATTTTTCTTTAAAAAGGAATTTATTTTTATGGACACCTTCCCATATATTTTATTGAAAAGGAAAAGAGATGACTGCAGTGGTACCTCTTGACTTTTAGGGTGAAAAATCTTTAAAAATTGTATTAGACTGCATTAAGCATGTCTAGAAAGACTTATGAAAATATCCAGACAAAATACAGTACTGTTACAAAAAATAAGAAAATCACTTTCCTGAAAAGTCTTCTCATGGAAGATATTGATTTACTGCCTTGTCCACTTCCCAGCTAGGAAGAGGGGATGCTTAATAGATAGTATTCCCAAATTTTCTCACAAATAAATTTTCTCACAATGTGCGTATGTGTGTGCTCACCACTGCAAAAACTTCAGCTGTCAAAAAGATCAAATAACTTAGTATCTCTAGGTTGACATCTAGCATCCCAAAGAACCACTGCAAGAAATGAATGAGTACATTTGACATATTCTTTTCTTTTGCATGACTACACCTGAAAAATTGTAGTAGTATGAGTAGTATTGAGTCGAATTCAGTGACAGGACATATTACAAGAAACTATAATCAAATTTTTATTTAGTGTTAAAAAAGATTTTCAACTACTTTGGAAAGCTATTCTTACAAGTAGAAGGAAAATAGGTCAGTTTTCAATAATGTGACTTATTAACACGTCTTAATATTTTTATTCATATAATATAATTTGTATTTATAAAAAGATGTTACCTAAGCAAACCATTTTAACTTTAAAAACATATAATAACTTCTTAAGAGAATGATGTTCTGATTTTAACTTGTCTTAAGGCACATCAATATTCATGGCTTTGAGTTTGACTGAAAGGCTCGATTTGATTTAAAGGTTTGTTTGGATTTATTTTTTTTCCCCCCAGCATCATTCAGGACTATGCTAACTGTTAAAACCTGAACTCTGAATTAACGACCACATTAACTGCATCTAGCTCTATTTTCACCTCTAACATGTTTGTAATAAAACAGCTCTTTCAACAAATAAAATTGTTGAGATTCATTGCTGTGTTTTTAAAACCCTTGCCTCTGACCTCTGTAGCACAAACATTCCAGAGGAGGAAAAATGACATCGTTTTAGCAATAGAAGTATTTTTATATGTTTGTCTAAAAATATGTTAGAAAGTAAAATTACATCACGCATTCTTTTGCATGACCATTATTCACAGACTTTTTCAGAAGTTGGAATGTGCCCTCGTCCTGTAACAGGAGAATTATACCCTAATTAAAATGAATACACAATTCTGAAAATAAATAAAAAAAAGAAGATTAACACCTTGAACACCTTGCAAGAGTGGAACTTGAATTTCAAATACACTGAATAATACGTTGCAAGACAGCAAAAATTAGTGTCTTTTGCAGTCAGTACTTCAATTGTGTGTACTTTTTTAGTGAGTTTTAGAAAGACCAGACTTCATTTGTATGAGAGTTGTACATGAGGGATGAAGGCTACTGAAGTGGGTACATGAAGAAACAAAGCAGTATGGTGCACTTCAGTTAATCAGGATGCACTTAACAGGGAAATTTGCTTAATTGAGATGTTTCCCAAGGAAGCAATTTAAGACTAATGATACCTAATAGCAATAACTGCTGTTTAATGGGGATGGTAATTCTGCTTAATAGGGATACCATCAGGTAATTATGGCCAGGTCTAAGCTACCAACTTCTGTTGGCAAAGCTCTACCTGTCAGGCATCTGAAGAGATGTAATGCTTGATCAAGAATTACAGAGAAGAAAAAAAACAAATTAAAACTTTGGTATTGCAGATCTGTGCTTTTGCAGGATATCCTATGTTGATCAATAGGAAGCTGTTGCCCTGTTGATGTAAATTAAAAAAAAAAAAAGGTTTTCTGGTATTTTTGCACATTGTCTTTAATTATTTTTTTTATAGATATATTTCTATTTTATATTTGGCTAAAATGACCCTAGGGTCTTTCTGTGTTCATCTCTCAACACATTGTACCCACTTCATTAGCTGGATTTATGCACACAACATGTTAGTATATGAACCCAAGTCCAAACTTAAAACAAAATAAAAACAATTGTAGAATTAAAACATTCTAACCTTTTGTTCCAACTTTATGCTACTATTTGGTTATTTTATTCTTTTTTGTCCTTTGGGTTTGTTGTTGCATTGTTTTTTTGGTTTTTTTGGTGTTGCAAAGTTACTCCATGATGTTCTGATGCACAGGTTACCCAAGCTGTGACCTCCAAATTCCATTACTTATAGTCAAAGAGTGATTGACCAACAGCGTGGCAGGCTCACTGCAGCATCCTGGAGAGCAGCATTAGTCATGAAGATCCTCCCTATCCAGGATGCTGTTACTCTGCCACTGTGTCTTCATTAATAAGGTCTGCTGTAATTGACCTTAGCTCATACACACACTCCTTGGGTATCATTACATAGAAAAGAGTTTCCCTTTGATAGCACCGCTTAGGCAACGCACCTTCATACATTCCCCTTTCATTCTGTGCTCCTACACTTGCTAGTGTTGTTTGTCAGCTTCCCAGGATGAGAGATCAGCAGGCACAGAGTGCAGGAAGTAGAAGCTATATCCCTAATACCCACAGATCAGCATCTTTATGACAGTAAACTCCCGAAAGCATGAAAAAGGTTCACTGAAAAATAGCTGCAAGAAACACGGGGAGAAATCTGTAAAGCTTGAAAAGCTTGACAAATATTTGTTATTTACTTTCAGGTCACCAAAGATCATCTAAAAACTTTTTGGGATATTTTTCATAACTGCAGTGTCCTCTCTGGTGGGTATAATTTGTCTAAGAGATAAAGAAAAGGTGGAAGGGTGGCTCTGTACGCTGGAGGAATGCAGTCTTCCAGCGAGTTATATTATTGTAGTGAAGGACATACATGTATAGTTCACTACCTCAGGCTCCAGAGAGTCACAAGAGGACAACTGAAGAAAATAATTTGAAACTCTGCTGTGAAACACTGACTCAAGAAAATGGGGTGAAGAACTGATAACTAGCAGTTTTTACAGCAAATTTAGACATTTGTTCTCATCAACCTGTACACAAAGAGGCTATGATTTATACATGATGTTGAAGGTTCTGGTTAATAGGATATATTTCAGTCCTTGCATTGCTGGAAAATTGTTCACACAGGAACTGCTTCTAATATTTCTGCTCTAATATGTAGGAACACTGTACTGGCTCTCTAATTGTATTTTACCCAGAGCAGCTTTCCAGAGATACTACCATGCTAACTTTCAACATAGCTTCGCATGTCCTTCAAATAAGATCTATATAATCAAGTATTTCTATGTCAATACATACATGTATATGTGTGTGTGCATTTTGTGTGGATGACACTGCTCTTGAAAGAGCAGTCAAAAAATGAGAACAAAACAAAAAACAAACAAAAAATCAATGAGAGGATCATGAATAACATTAAATAGGCCCTGACATAAATGTCAAGAACTCAATGGTGTTCTTCCAAATTTGGCCAGAGTACCACACTTCTCTCATTACATGACTGTCTGTTTTAGTGTCCAATTAAACTCAGCTGTGCTGTGTTTTTCTTTAGATGGACACCACCCTGAAATTTTGGCTCTTCCTGGCAAGGACAGAAGCTCACTGGTAGTAAGCATCTTCCAATCAGTACAATTTAAAGAACACATTTGTGACTACCTATTCCAAAATATATTTTTTAACAAGATCAAATTTTGGAGCGTGAAAGCATGTTTTATTGTGCTACAGCAAACCAGTTAAATAAAATCCCTACTGTTATGGAGGGGAAGGCAAAAAAAAAAGTTCTTCCTATCTACAAATGAACAGAAACACTGCTGCTGCACTTTTCTCAATTACACTGTATGCCCTGTGGTTTGCCATGGATATGACCTCAATTGAAACTGTGTTGAGATTTCATATTCACTTCTGTTGCACAAGCAAAGCCTTTTCCACGTTACTGCAGGTAAGATGCAGGTGCATCTATTGTACTCTCACTGCTACTTCAGTCTACTGGATCAGATTGGAGAAAAAAAAAATTGTCTGGAAAAAAAATTAAAAAATTAAAAAAAAAAACAACCCAAAACCTCACACTGATAAAAAAACAATCTCACATTGCATATAGTGTACATATGAAGTCGTCACTAGCATTGGGTTCACTCTGTAGAATTGCTCCCATTGATCTGTCTTACATGGTAATACACATGTAGCAAATTAGTCCAGAATTAGGCATGCTTTAAAGCTACTAAATTGCCATGTAATATAGTAGAACTAGAAAGAAACTGAATTCCTAGCCATAAAACTTAGATCAAGAAAGACAGAATAAAAGATTCTTAACTATTTTAGAATACTGGGTTTAGCAATTGATTCCTAGGAGATCAAAAAGAGCCAATCATCACAAATTACTAACTTGTGGAAACTCTAAGAACGTGAATTTATACTTCAGATCACCTCCAGGAACATTATAGGAGTAGGTATAATGTTGTTTCAGTGCATATCAGTATATAATCAAGCATAATATGCAAAACGCAGAAAATCCCAGCAGTCATCAATTCTCATTTGTGTGTAATTACATGTAAAATGTCTAGATAAGTTTGAATCATTCGAGCCACTGGTGTTCTCCATGACCAACCACTTCTAATAAACATAGAAGATCAGTAACAGTTCTGCTTTCTTAGCAGTGAGCTTGTAGAATTATCTGCAGAGACAGAAGCAGTAATAGGAAGAGAATGAAGTATGCCCTGTGGGGCATTACTAGGCAGTGCATTCATTAAGCAGTTCTTATGATGCCATAAATGCTTTAGTCATAAGAACCAAACATAAAATCCCAGACTTTCTAATACTCCAATAGGGACTACTTTGATTTTTGTAATATACCGTTCTTCTTTTCAGAAAAACATACCAGTAGCTATTTCTTCACTGATGCAACTGATTTTGCTTTGGAACATGCTCAGAATATTACAGGTTTATATATTTTATTAAAGCTTTTTATATATTAGATTGACATTTAAATCACCCATTTAATTAAAGCTATGTTAAAAAAAACCACCTTCATGACATCATCAGGGAAGACAATTTTGAAAGACATTATGAAAGTGCTTGCTGTAACAGTTTGGAGCTGTTTTGTATATAGTGTTGTGTGAAATTAAACTGCTCCCATATTTCACAAATACGATACAAAAAATATCTCAGCCTGCAAGGGTAAACGGGAAAACATAGTTGACTGCCAAAGCAAGTAGATTCCTACCTTGTCTAGGCAACAGGCAATTAGTGACTGAGGGGATAATGAATATAAGGAATGCACTGATGTACCTGTAAGAAAGAACACGTAATGGACCATGCTTGCATAAATGATCTCAGCTAATACTCATTTGTTTTCCTACTAAAGCAGTAGTCTAGAAGAAATGGTTACAGATGTGCTTAATCACACTGTGTAGACTTGGAATTGACTACTACACAGGACATTTACAATATTCCTTTAAGGTGCATATCCATATCTTATTCAGTTCCTGGTTAAAATAAACAAAAAAGACCGACCAGTCAAAATCGATGAGAAATGCGGAGACTTTGAAAATAGATACAATGAAAATATAAAATATAAATACATAAAATATATTTTTTTACAAAAATATAACATATAAACAGTATCTACTCATCCTGAAGTTTAGTGTAGGGCTTTCCCTAGCATACAAAACCCAAACAGCCTGATCCTAACACTTTAGTAGCTCAGTAGGAACCAAATAACCTAAGTAACCAACATTTCAGTTCCCAGATTAACCGTTTATTGCTCATTCTTTACTAGTGAAAACAAACATCTCTAGCCCATCAATGGCCTCATCCCTGTATAGCTTTTGGAATCAGTGTGTAAAAGCTACAAACCCTGGTCCTCCACATCTGTTCCTAGTTCATGTAAGATGATGTAAACCCTAACTCTAGGTAGCTGAGTGTTTTCAAGTCAGATGGGAACAAAGTTTAAATCAGATAACAAATGCCAAGCTTCTTAGCATCATTAATCCTAAAACACAATGATAGATTCACCAGAAGTTTTCCTTCCAGATCCATAAAATACACCATTACAGGTCAATTATTAGCTTAGTGGACTGCTTACCTCACAAGTAAAGCTGAAGCAGCATTCAGCTGTATCCAAAAATGAAGAGCTACCTAAGCCAATTTGTCACAGAAGATATCTTCCTTTCCCCTCTGTATAGAATAAAAATTATCTGGCTATTCCTGATTTTTGTAACTTTTTTCTTTGCCTTCCTTGCTAGCCCCAGCTCCCATTGTCTCAGATTTTAAGTGCGCTACAGCACTACCTTCCATTGTAATTTCAAAAGGAAGTCATGAATATACCCAAATACTACCTTTTCCTGAATATATAAGGTATCTTTTGGCTGAGTTGTCTTGCTGTGTGAAGTCTGGTGTACAGACTTACAGAGCATTAGCAAGGATAGCTCTTTGTCCTGTTGTGAGGAACGGCAAAGATGCAATGTAAAGAATGTCTACCACAGTCGCACATATTTTGACCACCCAAAACAAAATTTTTGTGCACTGCTAAATGCAAGCAAATTCAGCAGTAAACTTCTGTGTTCAGATTGATCACGTGCATGACAGGTGAGTATAGCAATGAGACCAAATTCAACGAAAGTTTTTCGAGCCCATGAGAATGACTGCAAACACAGAATTATAGTTCAGCAAAATGGTGAGGCTGAGACTATTGTAGTCTGTGATCTTTAACAAACAGGTAGGTGAAATGAAGCGTTTCATCTCGAATCTTTGAGGTGGCTAGTTAGCAATATTTCTAGCTATTACTCTGTGGTCTCAGTATGTCTGATCAAATGACATATGTATCACGTGATTCATGCCTGTAACAAAATGCTTGACATAACATATTGAAACTAGAGAAGCAGGAGACAGAACTTCAACTCATTTATAAGTGGGTTAGCAAATGAGTGGTTTTTTTCTCATTTCTCTTTATGATTAAATCATTCTTGTTAAAAAATTAAATTTGGCGTGGTGGGGGAACAAGGAAGACAGAAAGTGACAGATTGGCTTTAAGTCTTGTTCCATCATGGACCAAGACTTAATACCAATTCTGCCATTGAGGTTACTGGTTCTTGCAGGTTCTAGAGATCCCTGTAGTTCCAGGTGCATAAAATACACCAATATTTCAATCATCTGATCTAAGCTGTAAAGTAAGGGTGGGAAACCTACCAACAAAGTAGTAAATTTATAGGTTAAGCTATTCAGTATTTTGAGAACTGGCATTTTCTCCACTGCTCTGTCCTTGAAGAGCTGGGAATTGGTTTGTGGATTAGTGTCTGCAAAATCTGTGTTAACACCATTTACAGTTTGCTGAGAATTTTAGCTTTTGGTTTAGGAATAATTGTCTATAGGAGTTTGGTCCAGATTTTGCCTCTACACAGTATGTTCTAAGCACACAGATGGCAAAAAGTCATGAAAATGCGCAATATATGTTCTTTGTCATAAAGTTGTCATATTTGTCAGCACTGTCAACCATGTCAGTCAGATAATTACAGATAGATTGCTCTATGGAGTATTTTTATTTTGGCCTTGTATCTATGTATGTGTTTGTTCTTAGACTTGCTAATAACACTTTATTTTTAGTGGATGAGGAGCAGATCACAAATCTAGCAAAACTTGGTAAGGTCAGTAATTCCCCAAAGACTCTGAATGATCTGTTCATTTGTATATATATTTTTTTATGTTGTCAAATACCGTTTCTAATGTTCGAGTTTTATCTAAATTGTAAGATGGGTAAGTATTTGGGGGTTTACTGTTAATTAAGAATAGGGTTTTATTTCATATTGGGGATAGACATTTAATTGAATGATGATCTGAGAAAAGACAAGCTGGGTTTAGGAGTAGCACCCCAGTTCCTGGTAATACAGCTGTGTCTCTAAGAAAAGCAGTAGTCTAAATGCTGCAGAGACTGAGGTTTAGAAGAATCAGATTATTTGGGGTTTTTTTTATTTAGGACATCAATTCTTTATTTTTGTTCATAATGGCAGTTGAAAGGCCTGCTATTGTGATCTTATTTGGTAGGCTGTTGACCTAATTGAAAAATGAAAATAACAAGCAATTAACTTGTTATTTTAGCTTTGGCAGTGGATTTGGGTTTGTTGGTTGAATATCTCTTTATAAAGTGGTCCCTGAAGATAGACAGGGATGTGTGCTCAGAAGATGCTGCTGAGGGGATTGATCTTTCAGTTGAGAATCAGAGTGCTGGTGGCACATATCTCCTTTGAAGTTTACGTGAGTCTGTATTGACTGCTGAGATCCTGCAACGTTAGCCTCCGATCTCCCTTCTAGTCCCATCCCTTCAAATGACCACCCCTTTGAGTCTGGGACTGTGGATAGTAATATACCCCAAGACAGTAAGCCTTGATTTCCCTGATTTATGCCGTAGACAGTTTTTCAAGTATATAAAGAAAAATAACACCAAAAAGCTACCAGGATTGCAGATCATAATGTTATCCAATGTGTGTGACTTCTTTCCTCCTTTCAAATCAATTACTCATGTTGCATTTTTTTACTATTTCAAGTCAGAGTTGGGATATTTTTTTGGATCATTCGTATTTTTGTTTTTCTCTCAGGAGACAGAGAGCAGTCTTCATTCCTTTGAGGGGTTCTGCATCAATTGGAGGCAGAAGTTAAAACAAATAAAGTGATATTAAGTAAATGTTAACCCTGGAATTTGTCATGTTCATTAGAATATGGAAGATTAATAGCTGGAAATTACAGAACTTGAAAAATCCCTACACAGAAATAGTTTTAGAGTTTACAGTAGCTTTGAATAAACTCATAGAAAAAGACATTGTAGTCCCTATTGCAGGATGGAACAGCTGATGTCTAATTCCAGGGCTTTCTCCAGTAATCTTGTTTTCTTTGGCCTGCAAAAGATACATCATGCAGACAATTGCCCCCAAGAGGCATTAAGTTAATACTCTCAATTGCTGTGGGAATCAGAAACTGTCTTGTTTCAGTTGCTTATTTTTCCTCTGTTCTTGTATATTGAGCACACTGCATGTTCATCAGACACATAGGTACTTTGCTGAGGTCTTAATAGATTTTAGCTGTACTTGACATGAAGTTATGCTCCCATTCTTTTGTTCTGAGGATGGCATCTGGCATTAATTCTTTGCTGGTTGAACTTCAAGGGCCAGACTTTTTAAGGGTTCTTTTTGGAAAGCATCAGAGGGAAAAGGTGCCGTAATTCAGTTGTTGTTGAGCAGATATTTTGTATGAAGGGCTGTTTTGAGGTATTTTGTATGAAGTTTGAAGGGCTGTTTAGAGGAACAGAGAATTATGAAGCCTTGCACAAACTTTATTCTTATTATGAGTATTTTTTCTAAGATTCATCAAATGTTGAAAACTGAATAGTTTCAGTATGTTTCATTACTCATATTCTAGCTGATCAACTTTACACAAACTCTCCCTTTTGAACATGGGAAATATTTGAGTATCTTTGGAATTGCTGGCATTATTTGTCATCCTACCCTTCTCCTCTGTCCTTTACCTCTCCCAGTAATCTGCTTTCATATGGATTTGAGATCTTTAACATGCAAGCTTGATATGGATCAACTTACCAGTTCTTCTAACGTCATAGATGTGGAATGATGTATTAAAAAAAAATAAAAATTCCCTACAATGTGTGAAATAATTCCTTCTCAATGGAGTGTGTCAGCATATTATAGGACTGTAGTTGTCACTCAAGGTCCATGTACTTACTACCTGTACCTTGAAGAAAGCACAAAATTACATGGCTCTGGTATTCTGATTTTGAATGTTTTTTTGAATACTTCCTAAGGCAAAGTAGTTGTAGATTACCACTCTTTGTTTCATACTTCTGTTTTATGATTGTAAAAGAGATCTAAGAAGTTTCTACTCTGTTACATACTTTCATAGATGAAAATAGTTATATATCAAAATAGGAATTATATTCTTTCTTATGATATATATATTTTTAGATGTATACATATTAACATATGCCTATGTGTTTATCTAATTATGTACCTGCTCATAAACACTGTTTTCAGCCAGGATTACGCACGGCCATTCATTCCTTGCTAAATGATACAGCCTATTTCTTTTTCCTACGTTCATTTACTGTGAATAAAATAATGGCCAAGTTCCGTGGCTAAATTCTGTATTTTCAGGGTTTGGCCAATTGACTTCAGTGATTATTTCACTTGAATAACTCTCTTTAAAGTCAATAATAATTGAGATATTTCTTCACCCACACTCTAACCAATGTGATATGGTCACTCACCAATTCATTTTTTATATTTGGAGAATTTTCATTATTTTTGTCCCTTAGTTGCCTGGCAAACAGATAGATACAGTCAATATTTGGTGGGATTAAGAAGAAGAGAACCTGGATTGAGGAAGTCTCTAGCAAAAATGCTGGAAGGCAACTGCCTTGTCTTGAGTATAAGATTTAATCCAATTGAGAGTCAAAACTCAACTTGAAGCCAGAACAACAAATTCCCTGGAAATGCTTTAAAGCATTTTGTACAGTGTTGAAAGGAAAAATCCTCAGTGATGTGAAAAGAGAATGGAGAGAGTGTAAGAAATATACTAATACATATTTTGTGCCTGATTTTACCAGAACATTAATACCAAGAAGATAGAAGAAATAAAGAGAAAGGCAAGTTGTTAATAAGAGCTTAAACAGTTAAACCTGTTTTAAACCATTTAAAATGTAGAAGTTAGTGACTTGGCTTAGTTAATTTTATCTAAAGGCAAAAAACCTATAGCAATATTGCAACATATCCTTGTTGCAAGTGAAAATTACTATATGGAATATAATAGGACCACCCAAGGTGAAGAAAATACACTACTGTTAGTGGACATTTTCGTATGTGAACATGAATTTGAAAATTAAGAGTGAGTACAAATGAATTAGAAAAAGGACAGGTGATGGAATGGAGTCAAATGGATCAAAAAGAAAAATGTGGTTACTGAATACAATAAGGAGATAAACAAAGACAGAAATTGGAATAGTATCAGAGTACTAAGAAAATTAACAGTTGTGTTTTCAGGTATTGATCAAGACTTAATATTGGCATGTGTCCGGTATGAAATTAGCAATAAATGGGAGAGTGAATAGAATCTCAAAACATCATATTACATTCGAACAAAAATAAAATTGTGCAACGATGTATTATAAACTAAATTAGAAATGTCTCCTCTATTCAGTATCTTCATACTTGCAGTTTTCAACTATTTATAGACTATTAACTATTCTTGCTCCAGTTTCCCATGCCAGGTGTCTGCCTTGAAGCAATTCACTTCGTGAGGTTTCCATAAATACACTCTGGCCATTTCTGAGAAAATATGTTGTCTTGCCATTAGTAACAAATTCCTACAGTTATTTCATTAAAAAAAAAAAATAACTTTTTCAAGCTCTGGTCTTCGATGCTATACATTGAAATTTGGTAGAGCTGTTTTTCAGCAAACGATATGGTCAATTTATTTTTTTTTCCATGGAAAAATGATCATGTTTGGAATTGTCATAAGGTTTTGGGAAAGCTCTTAGACTCATAAGGAAATTCTGATAGGGAGAATTTAGTTGAAAAACTGCAAATGCTGACTGGAATTTCTGACTACTGCAAAGCTGGGTGAAAGGAATCACTGAAATTAGAGAAGACTTTGATTTGATGAGCAAGAAAACTTAAAATGAGAGCCTGTAAAAGAGCTGAAAGGGTGAACACACTGAAGAGGAAAGGAGACAGAGACTAAAGCTGAGTGAAGAAGGTATAACAGTAGTATCAGGATGGATATAGGGGTTAGACGCTGGGACTATTGGGCAGAGTGGTTCAAGGTAGCAAAGGCAGGAAGAAGGCACCTGTTAAGTACAGAAAAAGTGGAAGAGAAGTAGACAGACCCACAGGCTATTGTAAAGTTACCTATCCATAACTGAAGGGAATAAGAGAGACCTGAACAACCTTTTAATCAGTCTGCCTATACTTTTTCATGTGTTTTTCTCTGGATGGTTTTCTTTCCTGCCTGCACTATAGAGGTTTTACAGGTAAATGGAGTGTTGTAGAAAAAAGACAAAAGAGACAGAAAAGGCAAAAGAGAAAAAATGAAGTAATCCTACTGATGAAAATTAGAAAGATTAACAAAGGAAGGGAGAAAATGAAGAACCAGGTGAGAAGAAATGGGAAAGGACAAAGGAAGGCAAATAAGGATTGAAATAGGGGATATCTGAGGAAAAAATATTAAAAGAGTAGTCATTAGACTCCCACAATAATTTAGGTTGGAAAGGAGTTTTGGAGATCATCTCACCTAATCTCTGCTGAAAACAAGGTTAACTTTGAAGTTATAGCAAGTTACTCAGTGCTGTGTCCAGTTAAGTTTTTGAAATCTCCAGCCATGGAGGTCCAAAATCTCTCAGAGCATCTGTTCCTGGGCTTAACCATGTTCATCATGAAAATATCTTTTTCACAAAATGTGAAAATATCCAGCAATAATTTCCTTTGTGGAGATTACTTCTTGTCTTTGCACTGAGGAAGGACCTCTGAGATGGGTGTGGCTTTCTTTTCTCTGTAAATCCTCTCTAGGCAAAGGGTATTTATCCCCTTTCCTCTTCTCTCTTCTAATACCATGTGCTCCAACGCCTTAATCATCTCAGAAGTCTTTTGCTGCATTTGCATTATCTCCATTGTACTGCAGGGACCAATGCTGGACATAGTACTCCAGATAAGGCCTCATGAATTCCAAGTAGACAATAATAATATATCATAGAATAATTTATTACTGGGTTTATTTCCATGAAAAAGTGTTAGACATGGAGTTCTGGAGCAGTGCCAATACCACTGGAACTCACAATCAAAATTACTAAATAACCACAATGAGTAGACCCTAAATCTGAAGGTCCGTCCAAACAAGAATGACAAAAACTATGTTTAAAATGTCAGACACAGTCTGCGAATGATTCATAAACCAAATACAAAAAAGTTTAGAACTAACATAACTTTTGGTTTGGTGAATCCTATTTAACTAACTGTGAGGAAAAGGAAAGAAGTTAATTTGTCTTTTAGACTCTGGGCTGAATTTGCAGAATCTGTGTAATAAGAAACATAGGCAAAATGGAAAAAGAAATTAGCAATGGGCAATGGAGGGGAACAGTCCTTCCCTCTCGTCCTTTGAAACACGTATTAGAGTAGTTTTGAACTGGGTCAGAAATTAACTTGGAAGCCCACAATGCTGTTTCATACAAAATCACTTTTTAGATTTGGATTATAATTCAAGCTTCCCTTACCAGTAGCAACATGAAAATGAATCATGTCAAAATAAATGGCAGAACTCAAGTTCACCTGTTGAGCAGAGGCTAAGCAAACCATATGTTTAGACACATCTCCACAATCATAGCGGATGTTTAGTCTATGACAGCTATGTATTTAGAAAAAAAAATGGACCGAAATTTCACAGAACGTTCAAAAAGAAGAATTATGTGGTGCTACAAGCACAAATTGCAACAGCCACCTGGCCTTTGTCTCTTCTTTTCCTACTTCTGGCCTATAGTCCAGTGGTGGTAGTGTCACATTTCAAAGGAATGATTTTCATTCAATGCTTTGGAAAACTGAATAGATGTCCCCTAGCCATTACCCACCAAGTGAGTTCTGATTTTCCAGAAATACATCTCCAAATACATCTTTTTTTACATATTTGTAAAATTACTAGAATCTAATACTTCTTGAAAGACAAGTGACAGCAGGCACTGAAGCTGAAAGTGATGTGACAAACATGGCAGCACACTGTGGTGAAACAATTCAAGCTTGTAATTAATTTCTATCTTTAAATTCCCATCAGTAATGCTTAGTTGGAAGACTCTGACAGGGTGGAGCTATCAAGAGAGAGATTTTCTGTTGCAAAGGTTGCAATACTGTTTGCATATTTACTACGGAGGCCACCAGATAATGATTCAGAACAATGAGCAAGGAAAACCTTTACAGACTTGTGTATTTAATGAAATCTCAACAGTATTAGTATGCCTTATGAAAAGTATTTGATATTACTGAAGCAGAAATCACTTTCGTGTTTCAAGTCAATGAAAAGCAAGAAAATCACCTTGTAACATTCAATTCAGAGATACAGAAAGAATCCATAAATAGGTCACTGTAAATGTTGTTCTAGGGGTTTCCTTCATGAATCTCATCAGCCTGCAACAAGGCTTAAGTGAAACGATTCTGAAAAAGCAGGCAAATATACTGGCAGACACAGAATTTCAGTTTTATATCTGTTCCACAAAAGGCTAGCTATGAATGATTCCCAATACGATTTTCCTTTGAACACAATCCTGCTCCCCATCCTTTACTACAATAGGGAAGAACGCCAAATCAACATCTTGCTCCAAGTGTCAAATATCCCACCGCAACGCCAAGCAAAAAAGACTACTCAAATAAAAAATTCCATTTTATTTTCCTATTAGAAATGTTTGGGCTAGAATTTATTATTTGTTTTAAATGGTATAATTCAGCAAAGTGAAGGAACTTTATCTGTATAGATCGAAATATATACATATGTCTGTGCGTGTTTACATATTTATATACATATAAATGTATATAGAATCTGTTTTTCTTAAAAAAAAAAAACATAAATACCTGTTTAGAGGTTCATTTTATTTATTTTATTTTTTCAGCACTGAAGATGTGAGGCAATATTTAGTTTGCGCGTTTTTTGATTTATTTTTTGGGTTTGGGGTTTTTTTGCATAAGAACATGGACATCAGAGCCCATATATGTTCAAAGAACAGCTAGAATAAATGAAGTACAGAGTCAGAAAGATGATCATAAAGTCCTTTGAGCTTCTTTGATCTTGAAGCATCTCTGCTTTGCACGTTTTCCAATCTCTCTATTCTGACAGAGGTTTCGGAATTACACTAATGATGGCTTCCTATCAAACATAAAAGGTGTTACAGTAACCAAAAATTAATGAGGTATAGGCCAGTCAAGGACTGTGTCTGTGGTCTTCCTGAGAAGGGAAGTTAGTGGAGACTTTCTCCAGTATTTGGTGTGAACTGTTTTTCACATAAGTCTTATGCTGCACACAACGTAACTCAATGGACCCTACAAACCCAAGAAGTATTAACCTTAGAAAAAAAGGAAGCTTTTGCTAATACTGCTTGTTTTTCTCCATTTTTCTCCAAAGGGAGTCTGAACAACAAGCTCTGACCTAGACATTGCGGTAAAAGTAGGTTAGGTAAATTTTACAGTTTAAGCCTCATACCACAAAATAGCTCATGCAGGATCTCACCTAATCTGTCACACAGTACCTTCCTTAGTCTTGCCCATTTGCATTATGGAACAGCTAAGATTACTTGCCTCTACTGCTGTGTTGGAAGGTTACTTTAGAAAGGCATTATCCATCACTTCCTCTCTCTATTCTCGACCAATGCATAGCTGTTTATGCAATATATTCTTGAGCACCATCTACTGGTACTTCTTCCACATCTGAAATACCTACATCTAGTCAGACATAAAGCATGCTTGTAATGTTTCCTCTAGAGTGAATAATCCGGTATTCAGTCACCTTGGTGCAATGGAGTAACGTGGTGTTTATGCAAGTGATCTGGCCTGATTGTAAAAAGAATGTTAATCTTGGCTGGAGAAGAGAGAGAGATAATATTTCTTAATACACAACTGTTACAAGAAGTGAAAAGCTGAAAATTAACGTCTCTCCACTCATCTCCTGTCATGTAGTAGAATTGATCTTCTATTTCATACTACCCGTGTAGCCAAAAAGGAACGGCAATTTAAGGATCATATAATTAAGGACACCTAAGGTTTCATTTCAAATAGGTATAGTTTATTTCAGGGAAACAAATATTAAATACTTTGCCAACTGTGAAGGAAATTATTATGCCAGGTTTATAGCCAGAGAAGTGATATGCCTGTAAAAATTGCTGATCTCAACCTGTTGACAAGTCTAGTTAAAACGTGCTCTTAGTATAACAGTCAGTGCTGCCCCCAAAGACCTCTATTTGTAATTTATGCATTCTTATTTCTGAAGGGGAGGGAGTCTATGCCGAGAAAGGAATAACACACTTTTTAAAATTCTGTCTCAGAGCTGCTAGCAAGAACCTTGATTTATTAAAACTGAAATAAATTCAAGCACCTAATTTGGAGTCTTCGGCATTTGTACAACTTGTTACTCCCATTTCAGATGCCTGTGACATTGAAACTAAGCTGGCTATTTTCTCTTCCCTACAGCTCTGTTCTCACACTGGAAGTGTGAGACTACAAAGCCAGGGTGGCAAATGATTTGTGATTAAATTTTTGGATAACTGCCCCTGCCATATTTGACTGCGGTTTAAGAAGAACATTTCTTGTTCAGCACAATGTCATCTGAATCCTGAGATCACTTGTTAAATGCTATAATAGTGTTCTTGCTAATAGCAAAAGCATTTTCATACACGATCCAGTATGACATAGTCAAACCACTTTCTGCAGTCCCAGTATATAAGCATCTAAGGGTCGAACCAAAACTCCATCTCTCTCAGTAATTAACAGGAGACATTTAAAGAGCTGAAACAGAACGTGAATGGAATGATACAACTTAGAGTTTTTAAGAACTGGAAGTTGCATCTGGACCTCTGCTTTTTGTATTTCTTTTGGAAATATTTTCCATAAATTTGCCTAGTTGCTTTTTGAATCTTTTGGCCTCCACAACTTTTCTTGGTAATTAAATCCAAAATGCAGTTACATGTGGGTAAAAAACCTACTACTTTTCATTCATTTTAAATCTCCTGCTTGATAATTTCATCTGATTCCTTTTCCACTCTTCTATTAGAAACCACTGAATGAAAACTTCATATTTGCTCTTTCCAGACCATTCATAATTTCTCTGATTTCTGTGATATACCCATTTCACAACATACACATAAGGAATACATGACACGTCTGATGACTCGGACCCGTTCTTGCAGAACCTCTGGTGGAACGCTTCCTGCCTGTACTATATCCTGAGCTTTCTTTGCATGAAGTCCTGTTTGCTGTATGTTTTTGCATGTTCCTGACTTCCAATGGGCTGCTGTGTGATTGCAGGAGCATTGTGATTTTCCTTTTTGTACCTGTATTTGGATATCACATGTTCACATGCATTGTTGTATAATAAAATTGAGCAGATCAGCAGCAGCGCGGTTTACACAATGTGAATATGAGAAATCTGAGTTTCTTTTTTTCCTGTCTTCTCCCATTCCACTTAATCTGATTTCTGTTTTCCGAAGCTTTTCTATCATTGGTATGTTTCTGCTCCTGTTGCTGGTCAGTGTGAGTTATACAAGGTCTGGGTTACCTGTAGACTAGATTTCAAGTATAATTACATTTAAAAGGCCGCAGACTACATCTGCAAATATCCCCTGCCACTAAGAGTTTGTCCTGGTATCATTACCCCTACATTTCTGTTACTACATCTCTGTTGTAGTCCTATAATCTTTTGAACTTTGGTTGGCTAAATTTTACCAAAGACAAATTCATTTTTTATTCATCTTTTTGTTGATCATAAAATCAATGTCATAGTTCAAATGAATTTGTTCATCTGAAGTCCCAGTAAAACTGAGTGTCAGCTGCAAATAAGTATTCCCCTACAAAAAAAAAAAAAAAAAAAAAAAAGTGTATTTTAAAAAGGAAAATCAGGATGATTACTCAACAACCTCACTTAGGTAGAACAATCCTCAGAGCACACACAGCTACTGGAAAGCACCAGACGTTCATTGCCACTTTATTGAAAACTAATTTATCTTTAACTGGGTGTCCTGCTTGTTCTGAGGCCACTGACAGCTGTAAGTCACATTACGCAGAGCAGAACATGCATGTTTTCATTTATTTATTGTGGCTAAATATTTTCAGCAAGCTGAAAAAAAAAAGTAAAAGTAATTTTTATATGTTTAACTAATTTGTAATTGCTGATTGATAGCCATGCAACCAGGATCTCCTAAATGTGAAATGATGTATCTCAGTGGAGTTTTAACCTGTAAATAAAGCAAAAAGCAATTAATGAATTGAATTTGTATTATGTCCTGAGAGAATGAATCAGGTTTGTTAAATTCCATGTGTATACTCTTGTTCAAACGCAAATGAAAATATGTTGATTTACATTGGTCAAGAATTTATTTTTCTCTGGGTTTTATATTTTGAAAAAATAATCCAAACACCAAATACTTTAAATAACATTGGAAGACACTTATATGGAGTTATACATAATATTTAAACAGTTCTGCAAATTATCTCTTAAAGAGAGACTCAGAATATTTAGTTTTGTTTGCTGTTGGAGAGTTAGGGTATTTATTCTCTGTGAAACCTACCAGGGTTATACTGATAACTTCTTTCTGAAATTTTAGAAAATGGTCCCCAAACAAAAAATGTGTATGCTATTTCAATTATGATTTTTTAGTAGATTTTTATCAGTTGTGCTACATGTCTAATTATACCATGGCTAAAGAAATGGTCCCCGAGTTCTGTGTCTAGATCTGCGATGGACTTTATCCTAGTAACTCTTGGAGGCAAAGCACTTACTGAACATTTTTTCAACAACACATCACTTCACAACATAAATTTGATAACTATAATTACCCTCACCATTCTGTTAATTGTTTGATTTTGCTCTGAAATGGATTAGGAATGCTTCCAGAGCCAATAATGACTGAGAAAAGACCTAAGAATCAGGTTTTTATTGTTTCCCTCCTGTTTGTTACTGCCTTCCATTTAATAAGCATTACCTGAGGGAAGTCTGGAGTCAGGTTCAGTGTGTCCTAACATATCAAGAGAAAGAAGTGAAAATGTGGTTAATTGTCAGACATGCTGTGGCTGAGCTGAGACCGCAAGAATGATCACATAGTCCTGCAGACACATTTAGATTCAAACTCACAGAAGCTGAGTAAATAACCTACTTTTCAGCATATCTCCTACCCACTACAGGGGCAACAGACATAATTTCATTTTTGATGCAGGGACTATATTGTCATATAACGAAGTGCATGTAGTGCAGCAGGTGATGCTGCTTGGAGTACTATCTTTCACTTGTCATATGCTGATAAAACATGAGTTTTAGCATGAGTACAGCTCAATTCTTGCTGATGAAAATAGTCGTCAACATGCCCGCTATTTTCATCAGCATGAATTGGTCTGTATTCTTCCTACCAACGACCATCCTCCCTCCTGGTGTTTTCTGCAAGGTTCAATAGGATCTCTGTCACGCTGCCCCTCACAAGACACTCCAGCAACTGCTCTCGTGGCAGGCCTAATGTCCTATGTTTTTTGCGTCTGTTGTAATAGGTAGGGAGATATCAAGTCATTTGCAAAAAGTCTCTTTCAGCTCTTGGGATGAGAAAGTGTCTCTTGATAACTGATTGCACAATGTCTGGTGAGAGTTAGTACATCACTAGTAGAGGACTGAAGTGTAACTGAAATGGTCACAGAATAATGCAAGGGGAAAAATACTCAGCTTCATTTCTCTTCAAGTATCATGTTTATCAGTTTCCCAGTGATTCATGGCTGGTGGTAACAACTTCCTGGGGCAGCTGACATCCAGCAGAAGCTTGAGAAGCCTTCCACAGTCCCTGGCACTGATCCGGTCATTGACTAGGGGTTGGGCACAATAAAGCAGAGGGGTGGTCTGAATCAGCAGCAAGACGTTCAGCACAGGCTGCTCTTTGCGTGCTGCAGCAGATGGTGGAGGTGTGGCTGTTTCCCTCCTCAGATTCTCCTGGAACAGCTACGGGGAAAACAGTAGACGATTTCCTTCGTGACACAGTTAGTAATGGCTGATGTATCTGTTAGGATGGGTAATTCAAGGCTTATCTGCCCAGGCATGAAGGAGCAGAGAGGTACAGCTCCAGGTGGGGGAAACCCAATAACCCAGTCAGGGACATAAGACCCTTCCCCAGCCACTCCAGGGCATCCTAGGAGGGCATCAGCCCCATGGGCTAGGGGTGACACCCACGACCGTGATTCAGCGGGAGAACTTGTCCTGAGATCACCTACAGGCTGAGGGGTCACTGCCAGGGGGTATAGGCTCAATATGTGATGCTTGTGAAACTTGTGAAGATTGCACAAGTCTCATTAAAGGATGTTTAGGGAGGAATCAAAGATGGGGAAAGGGAGGGATAGGAAGAATCAAGTGTGCGAAAATAGAGGCAGTTGGATGTGAACAGCTGGCAGGTCAGTACACTTGTCCAGCCATGCCCTGTGACTGGTGTTTGCAGTCAGTCCTGGCTTCTCTTTAAACTCCATTTTTACCTATTTTCCTGGGTGAGGGGCTCTGTGTGCATGTGTGTGTGTGGGGTGTGTGTGTTCATGGGGCCCTGAGTGCAGCCACTGCAGCAGGACCAGGGGTCACTGCAACTGTGCACCTGCGTGTGGAGTGACTGGGGAGCATGCACGTTGTGGGCCAGACTATGATTGTGTGTGAATCTGCCTCTGGGAGAGAGGCAACTGGAGGAGCTGGCTACCAGAGGGACCAGGGCATCCTGGCCAACTGCCAAAGAGAACATGCAGCCTTGGGGGTGGACTAAGAGACCCCTTTGTGTGTGTGTCTCTGTGTGTGTCTGTGCATGTGCATCTCTGTGGGAGGCAATGGGTGAGGATCCAGGGCAGCTGCTGGATGATCTGTGTGTCTCAACATGGTTACACAGAGTGTGTTTGCATGTGTGTGTGTGAGAGCCTGCACCAGCGGCTGGAGTGGGGCTGTGGCCTCAGGGGTTGGCATGCCCAGATGCCAGCAACTGGGGAGACTGGGATCCAGGGACAGCTACTGGGCAGACTGAATGTCTGAGCCCAGTTGCTGGAGGATCCACATTGTATATATGTGCTGTGTGTGTGCTTGTGTCTGTGGGGGATAAATGTTCAACCACACTACTGGTTGGATCTGGGCTCTTTGAGCTGCAGTGGCCTATACCTTGTTGGGGTCTTGGATTTGGCAACCCCTAACAGTATCTGTAGGAATGCACAGTCCCAAATAGGAAACTGCCATGCCAGGCTCAGCTTTAGAAAGGGACGGGAAGTCTTGAGTACATCCAATAAATACTTTTCACCATGAAATAGCAGAGACCCCTCCAGCCTATTGAGCCTGGAGGTCTGTGAACAGATCCTTAGGGACATGTCTTCCACCCAGCTGAAGAAAATTCTGCATAGTGGCCTCTTTAGAGAAACAGACCATGGCTTTGGGTTCTGCTGATTACCTTATCTATTTCCAAAAATCAATATTCTTGTCAAGGGAAGGCCAGAAGCTATAAAATTAAATAGGATGTCTTCTTTTCCAATACTTTCTCCATTAGCAAGGGGAGCTTCCTTGAACTCCTATCTGCTCACCAGCAATAAGATAGGAACTCCATTCTCCAATAGATTGTTCCAAATCTTTATGCTCTTTGGGGAAACAAGGAATTGTTCTGGACTGGTGAGACATCCTTACTTGACTATAGATTTCCAGTCTGTGGTAAAATCACATGGTCTAAGTCAAGCCAAAAATAAAAACTAAAAAAAAAAAAAAAGAAAGAAAAGTGGAAATTCCATGAAAATTTTATTGTACATACATTGCTTGGACATCCACTTCTGTTAGCTATGGTCGGAAACAAGTTCCAAAAAACCCTTTACTTCATGGTATATAATTTTCGTACATGGTTACAAATCTAGGAGCTTCAGTGACACAGCCTTTGGGACAGTTAATCTAGGAGATCTAAAGCAACTGGAACTTGAAATTAGAGCCAGTCTGTCTGTTGGTTCTTCAGCCTTTCCAACAGCTGGCTGCCTCAATAAGACATTGAAGAAATTACAGATCATTAGGGAAATCTCTATCATTTTCTCTTTCTTCAAGCATGCTCTAAGAGAATGGTCATGTAAGAAGACCTAGTCCAATGAAATTTCAGAATATGTTAAATGATTTCCTACAGTCATGAAAACAGGCTGTAGGTTGCATAAACATGGCTTAACATAGTAGAAAATACATCTTCCATCATCTAGGAGACTTTGACACCACCTATTTCTCAATGATGAAAAAAGTAAAGCATAACATCCCAAACAGTATGACATACACCTCTGTAGACCTCTGTGCACAGTGTACACCTCTGCAGAACAAGAACAGAATTAGCAAGGCTCAAACCAGGACAAAGGCTTATGGTAAAGATGTGACAGTGAGTGTCAAGTAACGCTGCATTCTTTGGGGACTCACTGGAATCAGCTTACACAGTGCTACGTTAATCATTCTCTACCCAAAGTCTGGGACTTGATTGGATTCTGTAGTTTTTCATGGCAGTCATAGTATCTACTTGCAGTGCACCTTTATGTATTAATGATAGCAATACTCTCATTTTTCATTTTCTTCATCTTGGCTTCCAATAAGTTCAAATAAGTATTGTCTTGAATATGATGAGAAGTCCAAGACACAAATACTTTAATTATCTCTTTATTGCTGTAATCGCATTGTCTTTGTGGCACCCTAGCATTGTGAAAGTAGAGTATTTTACATGTCTTACTGTAACTGTTAACCCATCTTGAAACTAATAGGATTTTTTTTCATTTTTCTCTTATTTATGCATTAGTCCCACTGATCTTGGAGAATTGCTTCCTGCTCTTCAAAACAGGGCAAACATAAGTCATTCCTTCTCAGAGGTCCTCTATGACTTACCTACATCAAGGGAAAATGTGAATTTTAGGAATAGCCTCTAGATTACTCAAAACATAATAATTTTAATTTGTTATACATTTAAACAAATAGGAATTTTTATAGTAACATTTATTCTTGAAAAGTTTAAGCAATAGTTATTATGTACAAAGCGCCAAATCCTGTGTGAGAGACACCAGACGTTTTTCAAACCTTGCTGAAGCTACAGAAATAACAGCCTTTTTCCTATCTGTGTAGATGCAATCTCTTGTTTCCTCTACATTGTATACAGAAGATAATGCAAACCAGTTGTCTGAAAAATTCATAGCAATTAGTCTAACTGCTATCTAGGAGAGATCCATACAAATAGTGTAATGAAGGCTTACAGTAAAATTACTGATTATTTCTTTATTGCACTATGAAAGAGACAGGCCAGCACTTTATCTGTGAAGATTTTGATTTTATGACATTTGCGACGTGCAAGTAGGTTGTAAAGACTATATGTGGAGACAAAAGCACATTGAAAGGGTTTATTTTTCCTTTTTCCAAAGGAACTTCACCTAACAATTCCATGCACTATGCTGTTTGTGTAGATGTAGGAAAATCAAGAATGCAAGGCATTCCCATATGGTACAAGGCAATGTACATTCTTACTACTTTGTGCCTTGCCAAGGCAATTACGCACCATGAATTGAGTTTCAAGGTTGGTCACCTCCTGCAATTCTATCAGAAGCGTTGGGGTATTTGTCATCTATTTTTTAAACCTAACGCACACAGTCTAATAATTATGAGAATCTCTGTTTTGATTTAGAAACATATGGCTTTTAGCTCACCAGACTGTAGCAAAAAGTCTGAGCAGTCAATCTCATTTTGGAACAGCAATACTCATTCGAGGAAAAGACTCCAAACTTACCAGTAGGTCTACCTTTAAGTGCTGTGGTGTGGGGGACAAAGTTTTCTCATTTTGAAAAAAAATAAAACATTAATTTATTGTTTGGTTCTCACACCAAAGTGTGTTGCATACATCAGGGAGTCCATGGAATGCTTGCATAGGTAAATGTTCACTAACACAGGCACGTCATGACTGTAGTAGGACAAAGTAGACCATGATATGGCTGTATCATTTGCTTCTTGGAAATAATTGCCATTCTAAGAGTGGCAGCTAACTACAGAGTCCAGGCAAGCAGTTCAGAGGTGATTAAAAAGCGTCCATTCGTCCAGAGAAGACTGAACACATGATAGCTGTCTTTATATAAAAAAATGGAAGTAAATAATTCCTTTATCCACTGGACATAGATGTAATGGCCTGAATTTTCAAAAAAGGAATAATTAACTTGTAGACCGATCTTACATAAAGAAATGGATGCAGCACTTTATGGTGCTGTCTCCAGTTCTTTATTTCACCTCTCTTCTAGGGAATATTGAATCAGAGGAGACAAACTGGAAGTGTGAGACCTCCTCAGACCCCCTGATGTAGTCTAGCAGTTTGATTCAAACTACCTCCTACAGTAGCCCGACTTCATACCACCAGTTTTTAGGAGTTACTTAATCGAGTCAGAGTCTCTCCTCTGATGCAGCAGCACTGATTTAATCAAAACAGTTTCTAAGTCAGTTTAGGATTTTGGCAGATAAATCCTGGCAGATTTAGTTGCCCCCAAGAGTCTACTCTGTTCTGTTGTTGGAAATGTACTGGCCTCATAAAAAGGCATTACTAGAGTTTCTGTTTTAACCTCCCCAGTTCCCACCTGTGTCCATCAGGCTGAACTGCTGCAAGTCTGTCCTAAGTGATAGCACCTTCAACTGCTGCAAGTAATTTACCCAGGCTCCGAGTCTTTTAATAATTACACTAATGGTATCAGCAGCTCCAGACAGACGCGCTCAGGTTGTATTTTCAAGCTTTGCTTCACTACATGGAAAGGCAGAAGGATTTTTCTTTTTGTAGCAGATGACTGCTGATGTCCTGATCCTATTCTACCGCCGTGAGAGCTTGGGCTCGGGAGCCTAGCTCCGAGGATGGACCTCCCTGAGCCTGTGCCCTTGAAACAAGCCTCATACACATGGCCTTGCCTCAGACTCTCCCAGATTGGGGGTCTTGCTGCCACTTTTTCAGTATAATGCTGCAGTGCCTCTGCAGCTGTGTGAACCCTATAGCATATACGAATGCCATTAAATCTCCTAATCTGGTGATCAACTGTGCCTGGAATGGGAGGGTGGTGGAAGAGGAGAGAGTTCCCTGCTTTGTATTGCTCCAGAGCTCCATAACTTCTTTGAAGGTTTCACACTAGAAGGGACCCAAGGGACGTCCTCCAGATGCCACATAGAACTGTGCGTCCTCATCGCTGTATAACTTAGCGTGCTAGATCCATCATGTCCTTTAATGCATGCCTCGTTGCACATGGAAAATGAGGCAAATTGAGAGCTGGTAAGCGTTTCACAGTCTTATGCTGAAAACTGAGATACAAAGACAGACAGTGTCCAACTCCCTTCTCAATAGATAAGAGTTCCCTTCAGCACTGCTGTGAAAAAATACATAGAGAACTATCAAAGATGGCATTTTATTCTATCTTCTTAGGCAGCCTTCAGAAATCAGAATGCACCGATTTTTTTTAAACTTCAAAGTGACTCCAATTCTTTTAAGACACATGTGAAAACAGGAACTGTAAAGGTATTGCCTTCATGAAAAGGCATCTGTTTTTCAGCTGTAGTACACTTGTTTTTTATTTCAAATGTTCATGAAAACGCATTTGCATGGTGCTTCCAGACAAATGGCCCTTTCCCTGTTCCAGCTGAAATGTTGTGTGTACTGGGGGATGGGGAAGAGAATCAATGGTTTGATTAAAATTTTAATTATTGTAGAAATCATTGTTTT
This sequence comes from Stercorarius parasiticus, assembly GCA_013396915.1. Taxonomy (NCBI): domain Eukaryota; kingdom Metazoa; phylum Chordata; class Aves; order Charadriiformes; family Stercorariidae; genus Stercorarius; species Stercorarius parasiticus. The sequence goes on along the minus strand of VWZL01002022.1, from coordinate 104,875 downwards.
TGTACAAGCTGCCTCATGCCCCACCCTTGGGCATTATTTGTTCCTCTTTAAAAGTACCCTGCAAAGACAGCTTTGGGGATTCATTGTATTTTTATGCCAGCTCTTTAAGCAACTCTACAATTATTATATTCTGGTGTGTGAGTGATTCAGTATTATCTTTTAGGCTTTTATGATCTTGTTCCCCAATCAACGCTTTTGTGTAACAAGCTAGTGAAATTAGAAATATGATTAGAAAAATGTGACTACATTATCTAAAACTTACACACACTCTTGTATTGCTTCAGCTTTTTAAGTCCCGAGGGAACTGACAGCGATTAGGATCTATTTCTAGTGAAGGTACAGTTGGGAATTAGGGTGGTTTGAATAAGTGAATCAACCTTATTATGACAGAAGCTACAATAGAGATGTGCATTAGAGTATATTGGATTCCACTTTTGAAACCACAGGAAACCTTTTCATAAGTACTCACATTTCTGCCTGGACTAAATAAACAGGGTACTACAAATAAAATAAAAAAAATCCTAAAGCCTTCCCATCTCTGTTTTTACTGTAAAATTTTACAGATAGTATCACGCAGTCAAAACAATGGTTTTTCTTTGTGAGTATAACCAGGATTGGTAAAAACCTTTAGCAATATGGTTATTCTATTGTAAACATCCAAAACCCCACACTTAAAGTGTCTTTTTTGCAAAGGCTTCAAAAAATACACTTTGTCCTACTGTGGACTAAAGTGGAAAAAAAAAAGGAAAGAAACAGGATGCAATTTTTACTCTGCCTGTTTTTCTGTTACAAGCAGGCCAGGCCTCAGGGGAACACAAACAGGACCATATTCACATGTTTACATAACATCATTTGCATGTTTTTAAAATGCTGGTATTATTTTAGCTAGCGTAAATTAACTTTAGCATGGATGAGTGAGAGAAGGAAAAAGGAAAAAAAAAAAAATCAGTGGAAGCAGGACTCCTAAAGGGTCCAGTGAGAAAGGCTACTGGGATTAATGACTGAGCAGAATAGTCTGGAAAGGAGTGAGCATGACCTGGCATGGACACTAAGTCAGAAATGGGGGCTCTGTGGGAGAAAAAGAGGTACGTGGTTTGCAACAGCATAAGACTGACCAAACCAGGTCAAGCCAAACATCCGCCTAACCTTCTGGCCTGACAGGGGCTAATAGTGTCTCTAAGAAAACAATATAATATCAAATGCAAGTAAAGAACGATCTCATTGCTGGCACACCTTGCCAGTTTCCAACAATCAACATCTTGTCACCGATATATCTTTATCACAATGTTTAATAGCCACCAGTATATATACTAAAATAAATTATATATATATCTCCTCCACGTAGCTCTGAAATTTCTTTCCAAAACTAATTATCCTTTTGGCCCTCACAACATCCCAGAGCAGCAAGTTTCACAATATATTTATTATCTTCTTCTCCATGCTGCAAAGGATTTCACTAACTTCCATCATATTCCTCCTCAACGGTCTCTTTCCTGAACTGAAGAGGTATCACTTGCTGAACCTCTTCTTTTGTGGAAGCCACCTGTACCTCTACTTGAACTTTTCTGTTCCTTCCTTGGTTCTGCCATATTCATTTACAGTTGTAAGGACCAGGACTGCAGCATTCAAAAGGTGCCAGCTCTGCAGTGCAGTAGTGCCTTGATGATTTCTACTTTCTAAACAGGTTGCCAGCTAGGGTCAGGGAAATGAGAGACAAGTGTGTAGATATTTGAGGAAATGACAGCTGACGAAAGAGGGATGAGTAACCATATGTGGCACGTGGTACAGAATAACAAGAAAAAATAGAGATTCTTCATGTTCAGTTATGAACATATAAAGCATTTAGTCATATCCAAAACTGTAATATAACAAATCCTTTTACTACAGATTGTATGGACATTTAAAAATTATTACTAACCCAGATGTATATTTCTGATCAAGGTAACTTAAAAGATGTGGGGAGGACTGTGAGAGAGATTGTATAGAATGAAACAAGAACAGCGATACACTGAGGACTCTTCTAATGAGAGAAAAACCTCTTATAATTTTATTTAATACAGTCTGAAAGCCAATTTTAACTCCTACCAGTGGTAGGAAACTAAACCTGTCACTTACCTGCAAGGACACTTATGCATGAGTGCATAAACCGCAGACTGAAATCCAGCTCAGGGTGACAATAACTCAGTGATTAACTGATACTGTCGTCTTTTTGTAGCCTATGCGAAATAAATTAAGGGAGTCTCATTCCCAATTGACAGGTGCCTGAACCTTACATTTCTTTGTTATAGATAGTGCAGCTGGTAGCTGACCTGTGATGGGATCCTGGTTTCTGTAACCAGGGAGTAAATTCACAGACATGCAGGGAGGATATTTAATTCTTGGCAGCCATGGTATGGAAAGGCTTCAAGCTGATCCAGTCTGTAGCATTTTCAGAGAAAAAGCAAGGCAGCTAGGAGGGGCTTTGTCCCATGGTGTGGTGACCCTAGTTTAGTCAGAACCTTCAGTAAGTACTAAATACTACTTTTAAAATGCACTAGTTATTTAACTACTCTCAAAACTGTATTTTAAGTATGGTTGGGTTTCATTGCAGTAGAAAAAGAACTCTCACAATATTGGTGACAATCTTTTTTCATTCTTCTCCCAAAAGGCAAAATATATAAATATGAACAATTATTTTCACTTTTTTCAAGAACCTTAACAATTCTTGATTAATTCATTTAAAAATGTCTCTTTATGTATAATGTGTCTTTATTAAAACCGTACGTGGCATACAGCAATGGACAGTTTTTTGTTTTGCAAATGATGGTTTGCATCATGAGTCTTGCTCCTTTGGGCAAATGTAGACGAACCCCTTCAATTCCTAGTAAATATGACTCAAGCATATCGTAGGCAGAGAAAAAGTATATTGTACTGCAACACAAGCTATGTTTTTTGATATGACTGATACATACCAAACTACATATAGTACCTTCCTATATGCTTTAATTCCTCAGTAGTATATAACATTTTGTTTGGCTTATCTGTGTACATTAGCTCACTGTTTTAACAATACTTGTTCAAAGGATGAAAGTCATGAATATTTCATATTCTTATGCAGTTCCTTTTCCACAACATATGATGACTTTTTTTTTACTTTTTTTTTTTACTTTTTTTTTTTTCCTTTGTAATGGAAAGGCAGCAGTGTGAAGTATATCTTAACTCTACCAGTCTGAACTCCCTCATATATACTGTTTCATGTGTCCTATGGGTACTTCATGATTTCTGAAGAGTTTTCCTATCATTTTTAAGGAACGGTGTTAGAGCACTTAAAAACTTACTTAGTAAAGGAACAAGGGCTACATTAGGCAACTCATCCATTCTCTAAATATTCTATGTTCACAAATCCTGTTCTTTTCTGGGCTTCCACTGTGAAGTGCTGTCTGTACAGACAAAGGCCATTTATATGAAACTATGTGAATTTGCTCTCCTAAGACTGCCTTTGGCAACGGGATTATCTGAGAACCATTTTGCTATCTGTATTTTTCATGACCCGCCCACCCTTTTCTTTCCTAAGTTATTTATTACTTTTTTTTTTTTAATTTCAGTCCTGCCTCCTTTTAAAAACCTGCTAATCCCAGGATATCTGTATTTCCCTTAAGTATTCCTAACTCTGCTTATTAAATTCATAAAGGAAAGAAAAATAGTTATATAAGAATATGTGAACATAATAAAAGAAGCAGCTGTTTTAAAATGTATCTCATAAATGCAGCTCTATTGAGAGGGGGAGGAGGGAGGAATGAGAGGAATCAGTGGATCAGCCCTGGGGAAAAAGTGGACTAAATTAAAAAGGCAATTAAGAAATGCTGAACCTCTGCTGTGTCAATGAGCTCCTATGGTAGATAAAAGTGTGACGAAGAAGAACATACTCATGCCTATTGTTTTAGAACAATGAAGTGTGTCCTGCTTGTAATGCTGCTGTTTTAAGCATATGTCATAATGTTTCCATTATTGTGTGCGAGCTCAGCAAACATACATGACAGACAAGGGGGTTTTGGCAGAAGGACAAAGGACACTTTGTTACTAGCCTTGCTTCAGCTAGTAACAAATTGCTTTCATTAAGAACAATGGTCTTGGAGCATTTTTCTGCTGTATGGTCTCCACAAGATGTCAAGCACAAATGGTAACCCCATGTTTTCTCTGAACAATAGAGTAAAACCTAGAAGGAGGCAAGTACAGTTTACTTTGAGTGGTTTGTATGTGGCTCGCTTTAGGACACATTTAGTCTTTGTGTGGTTGGGCAAAAGAACCTGCAGTCTCCATCCTATAAATAACTAAGCATGATTAGACTGCAAGTTTTACAGTAACTCATTTAGACTTGAATTAAGGCTGACCATTTTAATAGGTAACATAATTAGAATGGTGATTTGCTCAGGATACAGCACCATTTAGTAGTATCCTGATTCCCTCGCTTAATGTGCTTTAAATGATACCTTTAGTGATGTTATAGAGGTGTTGTAGCACTTGGCTGTCTTGAGGAAAAATATCTGTCAGCATTCCTGGTGAACCTATATTTTCAAAAGTGGATAGTGTAGCTTGATATTTTTTCAAATATATTGCCTTCTCCTCCTCATGAAAGAAGCAATCAGCTGATATGCAAATCTGGTTAATAGATTGTTACTGAACAGTTAGAAAATATAAACTTTTTTTCCTTTGTGTCTTGTCTCTCTCCTTGTGTCTATTTATTTATTTTAAATTTGAAGTAAAGATCCTCATGCTTAGAAGTGAGAAAACACTGTCACATTGTAACATGAAAAGCGGCTTTGGGACGTTTCAATTTAGAAATGACTGCAATATGGTATTTAAGATTTGAAAAATTGGTTTTGATCATGTGCTCTATACTCTGTTTAGAATATTATTCCAGGAAGTATATTACCACATTACTTCTTGACTATGCATTTGTAAATCTTTATTTTCAAAGTTCAATATATTAGCTATATAAAATCACTTTAGATTTCCATTCCAGATGCAAATCTTGTCTGATAAATCTAATAAAAATTGGTCAGGCAAGAGTATTTAAAACTCTCATTGGTTCTGCAACACAGAACAAGAGCACTACAAGAAAAAAGATGTAAAAGCCAGGCAGCCAGATTCAGCAGCACCAAAGACTACATATTCTCTTTCTGCCAACACCAGTTCTGTAGAGCAAATTAGGAAGGAAAGAGATGGTATGTTATACACCAAAGTGTGCCTTCTGTGCTTCCACTCACAACAAAACTGATGCACATTGAATAGCCTAGGGTTAAGTCTGGAGATTTTTCAAGTGAATGTTACTCCTATATTTATTGTTTCCCACATTTCTCTGTAATAGCATATTTCATAATTGCATTATTAATGACCCAGGGAAAAACAAAAATAATCAATCATGTTGTCAGGAGAAAAGGAAACAAAAGTACTTAAATTCATGAAGCAAGGGAAAAAATATTTTAAAAAATCTTAATACATTCAATCTCCATTGCAACTGCTGTGCAAAAGAAAGGGAGAAGGGAGCCTGACTTCTTTTTTTAATGGCAATGAGTGATGCTATGCCTCATCTGTTGAAAAGATAAAAGTCAAACCTCTTTTTAAAATGTAGAGCTCAACAGAAATTTGTAAGAAAATACAATGATAGTGCATGAAGGCCAGAATATGCAAATGGAATGAAATTTGAACCCCTACAAGCTTCAAAAGGTATTCCAACCATTCTAGATGCTGTGAAAATACACTAAATGATATATACTCCTAAGATAACAGGGATGGGTTATCATAAATTAAAACCTAATAAATCCTCCTGGAAATCAAATATTACATTGCCTTATTTTCCAAGCCTCTGGAGAATGAGCTTTCACTTATTTCATATTTTATATGAAACTACAGGTGGAAGTCTCAGTAAATCAGAGATAAAATCCCAATTTGGGCATACCAAAAGCATTGACAATCATTCTACAATATGAACTTGAAACAGAAGGGCAAGTTCTTTTGGACAGAAAAAGGGAAAGCATTTCTTTCCATTTGTTTTCACTAGAGAAGAGCTGGGAAGTCTCAAGGATTATGTAACAGCTTGACATGAGTTGTGACAGTTGTGTGATATGGCAACTTGAGGACATGTAGCTGCATGCAAACAGCTTCTGAACTGCAACTGATTTTTATGAGGCTACTTATTGTCTCAGAGTACACAGAGTCAGCAATCTGCCAACATGACTGGTATTATGTCCCCTGGGGACAAAGGAGTCTTCCAAGTCATCAGAATAAATGCCTGTCTGTCATATCAAAGTGCCTTAGGAGAATAGAGTGGCTGAAACACTGGGGAGATGTCTCCTTTTCCTGCAGGGAGGATGAGCTCCAGCAGAATAATTTCCCTGGGAGAACTGCTGCTTCCCGTGCTTAAGGCTGGAGAAACACTCCTGTCCTTGAAGAGGAGGAAGAGAGAATCAAAAAGGCAAACTGTTGGAATGAAAAGACACTTTTAGGACTGACAGAAAGGTCAGACAATAAGAGCTGTGGGATGTGGGGTGCTGGCTCATGAGTGACTTGACAGTTCAGAAGATGAGCCTGAATACTGGAGTAAAACTCCAAAGTAGGCCCTGAAGGCTGAAAGGAGATGCGCATAAGCTCCCCTTCACAAAACCAAACCAACCAACCTGTTTGGTGTTGAACTCCAAGGCAGGGCATTGCACAGAAATAGTTTCTAGTGTGTCCTTTGTGCTGATACGTTAAATAGGCAATAACTGTGTTAAAAATCCTGTATAAAATCTATCACATGTATCTGAAGGACTGACCGTGAAAATGTCTCTAGTATTGAAGCTGTGAAAAGGTTTCCTATTTTTGGTGGTTATTTATTTGTTTTTCTTTTAAAAAACTTGAGAATCTAGGGGTGATTGAATTTGTTTCAGCCAGAGATAGCTGGTCTGTGAAGTCAAGCTCTTTTTACAACCTTGACAATACACCCTAAATTAGAGGTGATGCATTGAACCTGCTTGGGCTCAGTAAGCCAAAAAGACAGAGTTCTGTACTGGGATAAAATCCCAAGCACCTGGTGATTTTCCAGTCAAGGAGAGTTTGGCCTTTGTCCCATTTTTTCAGTAGATGGGACATCCATTTTCATTGTTAGTCCATCCAAGTGCTTCCTGCTGCCAAAGAATGTAGTCTCTGTTGAATGTAGTCACTCCATGGGAACTGACCTCAATTCAACTACTCAGAACATTAGCTGCTATAAAATAGAAAAACAATTGGAATACATAAACAATAATTTCTGGTATTAAAAGCTGATGAAAGATATGGTGGCAGTCCATTACTGTCTTTGTAAGGTGTGTAACCTAGCCAAAAGAAATCTAAGAAATTAGAAAATAGCTAATATTGACTTGCTATCACTTCATTAAATGATGACTGGAGAAGGGTTAGATGTTTGCTCAGATCATTTATTTCTGAGCAATACGTGATCAATGCATTGGAAGTTCACTAGGAATTTGTGATAGGGGAATGTGTCATTTGCAATCATGGTAATAATATTCCACTGCGTTTCTTCCCATCTAGGAAAGATTTGGACAACTCTTAGAATATGTGTGTAATCAGTCATCCATTAAACACTACTTCAAGCTAAAGAGTGTGAACTCTCTAGAAAAAAAAACACTAAGAATGAAAGGTAGTATTTTTCCTCAACACTGCTCAGGGGAAACTATGCTCTGAATACCCTTGAAAAATTTCAAAACATGATCATGGCAGTACTGGTTTGGGTTCTTACAGTCAGCATAGTTGGAATTTTCTTCCTGTATCTTTTAGACTTTTGCATTTGGATGCCCTGTAGAATTCATCTAAGCTTTCTGGACTTCTCTTTCTAAATAGAGAGCTGAAGATATGCATGGCTGTCTCTCCACATGCAAAAATGGTTGAGCTCTCATTGCAGTGTAATAAAACATACTGGTTGGGTTTTTTTCATGTAAACTTAGATTGTAGAGATTAAGAAAGCAGCATGGAAAGGTCTGAAAAAAACACAGCATCTGTGTATCTGTATTCCTGAAAATATAGCAAGGTATTTCTGCTCATCCTGAAAATATTTAAGGCACCGGATCATCATTTATAACACTGTCATCCTATGATTCCCTGGGAAGGAAAATGAAATGCAACTATGAGACAGATTATGTCAAAAGTACAGAATTACCACACTGCTGCTCAACTTGTATGTGGTGGCCAAGATCAATGCCTGATAAACTTGATTATTATCATAATCTTCAAATTAAACATGGCACTGTCTGAAATGGGAGAATACAGATACTGATCAGAAGAAGGAAGTCTGAGCTCAAAAGGTTTTCTACACTCCTGCCTGAAACATGATCAAGTATAAGAAAAATGTTAAGTTTTCAAAAATCCTGAAAGAGTTCCCATTGCAAAGTGAGGAAGAATCAGATGTCAGGGGGTCTCCTACCTTGCCTTGGCAGCAGAGATGAGCAGCATTCTCCAAGAAGTAAGGAGTGTTCAAATTCCCGAGTCTGTATGCGGCCATAAATGACAAGTACGATCTTGGCACAAGACTGGCTTTTACCCTCCGACTTGCTGGCAACACTTTTGACTTATTAAGGAACAAGTTAGTTTAGACAGTGTAAAATTCTTAGAGCATGACAGTTCAGATTTCTCTTAATATAATAATTTCACTAAGGATATGTCAAGGATGAATACGATTCACCAAGAACTAAGTAAACTAAGGATTATTATTGGTTATTAAATGGCATTTAGTCAAAATTGGTTAGTAGTAAGTAGTTTTCTTGAAGCTTTTAGAAACACTATTTTTATGCAGATCTTGAAATCTTGAATTTTGGTTGTAATAATGGCCCAAATTCCAGGCAATCATTTCTTTTTACTAAATTATAGTAATTGAAAAATTATAATATTAAAGAAAGCAGTGTCAGTGTCACCACTCTTTCAAACCCTGATCTAAGATTTTAAAGGAATAGGAAGTGGAATAAAGCAAAACTGGAAAGCTTTTACCAGTATAGTGGTGACTGAGGGAAGAATTTGTCCTGCATAGTACATAAATAAAATGAAAGGCAGAAAATACTTCTTCAGATAATGTAAGTTTAGTTTTGCTTATTGCTGCTGCCTTCATAGTGCTCATTCTGCTGTTCACAGAACACCTATTTCTGAGAGTTTTTGACTTAATAGAAATACAAGCTCAGGCAGCCAGAAGAAAATGGAGGTTTTTTCCTCATTATGTGATATGTATGCAAACATAGCTATACAGAGCAAATGACGAACTCTTCTTGCTGAATCCATCTGTTTAGACCCCACAAAGGGCATCTTTTTCTGTCCAAGTCCATCTACATATCTGCATCCAGCCTCCTTGCGGTTGTCCCACTGGTGTGCCTGACCCTCTCGGTGAGCTGTGCGGTGCAGGTACCTGCACGCTTGCCTCTGCCATTTCCCTGCCAGCCACAGCAATTCTCGTCTGAAAACTGCTGGACTCTGATAGCAAAGCTCCTGTGCCTGTGTGCAAAGATTATGCAACATTAGCTGGAGCGGGATAAATGGATCCGCGTACACCCAGCACTGCTTTGTCACAGGCAGTGCTAAGAAATAGCCTGGCACAGATGCAAAGTGCTGCTGAAGGCAGCGTTGCACAAGGGCAGTGATTATCTGAGAGATGTAGATGCAGCACGGTTGTTATTAGAGCAGATAGGAGTCCTACCTATGTGCCGCATAAATATGAAAAGCCGCTTTCTATTCTCCAGCAGATTTCCTCTACCGTCAGACTCCTCTGGTAAAAGAGATGGATAAAAATGGATCTTCACATGCCAAAAAAAGTTAAGAAAAACAATGTTTGATAAAAAAGCCTGTGGTGTGCTATACCTCAAAGAGATTAGCACACTTCAAAGTAAGCACACAATAGAGGTCAGTTTCTTCATCAGGCTTATTTAAAGGGGTGCTATGTCACTGGACTGCATGACACATATGAGGCACAATTCACTCAGACTTTTTCCAGAGACTTCTGGTGCACTCTCTCCAGAAGTCTCTAAAATTAGGTTTTATTAATAATTGAAGCAAACCAATTCGTAATCCAAAAATATAAGTAAGCAGCAAGATATGATGCACATTATTTAAAAAAAAAAAAAAACAAACAAACAACAGAAAAACAACCAAAACAAACGGCACAAAAAAAACCCCACAACAAAATACCAGAAAACAAATCTTAACTTCCCAAGCACAGTTAGATTCCTCTGCAGAGGCATTCCTGTTCTCAGACTTATTTTTCAGTCAAGCAGTCAGTATTGAGTTGTCACCTGAATTAAGCTTTACACTGTGCCCTGCAGAAAGGCCGTGCTGACCTCCCAGGAAAGCCTCATTCTTTTCACCACCTCTGAGGACTGCTATAGAGACAGTCTCTGGAGATAATACATCCCTTATGCCTCCCACCACTTCTTCATTTCCAGTCCTACAGTCTCTCTGCTTTCCATGTTAATCCTTCCCTGCCTGCTCTCCTACATCCCAGATATTTCTCCAAAACGGAGCAGGCTCCATCGTTCTCAGGGAAGGAGCAATTATCCCAATAGGGTGTAATCGGACCAGAATGCCGTTGGCAATGAAGTGCAGGAAGCCACAATAAACTGTAAACAAATCCATTAAACAATTATGCTATCTATCACAGATGGTGAAATCTGTCACCACCCAGTTGGTTTCCAGTATACTGACAAGCCTTACACAGTCATTTAAATTTACATAACAATTTCATATTCTACTTAGCATTGCTACTTTGTTTTCCATGACCATGGAAGCTTCTGATTTTGCCATGCCAAATAACAAGATTGTACAGGTAGGCATCATGCTCATGTCTCAGGTCCATGTTTCTAACATCAGAAAGAAATCTCTGCTTTTTTTCAACCATACTTTTCCCTTGTGAAAACTCATGAGTACAGTCCTTCACACCCAGACATTTGTAGAAGCATATGATAACCATTATTTCAGAAGAAATACAGAAAGCAAACTGAGGAAATTCAATATGCCACAATTATTATCTAAAGAAAATGGGGCAGATAGTTGAACCAGTAGTTGTCTAAGAAAACTTCAGGTTTTTACATTCTTTATTGGTTATGAACAAATTATTATTGATCCAAAGAGGCAACTCACTTCAACAGACTATGCTTTGCAAGAAGGAAGAAACGAGTTCATGAATACTACAAAGTACGCAGCGACTCATAGCAGTCACAAACTGTTAAAATAATGTCTACATTAGAGTAGCATTATAAAAATTGAGTCAGTAGCCCTGACAACTGAGCTTTGGGTGTCATTTGCACTAGGGGGAAACTGTAGCTGAAGAAAATTCTGAGTCTTATTGATATTTTCTCTTTGATGTTTATCATCTCCTGTAGATGACATAATTTGAACATGACTTTTGCGTGAAAGCATTTCCTTGAAAAACTAAGATATTTCACTTGAAGGTTCTTTGACATGGAAGACAATGTCTCATGCTGGATTTTTTGCTTCAGTAAGGTCAACCAACTTGTTTAGTAAAATAGAATACTCTTGAAAGATTGATTAAAAGCAACATAAATTTTCTAAGGATTTAGGAAAAAAAACCCCTTCACCCTTATTTTTTGTTTTCCTCCTTTTCTCTAACGGATCCAGCTCAGACTCAGAACAATGTACAGAAATATCAGAGACTGCTGACAAGGGATTTTGAAGTCTTTTAACCACCACAATTCAGATAAGATTTAAGTAAGCATCCTAAAAATGGCATTCCTCCATATTTTAATTGCACAAGTTTCTCTTGTTAGCTATTTAAATTCCCTTTGGTTTTAATACTATAATAATTAACAGTGAAAAGGTAAAATAAGCTCTATCCAATCATTAGCACTATTACATTTTTCTCTCATATTCCAAACAAGATCTTTTCATTCCAGATCTTTGTAACAGAAATCTTTAAAGTCTCAGTCATGTTAGATTATGTATCCAGTTAGGAGCATAATAGGAAATGAACAAACAGACTTGGTAAGTTACGTATTTCATTGAATTTGTCACACATACAAAAGCACTGTAGTGGACAATTGAGTTAATAAAGAAATTACTTCCTCATTTCTGTTCCATAGTTGCTATTAGATCAATGGAACTCTGGTAGCTTGGCAGCAACACTAAGGATCTGCTTGCTTGCAAGGTTTTTGAATTAGTTTGTAGATTTGTTCTGTGGAGACCTGTATGGGGGATGATCCACTTACCAGTCTCATTTCAGTGTTTTCACTCAACTCTGCCCACTTAGGATATTATGATGCAGGTGTTGGTCTTGATATCTCCAACATCATACTGTAGTTTTACAGATTTTTGTTCTTTCTTCCTGTGAAATGATAAGTTCAAAGCCGATTTTTAATTTTTTTTTAATTCAGTTGTTAGAGAAGTTTAAACCAAATTTGACTCTCTTGCCAACATTCTTTTTCTGTTATTATCATTCCATCTCTAACATCCTCTTCTTCCCTCCACTTCCTTCACCTCCCAGCACATACATTGGAGAATCAGGACCTTTGAAGCACTGCAGTGCATGGCTCACTGCATAATCAAGAGTTGAATGCCTCTTCCCAATGTCATTTGTGTATCTCAAGAGCCTGTTTCCCCTCCAATATGGGATTAAATAGAGAGTTTGGATTAAAACTGAATGCTGAATCTTTTCAAAGGCCATTTGATAAAGCCAACATTTCAAGAGTGAAAACAGTACAGGCTTTTAGGAGAAAAATATTATTAAAAATCTGGCAAATTAATTCATGTGTATTGAACTGAAAAGTTTTGTAGAACTAACGTCAACTAAAAAAATTCTTCTATTTAATTTTTCCAGCAGCTTGCTGCTGACAACAGAAATGTCACTTAATGCCATCATCCTTGGAGTTCGTAGGGTTACAAGGATATTACATCACCTAGCAACTGAAACATCTATTTAGGATACAAGGATCAAATGCATTCTTTTAATGTGTTGTAGATCCCCCAGGATATACACAAATAAACTGCCATAGAAATCCACATGGTTTGCAAGGCAGTCTGTTTGTTTGTCCTTGATGTATCAGTGCTTTTCATTTGGAAGACTTTGACCTTTTGCTAGCAAAACTGATAATAGTGTCCTTGTTATTTCATTTATGTGTTTATTTATTTATTTTCGGGCTGAAAATCTGTGCTGATTTTTTACTTACTTACTGTTCTTGGTAGGACTGAAAGTCTGGCACTCACATTACAGATTCTGCCAGCTGGCTCATTGTCTCTTCTCCAAAACAAGATTTTTTTTGTTTTAATTTCAAAACTTTGTCTATTAATAACTAGAGCGGGGCAAACAGAAAGTTTACTTGCTTATAGGAAATTTTCTTTTTTAATTAAAAAAAAAAAACAAACCACTGAAAATTCTCAGCAAACAGAAGTTCTTAGCCCAGTGCCTCCTCAAAGACCCTGACAATCTGGACTGACTACAGAAATCCATGGAAAATCCCTTTCTGGATATTAAATTGAGAAATTCAATACGTTCTCCTGTTTCATCTCTGCCATCCTTTGTAGTCTACAGCCAGCTTTGAATACCATGATATACATGATAAATTCCACTCTTTAACATAGAACCATAGAATCATAGAATCATAAAATTGCCTAGGTTGGAAGGGACCTTGCAGATCATCTAGTCCAACCATCAACCTAACTCTGACAAAAGCCATCACTAAACCATATCTCTAAGCACTATGTCTACCCATCTTTTAAACAACTCCAGGGATGGTGACTCAGCCACTTCCCTTGGCACCTGTTCCAATGCTTAATAACCCTTTCGGTGTAAAATTTTTTCTAATATCCAGTTGAAACCTCCCCTGGTGCAACTTGAGGCTGTTTCCTCTTGTCCTATTGCCTGTTACTTGGGAGAAGAGTCCAACCCCCACCTCTCTACAACCTCATTTCAGGTAGTTGTAGAGAGTGATAAGGTCTTCCCTCAGTCTCCTTTTTTCTAGGCTAAACAACCTCAGTTCCTTCAGTCACTCCTTATAAGACTTGTTCTCCAGACCCCTCACCTGCTTCGTTGCCCTTCTCTTGACATGCTCCAGCACCTCAATGTCTTTCTTGTAGTGAGGGGCTCAAAACTGGATGTACTCAAGGTGGGGCCTCACCAGTGCTGAGTACAGGGGGACGATCGTTTCCCTGGTCCTACTCACCACACTGTTCCAGATACAGGCCAGGATGCTGTTGGCCTTCTTGGCCACCTGGGCACACTGCTGGCTCATATTCAGCCGGCAGTTGACCAACACCCCCAGGCCCTTTTCTGCCAGGCAGCTCTCCAGCCACTCTTCCCCAAGAACCCTCTGAGTAACATGCTAAAATATTATTAATCCCATTGAGCTGGAGAGTGTGTGTGCTGGAGAGTGGAGGGGATGGGACGGGGAGGGAGCAGAGGGAGCAGAGCAACCTGCCTTGTCCTCAATATTTTATGACTCAGAAGTGCGTTCTGACTTTTCTGTGTGATTCTCTAAGTGTGTCTCTTTGTGCTTGAGTTTCCAGTCTGGAAAAATAAAAATAGTAGTACTTAACTTCCTTCTTTACTTTAAGGACAGATCTTCAAAGGGGTTAAACATCTTTGGAAACCTTGCCATAAGACTGTGAAGTTTTAAGATCAGTCTTTTCCCAGTAAAAATGTCTTTTTATTCATTCCTAATTAGTTGTATCATCAAAAGCTAAAGTGCAGACAAAGCCAAAGCTGGACTGAAGTGTGATTTGAAAAGCTATGAAGCTGCATAGTGACCCATCAAGTCATCAAGTGAGTGAAAACATTTTCAGGTGTCCTAAACTGTTCCAGTCCTCCTGGAAATCCACACAGACATGCAATTATACCATCAATAAAATTCAATGGGCAGAGGACCTCACACTAGGATTCTGGTCTCTAGTGCAGTCTCTAGTGGAACTTCTGTTCAGCATGAAGAAGAGAATCTAGCCTAAAACATTCCTGTAGTTTATTACATTATTTGTATCACATTAAAAAGTGATGAGTGTATCTATGGCACAACCAAACACTTTAAACAGAAAGCTATCGTAAAGGAGCGAAAATAGTTGGTATTGAAAGCATTGAAAGGTATTGAAAGACTTAGTCTCTCAGATGTCAAAAGTTTTAGCCAACCTCGGAAGTCTGATTATTCCACCCTGCTCACATCATGTAATAATAAAAATAATAATACTGTAAATTTAGGTTATATTCAGGATTGCAGTACAATCTAGACACATATTTGGTAAATACATCAAAAAATAAGACTAGTTTTCCAAGCCAAGTACATGAATGTTCCTACCAGCTAACATATTTGCAAGGTTGATATACAGAAGTCCCTTGGAGACAACTAGCTGATATATCAAGGAATTCTCAAAGACTGATTATTAATGCACCAAAGCAATATAAATTCAGTGAAACAATCAGAAGACATTAAGGAAAGGCAGTTTTATGTCTACTTTGGGCCTGTTCTTCATATGATATAAGTCAAGGCAAATCCCTGTCACATCATATTTTCTTGCTGTGGGATGATGTGAGGGAAATAAGGGGCCCACTTAGATCTTTTGTGTAGCTCTTTTAAAATAACACAGATTAATGGGGACCTGTCTATTTTACCTTTGTAGGGGATGATAAATACTAAGAATTATTATTGAAGCCATTCAGCTGCCCATTAATAATACATTAGTAAATACCATGTGATCAGATTTCATTGAAGTAAGTTTTTTTTACACCAGCCTGCAGCTGAGCCGAGTGTTAGCTTAAATATGAGCAATATTTCATTCATGAAGGGTAAGGGTCCTGCTGCCTTCTACAGGTACACAGGGTGCAGAAAGGAGACAAAACAGGTCCTGAAATATCTGAAATACTGTTGTATCAAAGCTGAGGAAGTATGGAGAATAATTTCCAAACAGGCAGATAGCAGAATATCACAGAAAGTACAATGGTTCTTCTCTTGATTTTCTCCAAGGCCTAATGGCCCAACATTTCACTCTGCTTAAACAGCCCAGTTCAATCCTGCATTGTGCCAGAAAGAATTCTTCAGATTTCAGGGGTTTATTTCCTTTGCTTCCTAGAGAAAGAGTAAAAAGTAATAATTTAAGCCTTTTGGCAATAAGTAATATTTTTGTTCTCACTCCCTCAGGGGCTGTCAAATTGGCTTGGAAATCTTAAAAAGATTGTCCTTCCCTGGAGTTTCTTCTCTTCTAGAAGGATATGTGGTCTTTTTATAATTTCTTAGGAGATTAATCCTTTTCCTTCCTGTAAATAGTCGAGATTCTGTTATGTGAGTAATGATTGCGTTTCATTAGGTCTAAATTTACTCTGTTTATGAATAATAGTCAGTTGTCAAGTTCTTGCATTTTTTTTTTATTAGTGAATGTAGGTAACATCCTCCTTCATGCAATAATAGTGAATCTGAAAGGAAGCAATTTCTTACTCTCACTTGCGAAAGGAATGAGGCACAAGCTTTTTTCCGTGCTTTTTTTCTTTTTTTTTTTTTAATTAAAGAAAATATTCTTCTAGTCGGATAAGTGTCTATTTATACTTCATATTTCTTGATTGGATTGTCATATCTTTCTAGGTCATTCCATGCCAGGACAAGTCCTGTAGTAGTTATTCCCTAATTTGTTTTATTTGTGTAGCTAATTCAGTCTTTGAAATTCGGATTACTTAAAAAACAGTAAAAGAAAAAAACCAACCTGGAATCTTCAAACTATGCTTTTGTTTGTCAATTTTCTGCTGAGTATAAAATTCCATTGTATTTTCCAGTCTGTGTTATTTTAATTTCTTTCTGCTAAGAAAATTTTTGATTTTTCATATATACACATGTATATATATGCGTGTGTCTGTGTATGTACGCATGTATATATAATAGGCAACGTAATTTTTCACCCCTGGGATTTTTGGAGACTCCCAAGTGGATTTGTTTTAACAACTGCCAATATAAAGTCCATGACTTTACAAATTTTAGATAACTTTCAGAGAGACTCTCTTAAGGATTAAAAAAAATGTAATGTTACATTTATTTTGATGAAGTAACACATTAGAAAATTAGATATATAAAATTAGACCAATAAAATTTTATGGAAGCATAACTGCCCTAACACAAAAACACACTGCAGGTCTAAAATTCTCTCCAAAGTAATTTTTTCTTGTTTTCAGTCATCTTTTTCCATTTAATCGTATGGCCTACACAGAAGAGAGGAAAACCCAGCCGGTGGTCATCTAACTTGACGTTAATTGACACTCCACATTATGTGACCTCCATGTAAATAAAATATTTCCAGTTTATTCAAAACTTGTATGTTTTTTAGCATAACAAAGTTTTTTTTTAACAAAGTGCTAAAGTTTCTCTGCTTTACTGTTTCTATGAAACCAATGTCATCTTGAATCTTGTCTCAAGAGAAAAATTCCCCTTGGATGTTATAAACAAATTCTTGACAGAAATGTCCCTAAGAGCTTTCCCACCTACCGCAAGGAGTAAAGGATTGTAAGGCAATAAATAGTAAGACAAACCTTAGTACTGGAAAGAATCCTGAAATGGAGGGTTCTTCCTCTAAAGTGAGAAAAAAATGTGTACTTCAGCTGGAGGTTGCAGGGCAGAAGAACATAATTCGTTTATTCTCTTTAAACACTTGACCCTGGGAGAAGTGAACTCATTGTGTGAAGTGTGGAATTTACTTTTTTTCTTTTCCAAAGCAAAAGGAAATGGGAAAACAGATTGTGATGATCTCTGTTAAAATTTGGGGTGGTACTTGGTCAGAGAAGTTACCCTCTGCTTCCTTGCATCTATAGAGCTTGCACTAAAGGCAACTCCTGCCTCAGGGAGCAAAGGTATAATTATTTCTCATTAATCAAAACAATGTCAAAATATCACTTATGTTTGTCTTCACACTCTGCAACAAGGCTTCATTGTAAAGACAATCAGGAATAGATATTTAAAACTGCATACACAAAACCACTGTGTTTTCAAATTTCTGTGTTGGAATACCGAAAGAAATACATCAAATAACAAAACACTTAATTTACTCATTGATAATTTGCCCAGAAAAAAAAAGTCCCCTGTAGTTACAGTAAAACTCTTACAATATGCTTGACAGTTTTCCAAATATGAAATTGACTATTAATCTGTTGTAATTATTTATACATTCTAACACATCAGCAAAATAAATAGAAAACTACAAAGTTTACAGATTTTACATAAATCACAAGGTTGGGTGATATAAAATCAAGGGAATAAATTTTGAGATTGTAGAACACAGGGAAATATCCTAAATCCTAACCTGGATTTTAGGATATCAGAGGTACCTAATTAATTTGTCTCCTGGAAGAAATCCTGTGAAATGTTTTAAATAAAGCCAATGTTTTTCTGAGTTGATCTTGAAGTATACCATGCACTTTTGGGAGTTCCTGTTATGTGATTTTGTATACAGCCTTAAAAAGCACCGTTATTTATATTTATCTTGAGATGACTATAATTTTGCTTAAGAATTACCCCCAAGTTTTTCTTCTTTAATTCTCCCTGAAGTCAGGATAGAGGATTCATTTTTCATTTGATACTTCTTAATGAAATGATAACTTCGCAAGCATAATTGTTTCTAAAACATTGCTCATCATAAATGACAGGGTGTTACTGTGTTGGCATAAACTCCTGGAGTAATTCACATTGATTGATTAGAAACTATCATTTTATCCATTGTCCTTAAACAGTCTTTCATTCCAGAGTAAACAACGGTAGCTAATAGACATGGTATCTCACTGCTCTGTGATCGAAGACTAGCTTTTAGGACAAGAAGTAAATGGAGGTCTAATCTTTCTAGTGCCTTTTAGAGGTACTTAACATTGGCCTACAAAGAGCATTGAATGAAAAGAATTAGTAATGGAAGAGACCTACTAAGTCATTTGTCCACTCCTCTGCCAAAGTGAGATTGCTTGTCTATGATATAGTATGTTTTCAAGTGTGATGTTCAGTCCAGCCCTAAATTATTCAGCTGATCTGTTATTGTTTCCATTATATCTTTAGACATACCAGATATATTCTGTAATGTAGGTCAGATTTTACTTTGCTTTATTTCATTTCATTCCTATAATAACATACTTTGCAACAACTTACACAGTCTTTTCTCCTCTCGTACATGTACTTCTCAGACGCTTGCTGAGTTAGCCAAGCTACACCAGTGGGATCATTTTTCTTGGCCATTCAGGCTGTGAAATAACTCTGCCTTGCATAAAAAATCACAGGCTTTTACACTGTATTACACCTGAAGATCAAATATAATTTACTGTCTACCAAATTCATTAAATGTTATTATGTTTTTACCTGTTTCTAATGGTAATGTGCTCTTCTATGCAGCATTATTTTCATACATGTTTTCCAAGTCGTATTTGTAAACCTGTGCATTTAATGCAAGGAAACTTGCCCCAAAGGAGCAACCTGCCCTGCATGTTCTGAGTGCAGTTCTGATTCACTTTTTTGAACTATCAACACTAAGCAACAGAATCTTCTTGGCTCCATAGCTGATGTATTGATAAATTTTTCTATAATCCTCTTTATAATCCTCACTATAATGTCTCTGCCTTTAAAAATCTGCATATTTTATTGTTCCTCTCTTCACCTGTTTCTTTGTGTGTTGTATCTGTTAGATTGAGTAATTTTATTTTCAGCATATATTTCCTCTTTTCTTTAAATTTTTTGTTAATCTAACTCTGATTTGGAGGCAGCAGTGAAGAGACAGCTCATTTATACTCTGGTTTAGGAGAACCCATTGCAAATCTTACCTGCGGTATTGTTAGAGCTGCCCACACAAATGTAATTGAAATTAAATGTTCAAGGAAAGTATATTTGCCAGGATAGCTATTGGAAGTGGGGTAAGAAAAGAAGAGCTTTTATGCTTTCTAAACCATTCTGGACAGTGCCTTGTGGGGTTATTACTCAAAGGAGTTTAACCCCTTATCCTGGCAGCGGACCTGAGAAGTCTGTTGAGGAGAGGGAAGGCAAGAGGAATGGGAGGCAGTATGCTGGACTTCTTCCAGATGTAATTGTGCCCTGAAGAGGTGCCACCTTATTGTTAGCAAGAGAAGGTCTGGTGTAAAATGCCAGTATAAGAAAGGAAGCATTCTGAAAAAAAAAAAAAAAATTCCATTAATTAATTATTGCATTCCCAATTGCCAGAATCAATATTTCTTAACAGGTACATCCTAGTGAAAACTAATAGCTATGTATTTTTGTCTTCTAGGATAACTCTTTGCAATGTTTATTAGAGCACAAACTCTTTTCTCAGGATTGAGAATATCACTATCAGTCATGACGTGCAGCATATGTGGAATATTATGGACCATCAAAGCACACAAAAAGCACAGAAATCTTTCCTTAAAAGCTCACTTCACTTAAAGGCATTTTATAAATAGAATATTCAGCCCTCCTCCTTTTATACAGTAAAAATGCAGAGTTCTAGGTAGCACTTACACACAGCAGTAGGAAACCTGTTTAATAAAGTCAATTTACCTTGTTGATTCCGAGATTTCAACTATTTTCCAAGTTCTCCATTTAAGAGATTTTTCACATCAGTTCTTAACATGCTTTTAACAGCTACCATTTGTTGAGCTGCAGACTGCATATAATCTTCAATCAGTGCAACAAACAGTCTTATACTGCATCTGTCCTATAACTGCACTTGCAGGCTAGAGCTCATTAGTAAGTCACATAAGGGAGTTTATTGTGTAATAGTTAAAAGCAGCAGATTTACATTGATTTACATCATTTGAAGGCCTGATCCAATGCCTCAATAAGTAAACTGGAGGAGATGGGAGAAAAAAAAACATGAAAACAGGAAATGGTTATTATCCTTCTTTCATTATGTGATGCTGATAGCGATAAATGTAGTAAAACAATAGATGGCTATTTGACAGCACTCAGCTGCAGCACTCTGCCAGCCTTTAAGAAAGACAGGAAAAAACTATCATAGTGACCTTAAGGAAGGTGAGTGGAAATGCAGAAAGAGTATTTCTTTGGGAACAGTTGGATTGTGGAGAATACTGTTTTCCCACTGCTTTGGTTTTGAAGGTCCATCTTCCTCCAGCCCAGCAGAAGATTTTACGGGCTGTAATTGATCATCCTTGTAGTCAAGTCACTGATGATGTTCTTTAATTTTTTCTTGCTCAGGAGAGATCACGTGCAACTTTTCCCAGATCCCTGGTATTATTATATTTCCCAGGTATATACATCCAGCAGTTGCAAATGCTTTATTTACTTCCTATAAAGGCCAGTTGCTGGGAAGTTGCTTTTTTATGCTTTGTTTTATTTTGACCATTACCAGATTGCAGTAATCAGACTAAATGACCACACGATCAAGTAAAGCAATTATAGTTTTTAGCATGTGCATTTAGTGAATAGCTTTCAAAATAGGACAGTTACAGCAATTTTAAAATTATTAAGTAAACCAGAACAGAATAAAGAAAGCAAAGAAGAATATATCAAAACCAGAAAACCAGCTTACTTTGAATTAGGACTTCCGTGAAGAAACCTGAATATAATGAGGAGTCTGATCTTCAGTCACCGAATGTGGTGGTGAAGTAGAAAAGGAGGGCCAACAGCAAGCATCTGTCTCTATCATTTGTAAAGTAGTATATTTGTTCCCTTTCGGAACAAGAGAGTCATGGTCACAGAGATCTCTTTTGATTAATTAGTAATCTGTGGTGTATTTCTACTTGAAGAGCTCTGTTAAGAACCCAAGCCTTGATGGCAGCAAGATGTTCTAGCAGTTACTATACACAGACTTCTGAAATTGTATCCAGGAGTGTCAGTGTGTTTGAGAAGAATGGAGGAGAATAGATTGCAACCAGGCTTACAGCACCTTACAATATCTATCTTCTGAGAAAACCAGCAAGCCCAGCAAATATTCACAGTACAAGTTTTGGTTTTGTTTAGTTTTGCTTCTTTTCTGTGTGGCCCAATACCTTTGGGGAAGGAAGAATTTAATGCTGAGAAGTGTACCACAAAGAGAAGTGTGGCAGAAGTTCTCGTCCTAATTCAGTCCTTTGCCTTATATGATGCCAAGCACTTTTGAAATCTGAACAGCAATTAGCTCAGCTGGTAATAAACACAGCAAAGATAAGGAGATGCTCTCTGTGGCGGACAGGAAATAAAAAGCATTAGACAGGTGATGGATGCAGTAGGATTCGGTGACAGGGCAATGTGCATTGAGGAATGTGATTGGGGAGCAGAGAGGAATGAAACACAATGTAAAAACAGCAGCACTGTAAAGAGGAATGAGGCAGAACATAACACTATTAAGCTAATGGTTTGAAGGGATAGAATACTGAATTCACTGTGGATGGAGGCAGTACAATAGGCACAGTATGAAATAGGACATTATAATAAAGGCAGAGGAAAAAGTTAGACTGCTTTTCCCTGAAGGATTAGGTTATTTGTTCGGAATAATGTATTGCAGTTTTTTGGACTACATTCTCAAGCATACATATGTCATTTAGCTCAAGAGTTATCTGATACATACATAATGCATGCATACATCTATTTATTTATGCACATATGTAAATATGTATACAGTGACTTTCGTAATTTTTGCCACCAGAATGAAAAGACTGTGACTATGTTTTTAGCACACAGATACAATGAAGATTCTTTTCTGGAAATACTAAATTCTCAAAAAGACTGAACACAGCTCCCAGTGTGAGACACTCAGCATGTTTGAATTAATGTTCCTGAGTGCTCCCTTGTTAGTGCTAAGCATGTATTTTAAATAAAGAAATCACATTCCAGGCTCCAAATACAATTTGCCAGCTTTGCTTCTGGGAAGTGTGAAAGCAGCAAAAGTGAGAGTCATTTATTCACCGTCTGTTCAGCAACTCACCTCTTTATCACACTGAGGTGGAGAAGATGCAAAGTTTAGTAAGTTTTCTGACATCAGGCTGGTAGAAGCCAAGATATGGCATTTTTTATTAACCTTATAAACATAGTTTCACTGGGTTTACACGTGCCCCAGACCTTAACAAGATCACTAGCAATGTCATTCATATCATCCCATTGCATCTTATTTTCACAGTCAAATCTATGTAGTTAATATCTTAAAACTTACAGGGCTTAATTGCAAAGTATTGCAGCCGAGTGATTTGGAGTGATTTATTTTTTTTAAAGATTAAGAAGTGAGAGAGATAGGAGATCATAAGAGAGAGTGTGTCATTCAGAAAGGAGACTGAATATCAGACAGGTTTTCAAAGATTTATTACCATGTAAACCAAACTAGTCTGCCCTAGTTCTTAATCCAGCTGTTAATACCATTCATCTGTGCAGGTGTACCTAGAGAGGTATTTACAGTGTGTATCTACAGGTATTTGTTGCAGAGTCCTGACTACTGGCTGACACTTCTATACATTATCATAATAAAAAATAATAACTTTCATCTTTTATAAAAGTGGGCTTCTTTGTACTTGGGGGAAAAAAAAGCAAAAACAAGCAAACAAATAAATTAAAGACTTCATGGTTTGCAGTAGTTCTGGCATTTTTTTTATATACTATATTCAGGTGAAATAAAAAAGAATAGCATACACACAAGTTTCACAAAACCTTACAGAAGCATGAAGAATGCCTTCTTGAAAATTTAGCATCACAATAATATGAAAGAATATCTTGCTCAAGGTAGACAAAATACCACTTTTCCCCGTCCAGAGTACTGATAATAAAACAGATTTTTATGAGACAAAGAGAGTAGTGTGCATCGTATTTATATAAATTAGTGACACTCTTCTTGCTGTGTCACACTCCATCTCTCCAGACAGTGCAATACAGAATGAGATCTCGCACACCCCTGCACTCAGACCTGGTCTGCAGTAACTTGTGTGTTTCCATAGGAGATGATGAAATCTGAAAGTGGTTCATTACCTCACAATAATGTGAAGGTTAATGGGTGTCATCGCTCTACTTGTATGATGTTCAGGTTTACAGATCAGTTTGAGTGCAAACCAGACATCATAGTCAATAGGAAGTGCCCTTTCTTGTCCCATCTACCTGGTTACATTGGCCACGTGATTGCCTCTGTCACACTGGTAGCACTTTTACACTGCTCCTTGTTCTTATGATTAATGCGATGACGTCTCTTTCTGCTGGGAATACAGACTTCTACATCTGTTCTTAGTTGGTCATCTTTGCTGCCTGCTTTCAAATAAATGTTGAGGATGAACAGGCGGTGCTGAGCAGTGCCTCAGTGGGAGTCATACACAATGAGGGGACAAAAAAAAAAGACAATGGGAGTCCCACAGGCAGGTTTGTTCTGCAGCTGGGAAAGCAAGGGGCAGCTCTTGGACTCCCACATGAGCAGTCTCGTCATCTTTGTTGGGCTAATCAGGAGCTGAAATCTATCAGACAGATAAAAACTGTAACAATATTGTGTAATTTAAATCCTTAGTGAGACTGCAGGGCTCCAAAGCTGTACTGACTTGCAGGTGGACTGTATAATACCCTCCCTTGGCCACATCCAAAACATCCAAAACCACATTTGCCCAGGTACTCCAGAGTAGCTTCCAACAGAAAACATTGTGCTAGTTGAGGTATTGTTCATCTCTGCCTTCCTCCAGTAGCTAAAAGGGGACAGTAAATCACGTTTAGCCTCTGTACCTGCCAAACAGTCCTACCGCTCTGGGAAGCAGCCTGTCGCATCTCCTGACAGTGAGCATGGAGCCCAGAGCTCCCAACCAGGGAGCAGCAGTATCAGTGCCACCCCCCAGGGCTCCTCCTCGTGTGACAGACAGTGCAGTACCAACTGAGTCTTGTGGCCGCATGCCAACAACCAGTCACAGCAAGTTTATATTCTGTCAGAATACAGCTCTGACCAGAAAAAATAACTGCACATGCTCTACGAAATGCCAGAATGCAGGTGATGATATTGGCATTTTTCTGTACTTTGAAAATAATAGAATTTTCAAGGAAGTGAGTAGGTTACCATCTTGATGAAGTCCTTTCTGTAGTCTGTTTAGCAAGGAGCTGCGTCAATAGTCCTTGATCCTGACAAGTCATGAGGCAGATATCCCAACCAGGCAGAGCTTCCTGCCCCTGGAAGCAGAGGAGTCTAACAGCATCCTGGGCTGTACTACAAGGACTGTAGCCAGTAGATGGAGGCAAGTAACCTTTTACTCAGTGCTTTTTAGGCCACATCTAGAGTACTACATCTGGTTTTAGGCTTTCCAATGCAGGAAAGACATGGATAAATTGGGTCACTTCAGGGTATCCAACAGTATTCCAATACCTGTGAGAATAGTATGAAGTATGAAGAAGATGGAGGCAGCACTTCACTGCAGTGCATGGTGGGAAGATAGGGGACAATGAATTGAAACAAGAGATGTTTAGAATCAAGGGAGGCAAGGAGAGAAGAAGAAGGCAAAAAAAAAAAAAAAAAGAACCAAACCAGTCATGCAAAGGAATAGATTCACTAAAGCGGGAAACCTCCATCCTTGGAGGTTTTCAAGACCAACAGGATAAAGGACAAAGCCCTGAGCAACCTGTTCTCACCTCACAGCTGATCCTGCTGTGAGCAAGAAGCTGGATCAGAGACCTCCTGAAGTCCCCCCCAACCTGAATTTTCCTTTGATTCCTATGATTTTGATTCCATCCCCATAATTTTATTATGCCAGATATATGATCAGTAAATGGGACTGCACTTTTTCATACGTGGGATTTGAATAAATTAAAAATAGATCCTGAGAGTTAAAAAAACAGAACAAGAAGTCTAGCAAAACAAAAGTTCATACATGAAGATCTGAGATCAGGTGAGATATGAAGACTTGATTCACTGCTGAGATGCATGAAGCTTGCAAGTCATTTGTAGAAGGACTTTTCTGGAAGTTCACTCCTCCACTCTGCATTTATTTGTGATAATTTGGAGTTGATGTATGTAATCTTACAGGGTGCAAGCCAGTGACTCCACCTTTATCTTCAGGGAGAAATTGCATTTCCGGGAAAAAAACAGGAAGTAAAAAGACAAAATTGTATCAAAAAATCAGGTTTATTTTTCCATGTACTTGTTATTAAACATTAACTTTTCATTGCTTAGAAGCTTTACCCTAAAGTCTAGTAAATATAATCAAGCTCTAATTAAATGTTAATGTGGAGTCAGTGTGTTAAAAATTCATAAGGAATGAGCAGATGCTGTGTTTTAGTCAGCATGGCCTAATTGACACGATCAGATCCCAGTTGTGGAAATCCTCTCACTTGACACACTGGCAGAACGGCTCCTGTTGGCTGTATGTTTAGAACCCCTTGTATGGGTGGCAGCACACTAATTTAGGACACGGAAGCAAAGGTGAAACTATCTCCAATCCATAGGCTATGTCCAGCCCACAATCTAGTAGCTGGACCATGCTATAAGCAGCTGAAGTAATAGTGCAAAAAGCAGGTGACGATCTGTACCTACTGACACACAACAGAAACGCTTGTATTGCATTTTGAAAAAGCCATACCTCACTTCCACATTTTAACAATCAATTTAAAGTTCAAATTTTCAAAATAGAAAAACCTGGACTCTAGCCCTACTTGACATAATGATCATTATTTTTAATAACATTTTTATGAAAGGGGTGATTTCTCATTAAAAATGTAATTTTGAAGCAGTTCACTAAAAAAAGCACTAAAAAAAAGGTCAGATTTTGTCTTTAATAAAAAATACCGATGAAATGCCAAGAGTACAAAATGAAGTTTTTGCAAAAGGTTTTATTGTTATATTTGTCAGTTCTAAATAAGCATCAAATAAAACTATTCCTCACTCATGCAAACTTATTAAATTATTGCCTCCTCTATTATTGCTCATTTACCTGTTATCTCGGTTCCATTTTGGTCTACAGTTTAGGTTAGATAGGTAACCAAATACCTTACTAGCCAATGCAACCATGTAGTCATCAAGTTTCTTTTATGACATATTTTCCTCTTTTAATTGCAACATCTCGACTTTGTGACTTCAGATAAATGAGATACTCACTGGGGCACAGACTGTTCCTTTTCTTGAGGGAAATAATGAAGAATGTTGGAAGATGTGGCATTGCACTGGATCAGACAATATCTATTCTTTACTTTAGAGGACATACACATTCCTCCCCTTTCTGTCTACTAAGCATATTACTCCCACAAGCCCCCCAAGACCAGCACATGTCTATTCTTTCTTACATTCATGTGCTTTCCAGAAAGTACACAATCTTGTGTTCAAGATTCAAGATTCTAAGTGTTCAAGGCCAGGCTGGATGAGGCTTTGAGCAACCTGGTCTAGTGGGAGGTGTCCCTGCCCATGGCAGGGGGGTTGGAACTAGGTGATCTTTAAGGTCCCTTCCAACCCAAACCATTCCGTGATTCTGTGATTCTGTGATCTTGGTGATCAGCTGAGGATGGGACCTAGAACTGTGCCCGACGCTTTTGTGCATGCTATGAAGATGAAGGAAATTCCCTTACTCCTTGCCATGAAAAGTCTGGCCATGCACAGGCCAAAGCACAGCTCTGCTGCAGCCATCACAGCCTGAATAATTAATTGTCTTGGTGGGAATAACCCTGACAGCCATTTTGCTTGACTCATGACCTTGTGCTGTGTTTGCACAAATGTCAGTGTTACAGCCAAGTCTCTCTTTAAAGTTTTATGGTTCTGCAACAGTGCTAAGTTGGGACGAGGTCACTACTGCAAATGTATGCTGTGTGCACATTTTGTCTACTGTTTAACTTTGTTTCTACAATGTAAAGAAAGGCAAAACACAGCAGAAATTATGAAATAACAATGTCTGCCACTATGGCTTTTGCCATTACTGCATGGAATTGCTGGGAATGTTTTCACAAGCATTTTATCTGCCTAAAAAACTGCTGAAAGTCATTATTTCTTTTCACAAATTGAGTCAAGCAAGGGATTGTTTCCATAGGCATTTTAGAAGAGTCTTGTCTCTGAGGGAATCTTACTATATACTGGATCTTGATTAAACATTAAGAAGCTTTTTCTGTGAGACCACTCATTATTTCTCTGAATTGCTCTTCTTTCCTTTATATACATATTCCTGAATTTTATCTGACACAACGTGAAATTCTGTCTGAGACAGACTGCTTTGGCTTTTTTCTTTTTTTTTTCCCCCTAGGCTTTTTGTTTTATTGCAAATAGAAATTTATTTTCCAGATATTGGCAAATATCGATACACTGGCAAGAGGAAGACGTTCTGGACATTTTTTTTCTATTTTTTTGATTCTATTTGTACATTAGACTCAGCTTTCCTCAGACCTGGCATTTAAGATTCCCTGCACCAGTCATCATTACATAAGTGGGTTTACAGTACAGTAATGCATGTACATTTGGCATCTGGTGATCAGTTTCCCTGGGTGATTGGTTTACTTGCCAGGGAAGGACCAGGGAATGTGACTATATCTCCTGGGCCACCTCCAAGTGTACTGTGCTGTTCTGTAAATACATGAGCTAGAGCTAGAAAGCTAGAGGGAGAAGTAAAATGTGTATATCACAGACAGAGACACAGAGTGAGAGAATGAGACTTTGTAAGTCTCAGAAAGATACCTGTCTTACATCCCCTTCAAAATTTGTGTGCAGGGTGAAGTTGAAGCTCTAAGAAGTGAAAAAAATTAGGAGTCGTTAAGTACATGAAATGTTTTCATGAAATTGTGGGTCTTACAAAAATTGTCTTGCGGTGGTGAAATGCCTCTGGAGGGATTTTCTGAAGATCTGCATTTGAAAGAAAATGCTTGATGTTTCTATTATATGTGAATACAATGGAGTATACTTTGGTTCTGTAATTCAATGAAACGCCACCAACTCTCAAACAAACAAAAGAAAGAACCACCACAAAAAAACACCTCCCACAACCCCCAAACTCTGTTCTTACTGTTTCTCTGTTTCTTTTTCTTCTGTAAGCAGAGTCTTCTGACCAAATACACGGGCTCTGTGCCTGCACATTCCAGATGTAAGAAAAGTTAGTTTTAGAATCAAATCCTGATGGAAAGAGAAGACTGACTCTTATCTGGCATCCACATTTTCCTGGGCACAGAAACATCCTTGTGTTTCTAGGCCTGATTTTTGTAGGAAGCACCATTATTGCCAAAAGAGAGAAAAAGATCTGACAAAGGCAATTATACCTAATTCATACTGCTTTAGTTATCATCTACCCGGCCCCATTTTTTAAAGTCTTTACGACTGCTTTCTAAACACAATGGCACCCAAGGATTCAGTGCGGTACCGAGTTAATCTTGAAACCCACACTTAGTTTTTGCAACACCAGTGCCTCCCAGTTAAAATTCTGGTCTACAGATGATATTCTGGCAATATTTTATATTCTAATGTATATTAGAATATTTTATATTCTAACATTTTTCATATAAAAGATATCACCAGTCTTGTGCATGTGAAAGATTTGTAATATTTTTTAATTGTAATTGTTAATTAAATCACAAAGTGATTTTGATTTTTAAGTCACAGTAATACCTTTTGGGCAAAAGCAAGTGCTGAAGTGGAACCTGTTAGCTTGATTTATTTTTTTTTTCTTGCCATCTGCCTTAAGGGATTATGTAATTAAATATAAAAAAAAATAAACTAAAACCAAATGTATGAGAAAAAATGAATGAATGAATGAAGAAAGAAACTTTCTGAATGAGTTTTTTATATTCTGAGATACAGTATTCTGATAGTAAACTAACAAAATTTTTAAAGAAAAGAGCAGAAAAGTTTTGTTTCTGAAAGACATGGTGAAACCAGAGATAATTTCTTTACTGTGGTCAGTTCCAGTTCAAAATCATTGAAAAAGGGTAAAAACGCAGTGCTGTTTAAATCAGTGACAAAACTTCTTCAGTGGAGCCATGATTTAGGTAAGTTATCTTTTTTAATGCACCTTGGATGAACAGATTTGTACTTTGAAATTATCGGAATTAATTAGTTTCTCTAGAAGCACATTTTTACAGTCCCATGCATTAAATTGTATGTGGTTTCCATACCACTGGGATCTTACAAACAACTTTGAAACTACTTTTTTTTTTTTTAGCTTGTTCTTTCAGTGAATTTCAGTGCTCATTTACATGGTTACATGCTTTCATGTAGGTCTGGTACAGGTAATTAGTTACAAACAGGATTGGGTTACGTAGCGGGTTCTTAAAAGGCAGGAGTGCTTTATTTCTTTCTATTTATAGAGCTGAATGACATTTTGTTGAAGCCACAGTTAAAAGAAGTTAAAACACAGGTTAAAGAGCATTTACCATCTTCAATACTAATCCTGGAAGTGAGTGAGTTTCCTCAGCACTTTATTTTCTGCTACACTACTTGGTTGAAACCAAGGAGCATAACTTCTTTATCTCTTGTTTTTCCCTCTTTAAGTCTCCCCATGGGACACACCTTTTTGTAGGATCAACATAAAAAGAGCAGTTATGTTTCTTCATACAAATGCGTGCTAAAATAATTAGAACCATTGCAAGCTGGAGCAGAATCTGGTCCATGCAGTCGACTAGGCTTTCTCTTGTGCTTGACTTCAAGCATCAGGAAATGGGACTTGTGTGTGGAAATGAGAGAAAGAGGGAAAGAAAATCTCACAGGCAGGGATTTCCCAAAGAAAGAAGAGTCAGATATGCCTGAAGTAGTTTGACCTTGACAAAAAAGTTTGGAGAGCAAGTCACCATGTAGAAGGTGGATTCCTGGAGTGCTTGAGTCTGACTATGTGCAGGGAATCACAGGACTGTGTTGGACATTTCCTTGCAAATATACAGGCCATGATGCAGTAATATCTGAGTCTGGCCTCCGTTTTATATCCCATAGGAAGGTCATCAGCAAAGCCTCACATGATGATTATTTTGCTTATAAGCAGTTATATTTTTATCAATTTACTAGCAAAAAGGAACACAAAAGCCCTGGCATTTTCAAAGACTGGAGCACAAATTGTTTTGCTTTGTGATGATACATTAATCCAGAGCAGTGCTGCTTTCATAATGATAAAAAAACGGACAAACAAAAAGCACACAGTAGAAAACTTGGATTTATGTAAAGCCTTCTGTACAAATAATGATCTTGGAGCACTTTATTCGAGAGTCAGAGAAAAACAAACATTGCCTTGCTCAGCTCGGGGGGAAAGGTATGATGCTGACATAGACTTATAATATGAAAATAATTTGCTGCACTTCATTATTTTCAAAGGGGAAGAGAACAAGCATGACCTGATGATGATTAGCAGCAAGCAATCACAGACAGGCTCCAAGGAACTGGTAGTTGCCTAAGCTCTTGTACAAAACACATTTTTGGCTGTGATTATTTGCATCTGTTGTACATTGGATACTCTATTTTTTTTTCCTTACTAGCTCTCCAGACAAAATTTAATTACAAAGCAACCAGATTTGTACCTAAACTAGAACTCAATAGACTGCAACAGCATTAAAGAGATTAACATGCTCTGTGAGTTAAAAGTTTAACTTTTTGAATGAGATTTTTCATGAAGTTACACATGGAAATTATGACTCTAATGAAAACACATAAACAAGGCTGGATATACAAGACATTGATTTATCTTAACTCTCTGTCAAGGCTGTACTGCCTTCATCAAAGGAAGTGCATGCTGAGATGGAATCTAAAAAATGTGTATGTTCTTTTGTCAACTTTTCCACAAATGTGACAATGATGAACCGTATCAAAATCAAAGATCCATTTCTGAGAGTCACTGTGCTTGTACACTTCAGAGCTTAAGGGTAGTACCGAACTGATCTAACAATTCGTTCCAGGTTGGTTTTAGTTCTCCCTATCTGGTTAACAAGTGGGAAGGAAGAAAATGCAACTGTCTCCACACCATTAAGAGGGAGCTGAATCCAATGACTTTGGAGCAATACTGGACATGACTGACTCGCATGAGCTCACCTGTGTAAATATGCAACTTAGAAAAAACATTTTAAACAATTTAACATCATTCACAGGGAACAGTGAATACTGGGGAAGAGCAAATGTATTTTTCAACCAGTTATTATATGGAAACCAGAAATGCTTATTGGGTTGAGGCCTGGTTTAAATTAGAATTAATCATGATGGGCAAGCAAGAGGTGCGTTCATTAACTGATCCATACGTTTGTTTATATCAGTACCGTCTAGAATGGTTGCTGTAGGCTGAATCAGGATTAGTCGTAGAAAGGGGAAGAAGTAATAAATGTTTGATCTATCTACTGCTTCTCTAGACAGAATCCATTGCTCCACTTTTTACCTTTTCCCTCTTTTTCTTTTTTTTTTTTTTTCTTCCTTACCAGGCTGCCAAAATTTTGGAGGTGATTCTGGAGATCTAAGAAGTTTATAAAAAAGAATTTTAAGCCAGTATTATGTCTCAATATAGAAAGCTAGAATGATACATGGGGAAATATCTTCTAGATATCAGAACTAGGCATTCTCAGGTGCCTTGTCTTCTTCCCTAGAAGTATCTTTTGTTGGCAAATTAGCTCTTTCTGGACTAACTGCAAGCGTAAGTGATATCTAAATAATAAATCACCACAGTAAGCAAAACTCTCTTTTGTGGAAGTGTTCTCAAAATCTTGATCAATTAATGCTATTTGACCTTTCCAAGATCCCATCTATGTTTAGCAGTTGATTTCTTTTAGTATTCCCTGGGGTTCATCCAGGAACAATTGTAATAAGCTTTCAGGTCTGTTTTTCTTCCTCATTATGAAATATGGATTTTCCTAAAAGAATACTTTAATATACTTTTGTTTTTTCATGTCCATAGTGAATGATCTGCTTGCTTATATACAGTTTGCTTTACAATTGGCAGCCCTTAGGTCATCTAGATAAATCTAGGAATTTGCTGGTTTAAGCTGTCACTACTTGTGGAAGGAGTTGTAGTCTCCATAGAAATCTTGATACAACATTTTTAGGACTGCGGAATGGAGACCATTGCTTTTCACAATGAACCACTGCAGCACATTTCTTGTCCTTCCCCATCCCTCCCTCTTTAATTATCCTTTCATAGGTGCTTAGATTCTTCAGTTCCAAACTCTGACTCACTTTTAGTCTCCTCATCTACTTAATTCTCACTTCGAGCATCAGAGCTTAGGTAATTCTCTCAGAGTTTCAGTCAAACTCTGTCTACTTTTTTCTGAGGGTATGCTTATGGGATCTCAAGTGAGTTTGTTTAATGAAAATACCTCCTACAGCTGGAGATTTCTGCTGCTCAGCCGAGACACTCTAACAGTATGTGTATGTTCCTCTTCTGTTGTTATGACAGCTGAGCCCAGTTACATCTTTCATATGTAAATTCTGGTTTCATAGGTGCTCTCTTGTCAGCATTCTCATTCTTGTATCAAGCCAGAACAGTTCAAGTTGAACCTTGGTCTTCACACGAGTAGCGTGTTTGGCTCATGGTGCCACCTAGCCTTAAAACACAGTAAATATCTCCTTGAATACCAATTGTTTACAACCTTTGGCTTTACATCTACTAAGTGCTTCAATGCTTGGTGTTTGCATTAAGTTCTTTTTCATACAGTTGGAAAACTCACCTTCTTCCCTGACCTCACAAGCATATACAGCATCTGTCAACCGTGAAGAGAGAAATGACATAGATATGAATGGCTGTTATTCTAACCAAGAAAGAGAAAAGGACTGGTACTGAAATCAGGGTGGTTGAGGGGAGAGGCTCTTTCTTTTTTTTTTTTTTTGTTTTCCTTTATAAAAACTTGGCATTGGAAATGGCAATTGGCACTACATCAGGAACCTAAACACTATTTCTCCAAGATGTATTTACTAAAGCATGATACTCACAATAAAATCTGCTCTAATAGTTTTACAGTACAATAGAATCAAGTAGTGATCTCTCTCATGCAATCAATATTCTGGTTTGAACTGGATGCTGTTATTTAAATAAATCAAATGTAAAAATCTATACTACTTTCCCAAAGTTCTTCTCCTCCATTAAACTTTTCAATGTCAAGTGTTGAAACAATATCCAAAATGATACAGATTCTAAGAAGCTTTGATATTTTAGGTACTCTAAATTAATCCCGGATTAACAAAATTTATGTTGTATAACTCCTTTTAAAACCAGATGCATTGAAGGAGGAGAGCTTTTTATTTATTTAACTAACAAGAAGACGAATCTACATGAAAGCTTCTAGCTGTGTAGAAATCTGTAGTTTGGAGATAAGTGTAATCATCAGGAACTAGATTTTGATGTCATTTGCAGTAGTGTGCTAGACTCACTTAAATAAATAAAAAGGGGTTTTTATGGCAAATGGACTTATATTCAAATCATAGAATCATAGAATTCATCATTTTACAATTTTACACTTAATAGAAGATACAGAGTGCAAATATTAATATTTACATTATAACAATTCAATGATAAAAAACAGTAATGACCCCGTTCGCGTTTATCATCTGAAGATATTTACATTTATTTCCCCTCGGCTATTTTAACAATTAGTTTAGGATACCTCTGTGTTTCGATAACAATATTTATCTGCTTTTGATTAGGCTTTTAGAAGTGAACAATAATGGATGTTACAAGAGTTAACACAAATATATCAAACACAACAGTTTGTGCTTGACCTTCAGTGAAGTCCATGGGAAGATAGACTTGCATGAGGTCAAGCGGAAGATGTGAAATTATGCAAAATAAATCACTTGTAGACCTTCTGACAGGCTGTTTGGGCCCAGAGAGGACCTGAAAGAACAGGTAACTTAGTAAGAATGTTGGGTTCTGGTTCTAGAAATAAGCCCACATTAATAAAATTTATAAGGCTTCTAACCCAGAAAATCATCATCATCATGATCGTTGTTGATCGTTGTTGTTGTTTTTGTTATTACTATTATTGCTATTACTGTTATTATTTCTTTTCCACAGGCAAATGCAATAGGGGCATATCATTCTAGATAGAAAGTATTTTTTTCAGAAGAGGAATAGCGGGACCCTGATGCATATAATAAAGGAAAGCAGATGTTCTTTTCCTCCTGCTTTTTGGCAGGGCAGGCAATTGCCCTCTTTTTTGATAATCTCAAAAAATCTCAAAAGACTGATAAAGAAACTTTCTACCTAAATGGTTTTGACAGTCATTGTCTTGGCTGGCACGATGTAATAATAATGCATCTATAAATCACCTATTATGTCGTGAGTGAGGTTGCTATCCTCTTGTAATTCACATCTATCCAAACTTATTTTAAAGTGGAACACTAAAAAAGAACGTTAATTTTACATTAAACAGAACTGGCAAAAATATGTCAAGAATTCATTACTCCTTTTTTTTTAAATCTGTGAGTGACTTCCTACACTCTCCTATTCCTTGGTATACATTGTTTTAATCACTTATAAATAAACATATATTATATTGGTACAATAACTACTTTTAAAGATTTTTGTAATGTTCCTGGTTACATATTTTCTGATGCCTAATTATCTCCAGAGTTCATTATATGCCTATATTGTTAACCAATAGAAGAGGAGATTGTACCAAGCTACTGCTTGTGCTGGAGGAATTAAACTCATTTCCACATACATTTTGAGAGAGTCTGATATGATCAACTCTCAACAGCCAATATCTTCTCGCTGCATGTCCAAGTAGAATTATTGTCCTTGGAATGGCTTATTAAAAAGGCATATAGATGGGCCACTGGATTTCTCAAATTTTCCCTGACAGTATCTCTATCTCTATATGATTTTATTACTATCCCTCAATCAGGATTTCATGGAATAAATTATTTGGGTCTCAATTAATTGCAGCAGCTGAGAGTTGAAGCCATTAGCAAGCCTTTGGCAAATAGTTGGGCATTAGTATTTATTACAGACACAGATGCATGAGAGGTGCAATCAATTTTGTCTTTGTTGGATTTCAACTTCAGTGAATTGTTCATTGATTTTGGAATTTGAGAGAATTCTGGGAAACTATTAAACAAATGGGTAATTTTGGGAACCATTTTATAACACATACTGCAGTCTAGACAATAGATGTCACGCCATTTACAAAAAGGTCCTTTTCTGCCTCACTTGGTGCCCACTATCTTCCATTTCATTACTTATTAGCCCATGGTAAATTGTGTTCTTTAGATAATTTCTCCCCTAGGTATAAATGAGAATAAAAACAAACATGAAAACATCTTATATACAGTTTTTGTTTGGTCAGCATCATTTCTCTTCCCATTAATACTCTTTATTACTTTTTAATTCTGCTTCTAATATTACGTGGTGACTTGCCTGGTGCATTAGAATTCCAGAAGTTAAATCAATTTTAATATATCCTTTTCTTCCTGTGTTTTGGGGATTGAGTTATTTTCCCCTATATCTCCAAAACGTATGAAATTATTTAACAAATTTTGTGGATTTACACAGTTAGTTTACCCAAGGTAAATTCTCTGAGCTTTGCATGGCATGATTTTGTATAATTTTGGTGACAATGTGGAGATATACAGTTTTGCAGCAGCTTGAATTTCCAAAACCCAAAACTCCTAGTAGCAAGCCCAAAACACCCCAAAACAAAACTCCCAAATGCATTGAAAAAATGCCTGAAACATTTAGGCATATAAACATCTTTTAGAAACTGTCTTTCAGGCAACTTGAAAGCATGACTCTGTCACATTATTATTCATCAAACAGTTAGATTTGATTATATTCTATTCAATATTTGTTGTAGTGTATCATTTAGAAGAGCATTAATTTTCCCTTCTGTGTCTGTTAACAGTTTCATGGCCATGAAAGAGCATGTGTATTACTGCATAAAATCTTTTTTTGCAACAGGGTAGGAAAGTAAGGAGAAATCTTTTAAAAAAAGATTAATTTTTCCCTCCCAGGATGTAGAATTTCCACTCCCAAACTTTATGCTGTCTTTTACTGTCATCAGAGTGTATCTGCCTATTTTAATAGTCTGATATTATCTGCAAAAATTATGTCTTCGAATGAAAATCTATGCATTTCTCCGAAGAAAATGGTGCTCTTTTTTTGCCTATGCACTCATCTGTATAAATTTTAAAATTATTGTCTTTCAAGAGGGTGTTTTTGTTCAAATGGAAACTATCTAGAAATCAACATAATTGAACTCTTTTTATATATTTTTTTAAATTTGTGACACAAAAAATTTCTTCTTATGCCAAGTATCATTTCATATATCTTTTATTTTCTTATGAGACAGTGTTTTTGTTTAAAAATGAATTTTTGATAGCTTTTTCTTAAAACCGGTCCATGCTGTTTGAACTGATACACTGAAATATAGGAGTATAGACTATCATTAATCTAAGTCTGTATTTGTTCAGATGCCATAATGACTTCTTACCAAACACAAAGTTATTGCCTTCACTGCTTCTTTTCCCTTTAGTGCTAATCCAATTATAGTATTCTCACATTTAGACCAGACATATTTTTAGTGATTGTATGCCAGCTGAGCATCCCCTTTTGATTTAATTTTCTTAGCCCACTCCTTCTTCAGAGAAAAATCAGCCTCAGACAGAAAATGCTTTGCCATGCTTTCATACCAATCACTCTCCACAGAATTTTACTTTTCCCCAAGATTTTGGGAAATTTTTATTAGCAGCTTTTAAAGTTACATTTGAAAACATTTGCTATTTTAAATAGAATCAACATCCTTAGACTGACATAAGCTGACAAGTTCGTTTTGTCCCATGCTAAAGATGGCAAACAAATATTTTTATTCATGAGCTGTTTAAACACCACTCTGCAGTAGGAATCAATTTCTCCCATATATGTAGAGTCTTAGATTAGCAGCAGAAATACACTGTTGGTTATATATAAGTGTCCTAGAAGGCCTTTAATGTCTCCTCTTAATTATCTTCTCTCCTTTCCACTTGGTTGCTTGTCCTGGTTGTTGCTTTTGCCTTTTGCTCCTTATAGAAGATGCCATTTTAATGTTTAATTTTAATGTTTTCTGGTTGTGAAGCTTCTGAGATATGATTTATTGCCAAGTCAGGAGAGATCCTGTGCTGGGGTCATTTATCTCTTTAGTGTCTTTTACTTCAAAGTATAGTTTCAGCCTCTCAGGAATTTTTACCTATGAGCAAAGTTCTGTGTCATAGTCTCTAGTTTTAACACAAGGCCAGTACCTACATGGAAAGACGTATGTATAATATGTATTTTATTAGTTTAGCCCTTCATTGACTGTTTTTTAATGTGAGGGAGGACTAATCTTGAAAAACAACTGGTCTCTGCACTTACAACACAACATTTCATATCCTAATGGCTCTCATTAAGTGATTCATGTTTTCACAGCAGTGGAGGCAGGTAATACCCCTGTAAACAAATGCTAGGTGATTGTATATTAAAAATTCACTCTTTCCCCTTACAGTTTTCTTGACAGGATCTCAAATATTCACATTTTGATAATTCCTTTTTTTATTTTAACTGGCAATCCCTTCAGATTTACATTAGGTTTTCTCCTGCTGTTATCCACATATTGCTTTTTAATATCGAATAATATTTCTATTTCGATCTGATCTAACTGCTTAAAGCAGGTGATTTCTACCTTTGGATTTGGGATCTTTTTTTTCATTTTTTTCACATGTAGCTGTGGCTGCTTTAAAGGTTTTTCAGATTCCTCTGTGGTTTATACACATTTGTGTTGCTTACTCACCTTCTGCAGAGCTCTGAGAAGCAGACCTTGGACCCATGTGGCCTGTACAGGAGAGAGGAGCATCACTGGTCTAGTGCACTTGAGAGTTTCTTTAAGCCATTTTCAGCTTCAGTCAGTCTATCAAGTGCTTCTACCTTTCCAGTTTTGCCAGTTCCTAGAAGGAGATTTGCACCTTGGCTGCCATTGATTTTATTTGAGGTAAAGAATCTTTAATACCCGTCTTTGTGACAGAAACTTTCCTGTTCAACGCCAAGATTTTTGTTGATGGTGGTGTTAGTTTGTGATATCAAGCTGACCCTAGAGACTGTTCCAGTTCCTCCCTTCACTGCCTAAAAGGAACAAGTGCATGGGGGTTTTTTTGTTGTTGTTTTGGTTTCTTTTTAACTACATTCCTATACTTGGTCTCAGGGATCTCCAGACACTCTTTAGTTGGGAGTCTCACATTTCCTAAGAACTAAACTGTGGATAGGAACACTTTTTCTCTGTCAAATCTGGGGCCATGTTATTGATCTCCTCCATTGCAGGGAGTAAAGAGGAAGTGGACCAATGGACCGAGGTTATCTGTCTGGGGCTTAGATTCTTTCACTGAATGGAGCAACCTAGTTTCACTCCAGATGAGTAAAATAACAACTGATTTTTAAAGTAATGTTGATTGATTGTAGAAGGCCACTGCAACACCACATTACTATTCCCATGACATCATTTGAATCCCAAGCATTCTAGAGAAGAAATGGAATGAAGGAAGGGAAAATAGACTTGTTTCTTATGGAAGAAGACATACTCTTACATTGTCTCCAAGGAAAGCGCATGTGTTCTTTGACATTCCCTGGGCTATCCTTGTTTGATATGCCAATGAAAGCAAGAGACTGTTAGCCCTGGAGGTCACAGGTCAGGTCCTGATGGGAAGTCCTCTCCCCTGCTCCAAGGCTCACCAGCCACAACTTCAGCAGCCATCCTATTTTAATTCCTAGTCCTCAGCAAAGACTGTGAGTCATGCCAGTGCCAAGCCCTGTGGATGCACAAAAGGAGGGCTGTTCTGCTCAGACCTCCTGTACATCAAGACAAATTTCAGTGAACTCGCTCAGGAAAAAAATGAGGACTAATCCCTGGCCACACCTAATGCTGTTACTTAAACAAGTGTGATCATCCCTGAATGAAAGGATGGAATTTTACTTGAGGAAAAACAATATTGAATTCAACTGTGAAATACTACACACCAAATATTGACTACAACACTCAGTACACTTAACTCTGAAGTTTAACTCTATGTTATAACAGTTGTATTACAGTCCAAGAGGGATTTTAGGAAGCCTTTTAAACAAGAAAGAATGTAGTAGGTTTGATATTGCTACGGTGTTCTTATACAAAGTAAAAACACCAATAAATAGAACCTGAGATTCAAAATTTATTTTCTCTCTAATTGGTTGCCTGCAGGAAAATATATGGTATTCCTGGCTTGAACTGGTGCAAGTCCACGCACTTCTACTTGTGTTCTGTCAGTTTACAATGGCTGAAAATTTGGTCAAGTATTTTATTGACTTTCCAACAGAGGGAAAAAAAAATCAACAATGCAATTAAATCCAGATGCAGAAATAGTAAGCCAGACTGATTCAGTGATTCAGTCACGCAGAATTCAGAATTTATAACTCTTGAATGACACAGCTAAGTTCAATAAAGCAAGAAATCAGCACCAGGGCTACATAAGTGAACATGATACACTTTTGGAACTTAATATATTTTGGTGTTATAAAGAATACTAAAAACATTTACTGAAACTTTCTTTATTTCATTGTTAAATAAAGAGCAAAGAACAAAAGAGAATAAAACATCTGTCAACTGATCTGGTTCAGACTGAACTGATGAATAGAAACTTATGCCTCCTATTTACAACAATCGTACCTCGGGTCCTGTTAGTTGTTAGAGGATTGATTAACTTATGGCTTAAGTCATGATTTTTGGCTTTACTGACAAATTTCAGTACTAAAAAAAACGTGACTCAGGACAAAATGGCCAAAATCATTTTTACAGTAAATAAGAAATAACATCTTGCTTTGACTTTGAATTTCTGTTCACTTCTGTCCCTTCCCAGTGCGAATGTCTGCATCTGTATCAATTCGCATAATGCTGTTTCAAACCCCCGCGTTTTCTCGGAGCAACTATTACTAGAAGATCCAGGAGAGACTGAATTACCCATTTTTCAGTAAGGAGCTCCCTCCCACTTCTCTCCAGTCCCCCCAGTTTTAGTTCTTTAATTCTTTTCCTCCTCTTCACCTGTCCATATCTGATTACCCTCCATTACTAATTACTAGTGCCTGCCTCAGAGGAAAATTGTGCAACAGACTGCAGAAACCCTCTTAAAGAAGTTCATGACCTCCGAGGAAAGGATTGCCAGCATGTAGGAGATAGGTAGGGATAGCAGCCTTCATCCTCAACTTGGAAAAACCCTACTTGTGCATGGGAACAAAGCCATGTGGTAACTGTTAGTATCTATGACCATATGTGGTCCCTCTCCACTCAGCACACAGGGATCCTCTCCTCCAGGTGAGGACACTGGGTTAGGGACTTGACAGTTAGAGACCTCAAGAGAAGATGTGTGGCGGGCGGTTAAAGTCCTGGGTTGTGGAGGTGGGAAGACGTGGAAAGAAGAAGAAAGCATGGGTCTTTGATTGTGGTTCAGAAAAAAAAAATACAGGGAGATACATTCAAAGATGTAAGGAGGTAAGAGTTTGGGAGATCAAGATTTCTAACTGAAAATCCTGCTCATATAGGCCCTTGGCACAGACTGTGGGTGACTCACTAGTACATTTTTGTTTTAAAACAAAACAAAGCAAAACAACAACAGAAAAAATAACCACAAACACACACATGCCCTCTTCCCCCCAAGACCAATTACTGAAGCTAATACTCAGAACTTCATACTTTAAAGATGCCACCACCATATTTTACCTCTGAAGATCTTGATGCATCACTTGTCCCTCAGTATGTATCTTCTCTTTCTATAGATGTGGAAATTCTTCAGTCTTGCCCAAGGATTTTCACAGAAGACATTATGAAGTAGAAGAACAATCTCTTGTTGCAGCTCTTTTTCTGGTTTCTATTCCTATATGCCCCATCGGAGATTTGGAATGGAGAAACTGAGCTTACAAAAACACTCTGAATTAATGTCTTTCCCCAGAAGGGAAGGAAAAAAATTCTTTAATAGAGCTGAAAGGTTGTTTGAGGGCTAGAATTTCTTTCATCATTAGAAGACTGCTTCTAACAAAAGCTAGTTTGCCAAATTAATACGGTAGGTACTAACCCAATATTTCAAATTATTATCCCTACAGATAAATATTGAAGAAATAAATGAGACTTTACTACCTCTCTGGGAAAGTCTGGAAGAAGGAAGTATTACAGAAAGTGTGATGTGGTAAGTACTTCAACCAGTCCTTTGTAGTTAGGACTGTGATTTCACAAGAGACCCAGCCTTACCCCCTGAGAGTTCACAAGACTGTTCACCCTTTCTGAAATGGCTGTCTGTATAGTTTTTATGTTGTATGACATATGCCAGGTGTTTGCTTTGTTTTCCATGAAAAAGCCAGTTTCAACCCTATATTCATTCTTGCATCTTTACTTTCAATATTAAACCAAGGAGGGAAGTTTAAAAGTCACTTACCATAAGATAGGATCCAATATTTAGAAAAATTATGGATAAATGTGATATATATTTCACTGCTTGAATATCTGCATCTCTACCATCTGAAAAGAACACTTTTGTTCAATAAGAAATGCTTATGCTGATTCTTGGAAGAGACATGACTATAAAATTGTAATATTATTTGGGCTCTTCAAGATTTACTCTACCAATGATTTTCTCAGTACATTATAGAACTAGTTACAACAGTAATATAATGTAGATATGATCTGTGTTTAAATGAGAAAACCTGAACTGAGTAGCTTAGCATATTCTATACCACAAACCATCTTGCAAAACGAGAATCTTCTCTGAGACAATCTTAGACAAGAGCAAGACATATAAATTTTGTACATCTTAGCACCCTTTCCCCCTTGGTATTTGTCAAGAATCACTTTCTTCACCTCCTGGCATGGAACACAGCAGCTATTTGACCGTGCACACAATGGTTTCAGAGAAGAAATGAAGATTAATGCATTGTTCAGAATGAAAGGAAAGCTTTCATAAGCCTAATGTAAACACTCAACAGGGTTAAGACAATTTGGCTAATGTTGTATGCTTGTGAAAGGCTTTATTGCGTGTTCAATGGTGGCAAAACTATTGCTTTTATGTAAGTGACTGCCCTGTGACAAGCAAGAAAATGTTCCTTTCACAGAATGACAGATAAACCTTGATTTTCCCATGGTTACTCTTGTTTTTACAAAAAAGTTATTCTGTTGAGTCAATGGTTATCTAGATGATAAAACTGATGCACAAGGGAAGAATTAATCCGAAAAATATCTGAACATTTACTCAAGAGAAACATATTGCCTAAGATACTGCTTGCCAAACTTTCTTTACATCAGATCCTCTGTTAAAATAAAATATCTCTCTAAGTTTTCTGTGGGAAAACAGCAAATCAGTTTAACATTGATTAATCTGGTAAAGGTAAGGTCACAAACTAAGGTGGTCAGGCTGCAGGATCCTAGTAAATACCATTTAAACCAACTGCATATTCATTACTTTTGACATCATTTTCATAAATATTATTCTGGGATTTAGTAACTTGGTCATCAATTTGCAGAAAAGTTACATGCCAAATTTTGTGGTTACTTGTATGTGCAATTACTACAATAAGGCAGTCAGAGAAGGTAAGGAACCTCATGAAGTG
Source organism: Stercorarius parasiticus (assembly GCA_013396915.1). Taxonomy (NCBI): domain Eukaryota; kingdom Metazoa; phylum Chordata; class Aves; order Charadriiformes; family Stercorariidae; genus Stercorarius; species Stercorarius parasiticus. The sequence goes on along the minus strand of VWZL01002022.1, from coordinate 61,515 downwards.
CAAAGTTCTGCACTTTAGGATAAACAACCCTATGCACAAATATAAACTGGGGGCCACCCACCTGAACAGCAGCTTGGCAGAAAAGGACCCGAGGATCCTGGTGGACACCAAGTTGAACATAAAACAGCAATGTGCCCTTGCAGCAAAGAAGGTCAGTAGTATCTTGGGCTGCATTAGGCAAAATATTGTCAGCAGGTTGAGTGAGGTGATCCTTCGCTTCTACTCAGCACTGGTGAGGCCACACCTGGAGTTGTGGGTCCAGTTCTCTGCTCCCCAGTGTAAGAGAGACATGGACTTACTGGAGAGACTCCAGCAAAGGTCCTTCAAGATGGTGAGGGAACTGGAGTATCTCTCCTGTGAGGAAAGGCGAGGGAGCTGGGAGCCTGGAGAATAGAAGGCTCAGGAGGATCTTATCAACTTACATAAATACTTGAAGGAAGAGTGCAATGGTGCAATGAAGACAGAGACAGTCTCTTTTCAGTGGTGCCCAGTGGCAGAACCAGAGGCAATGGGCACAAACTGAAACACAGGAGATTCCCTCTGAATGTCAGGAAATACTGTTTTACTGTGAGGGTGACCAAGGACCAGCACAGGTTGCCCAGGGAGGTTGTGGAGTCTCCATCCTTGGAGATATTCAAAACCAAACTGGAAATGGTCCTGGGGCACCTGCTGTAGGTGGCCTTGCTTGAGCGGGGGGATTGAACCAGATGACCTCCAGAGGTCCCTTTCAACCTCAATCATTCTGTGATTCTGTAACTGCATGCAGAAGGTTACACGAGGTTATATGTGCACTCTCTCTATCTGTACAGAGGATATTTTTGTTTCTGTACAGTGCATATGTATAAAACAGCATTTTTCACAAAATACGATATAATGGATGTAGTAACACTTACTGTGACAATACAGACTTCATTACTTAAGCTGGGTTTCATCTGACAATTTTTCCCTGCGGTTTGAGGTTTGTTGTCTCATGAAAATCTTATGAACTCATAACAGGACCCATATATTCATCTGGTTTTATCTGCTAAGAATAATATCAAGATGACTGGGAAATAATGTACTGGTCTGACAGAGACTGAGTACCTTGATATAGAGTTTGCATTCTCTGATGCAGCAAGATAAATTACAGAGGTTTATTCCACTTTAATACTTTTTCATGATAGCACAAACAAGGTGACCATTGAAAATAAATAAATAGATCAAACTGTTAATTACAAACTGCAGTCCCTCCTGGCTGAATGTGGTACACTGCTGGGCCCTTGTCTTTCTACATTGACTACATCATTACCGTTCAGTGTATATATTTTACATTTTGAGGGGAGGAGGGAGGTGCACAAAACTGTTTTGCTTACTTGCAATCTATATGAAATTTTTAAACCCAACGTAATTTAAAATCTTTCGGCTGCATCTTCTTTCAGGCAGGAATAGCCTTTGCTACCTCTGTTGTTATGTGTGTTACAATGTCAGTATCTTCCTGTTTGACTTATCCATGTATTAAAATCATGTGCATAATTTTAATTTTTTAGCATAAAAGGTTCTGCCATTGATACTTCCTATGACACTTTTTCCCCTTCTAACTTGTGACACATGCATAATGTTCATTGAAGCTACTTCATTTTTGCTAGAATGTGACCCCAGCATTTTAGTGCAAATAAATGAAGAGGAAAAGAAACAAGGTGAGCTTTAACAGACAGGGCTGAAGGTAAGAAAGCAAGTTATGAACTGAGAATTGGAGAGACAAGCAGACAGGAAAGTGCAAGTGAAACAGCACTGGCATTTGAAGCAGAGTGTAATCGCAGGCAGGTCCAGAAGTGCCGGAGTAACTGGCGCAGGGCAGGTACGGCCTGGCTAGGAGACTCTGCACTGTGGCTTCCAGGTTTGACTGCAGGAGTAGCAGCAGGGCACGTACAGACCAGCAATCACTTTCAGTGTCTCTGTTGTTTATGACTCATCTGAGAAAGGATGAGCAGCATCTGAAGGTAACCACAAAATGAACATCTTAAAGTCATAACAGGCTGGCTTGTGCCATTTGTCCTCTTTGTTACCGTCTGTCATGTGTGTAGATTAATGTAAGGTTATTTCCTACTCTTGTTGCAACCTTTTGCTATGATAATAAAGTACGAGAATTTGAATGTCTAGCATGTCCTTGAAGTACAGGAGCATTTGACATTTTCCATTTTAGTACCTAGCTCTGCCTTCCCCAGAAATGAGTATGGCTGTAAATGTTGATGAGTGGAATGAGTAGCCAACCAAAATTAAGAACATTATAAAGGTCACGGTAATTTACCATTACCTTTCTCAGTGTGGTATTCTAGCCACTAAACACCATCGCAAAGTCTGCAGTAAAAACAAGGCAAGAGCACACAGGCTTTTGGGTTGGGTTGGGGTTTGAGGGGTTTTTTGTGCTTTGTTTGTTTTTTTGGTTTGGTTTTGTTTTTGTTTTTTTTTCCAAAAAAAGATAGTAGCAACTGTAACAAACAGATGACAAACAAACCACTTTCTTTACAATGCACAGATACTAATTGAATGGTCTTTGTGCTGCTAAATAGCTTCCATTTACTTTGCATCTGAAATGACTTTCAGAAAGAGAACATAACCGAATAAAGTCCATGGAAAACAAAAGCATCCAAAGCTGTAAGACCCAAGACTAACAAACCAAAGCTGTTCTACATAGTGCTTCATTTTAATATCATGTGGATTTTTCCCTTCTTTTTTTTTCTCATACACATAAAAATGGAAAATCAACTGTAACAGCATCATTCTAAAGAGAAATGGAAATATGACATTTGCCAATCCAGCCCAAAATGGTTGCAAAGAATTTATGCATGTTCTCGTAAAACACAGCTGTGATATTGCTGTAATTTGAGACGAATACAAACTGTAATTTTAATGACAAAATGTTTCTGTTGTGTAAAGCTTGCACAAAAACACGATTACGTCTAATGTTTTGATCTCATCAGACTGAAGAAAACTATTAACCGACCCTGGATGCATGCTTCTATTATTAAATTTAATCTGTTCACACATCAGTTGCACTTCTGTTAGTTCACTGAGCATTGCAAAAAATATAGGCCCTGAATTATTTGGGACAGATTCTGTTAGAAGAGGAAATAGTTGATCAGCACATAAGATCAGAGAAAGGCCTAAAGTAAAAGCATTTCATTGCAAAATAAAAAGCCCGGTACGGACAGGACACACGTCACTGATGCTGGTCCCTTGAAATTTTCTTGAACAGGAATTCATGGCTATCATCTCCAGTCCGGCATGCTGTGATCTCAGATTGCACTGAAAATAGGAAAATAAAGTCAGCTTATCCATCCTTTACAGTTAGCTTACCAGACCTTTTCTATATTAAAATACCTGTATCAAACTATCTTAAATAAAAATAGCTAGGTTTGAAGGGAAACTTAAGAAAAATGGTACCATTCTGAGTTGTGCTTGTAAATAGCTTTTAAAAGTTGTGGGTTTTTTTTTAAATGCATATTTTTATTGAAAAAAAAAAAGAAACATAATTGTAGGCTATAACTATCCTTTTAATTTAGCAAAATGCTAACAACGATATAGTAAGTAGTTGGATTTTGGTGGGATTTGTAGTTATAAAATGGCATATTTCTTTTGGATTCTTTTTTGGCTATTTTGGAATCATGCAGGTTCACTTACAACTTTTTTACGATGCCCATCCTTATAAGTGTTTATTTTATTGAGTTATGTCAAAGTTTGAGTGAGAGAATTAAAAATGTTGCAGCACTGTTAAAATATATTTTATTTTGTTATGGTTTATTTTGCTATAAATAAAATATATCTTGTGTTGTGTGTATAACTTTACTGCAAAGAGAAGTGTTATCAAAATAGGTAATGATTACAAGTGAGAAAATAAACACAGGAGAAAGCCTAAACCCAATTCAACAGCAGATTGCTCTACTGGTCAGACATAAAAGAAAATATATTTTTAGAGACAGTGTTTAGTTTCATGCTTCATTTTTTCTACGTTCTTTTCTCCTTCCTCTGACTGAAATGTACCGTGCTTTGGGGACAACTTGACATCCTTTTGTTGGTTAACAGATGTCATTTTTACCACATAGAGGCAGGATCAGGGCTTCTGAAGGCAGACCCCATTGGACTTGTTAGTGAATGAAAAACAACGTAAGTATAATTTGTATCATTGGTTATTCATTGATTTTAGGATCCACAGTGTCTTCATATATAGATTATTTTCATTATTTGAATATCATTTGCTTAAATTGAATGATATTTAGAAAAAATAGGATGAATCATTAAATCAGCATGAAGTTTTAGGTTAAATCATTTCCCCTTGTTTCTCCAGACTGAGCCAGGAGACATAGTTTTCTAAAGCCTTAACGCATCTTCACACTGCAGGAATCCCTATCTTATAACATTAATAATCCTAATATTACCCAGCTTGATGGGTTTCCCTGCAACAAGGTCCCTTGAGTAACTTGCAGAGGTGGAGGTTTTCAAGGGCATCCTTAGAAATCTTTAGAAAAGTGGAAGCATAGGAACACACTATCAATCTTTCTTTTAAAAGTCCTCAAATATTCATCTGCTCTACTATCTTCTGGAAGATAAATCAAGTTCTGCTATGGTGACAGAGGAGGCACCTGGAGCTAATCTGGACTTTGTGCTTCACTAACCCACCACATTTTAATGACCTTTGGCATTTTGTTCCTGGGTGGTGGCCCAATGCCATGTAACCAGCAAAGGGAAGACAAGGCAGTTCTGGTGCTTCCTGAAGGTCTTGTCCTGGAGATTCCCTAGTATCACGCAGCGCATCTGGGTTTTGAGGTAATCAGGACTTTAGCTATTCTCAGATTTACTACATTCAAGTAAAAAAATCCTTCACAGTGATAGTGGTCAAAATCTGGAGAGTGTGCAGGGAGGCAGCGGAATCTCCATCTATACTAAAAAAAGCTTGGGCAAAGCCCTGAGCAACCTAATGCAATTTCAAAGCTGGCCCTCCACTAAGTAGGGGATCAGACTCAACAGCCTCCTAGGGTTCATCCAAACCTATGTAATTCTGAGTGTTGTGTCTTACAAACATATAGTATATGCATAGTATATGCTTGATGAAGGCTTCAGTATCTACTGACTTACAAGCTACTATAAGCCGTAAAAATATTATTCATTACTATTATTAGCTCAGCTTTCATTACTGAGCAATTGTCTGTTAGTAATTCTGAGTTTAACCTGCTCTTTTTGGGGGCAACCAATAAAGAACAAACAAAATTTAGGAGATCGAAGAATTTAAGAAGTAACAGGATTTCAGTTGCCTTCAGAAAGAATGACACAGTGGCAATTCTTCTCTCTCAAAATCCTTTGATAAATACTGTGCTAGACTCTTTCATAGAAATTTCCTTATTTGCACCTAGTATGGAATGAATGTTATTTGCTTATGACAAGATTGGACTTTGCTGGACTAATGAGGAGGTCATATTTCTTTTTCTGAAAGGGGGACAGATCATGATAGAGATTCTTAACATTTTTTTTTCTTTTTACACTTTCATATTCTCAAATAAAACTAGAAGAAAATTTAAAAATATATATTTCTAGTATTTTCTTATAGTTCAGATGTTCAAATACGGTAACTGCATTTCTGAAGTCAATATATATCATTTTCTGCTTAAGATGCAGAGAGGATCTGTGAGATAAGTATTCATAAATGGATTTTTCATTTCTTTTATTTGAAATCGTGATAGGCTCTTCTTTTTCTGACAGGCTTGCTAATGGCTTTTTGGGTGCTAAAAAAAAAAAAAAATTCTAACTTTTAATATCACCCATACTTACTGAAGGCTGCCATAATCTGCAGTTTTTCCGCCTGGAATGTGCTGTGCTTATCATAATAGCACTGTGATATTTAAGAATGTTATCCTTGCCAACTTGTGGATGAGTCTTGCTAAAAATGATTTCTTTGTTTTGCTGACATGAAAGGGAACGAGAGGAAACTGCAAGAGGCTGGGGAAGGAGTGGTGGAGTCTGGAGGGGGGAGGACATGTTTCAATAACCTCTTTACCATTTTATGAGGATCTCCTTTGTCGCTGCAATGTATGTCCTGGAAGGAGGTAGGGAGCAATCTAGTCTGGATGTATTGCTAAATTGTATGGTTAAAGCAGCTTGGAAAGAAGGACTGCACACTGCAAGAATACCACTCTGCACAGAGAGGAAAGTCACCCCTTCTCCTATAAGGAGGGTGTGGGCACTCAGGGAGAAGGGACTCTCCCAAGTTCTCCTTTACTTTATCAACATCTTGCTGTCCATGAAGACACCAAATCACAATATGTGTTGTATTGTCTCTTCCCTACAAATTTAGACACTGAGAACTGGAGTAATTTCATCTAATTAGTTGTCTGAAAGTTCCCATTTTAATCAAAGTAAGTTATTACTAACTATCAGTGATTGAGAGAGCCTAGAGGAATGGAAGAGAGGGACCTCCATAGTGCAATTATTCCCATCCTCTTGGGACCAATTCAGAACACGTAACACAAACATCTCTCTTAAAATGGAATGAATAGCTCTCCAGAGATGCCCCTCTTTCTCTCCACTAACTGTAAAGGAAGCAGTAGACACCTGGCACTGATGAAAGACAGGCCCTCGGTACCTAGGCAGATTTAGGTAAAATGAACACCCTGATGAATTTCTCATACTATTGACACTGTCAATTAAAGTCAGGATAATGAAATTGAATTGATCTATTATTTTAATTTACAAGTAAAGAAGAAATTATTTCTCTAATACTACTCTTAAAGGTGAGAATACGTGCTGTAGAACTTCATTTGTCTATGAAAAATACAAATAAAGTCCAACACTAATAATTGCTAAAGTAGGAATAACACAATTTGAAGTACAACAGAAGGTTGTGCACTGATCAGGGATTTGTGAGAGCTTAAGTAAATTGATTTACTTCTCTTTGTTTCAGCTTCCCTTTACTTAACAGTAAGTTTTTAACTATTGAGAAGCAGAAATGGTATCAAGAAAAGCAATAGGGATAATCAAAGGTTTGGAGTAGCTTACATGCCAGAAGAGATTAAAATGACCAGTATTCTCCAACCTGAGGGACAAATATGAAGGAGAATAAAATAACCAAGAACATGGAAAAGTAAGAAGCGAGCAATTACACATTGCTTTCTGTGATGAAACAACTTGGAGCAACACAATGAAATCATTAGGGGAAAAGTTTGAAATAGAAAAAGGGAATATTAGAATCATAGAATAGATTCATAGAATCTTCATGGTTGGAAAGGACCTTTGAGATCATCAAGTCCAACCATACACACACAAAAAAAACCCCTACAATCTCTGTCACTAGAGCATGCCCTGAAGTGCCAAATCTAGACGTTTCTTAAATACCTCTAGGGATGGTGACTCAACCACCTCCCTGGGCAGGCTGTTCCAGTGCCTGACCACTCTTTCAGTAAAGGAATTCTTCCTAATATCTAATCTAAACCTCCCCTGCCACAACTTCACACCATTTCCTCTGGTCCTGTCATTATTCACCTGGGAAAAGAGGCCAACACCCACCTCTCTACAACCTCCTTGCAGGTAGTTGTAGAGGGCAATGAGGTCTCCCCTCAGCCTCCTCTTCTCCAAACTAAACATGCCCAGTTCCCTCAGCCTCTCCTCATATGGCTTGGTCTCCAGACCCCTCACCAGCTTGGTAGCTCTCCTCTGGACACGTTAATTGGTTAATTACATCTTGTTTGAAACAGTAGACCTCTTTGCAGCAGGGTGTTGTGGTTGACAGAAGTTTATACAGACTTAGAAAGTATTTAGATCTATCAGAGTCTATCAAGCATACTCTCTTCCACAAGAAGTCCCTGAACAGCTCATTGTCAAAAGCTTTCATATTTCAGGCAACACATCACAGTACAGTTGCCCTATTCATATGTACCTTCCTAAGACCCTCTGCAGAAAAAAGCTGCCCAGCTAAGTAGAGCTTTACTTGGTTTGACACAGAATATTTTTCCAGATATCCATAGACCATTCTATATCCTCAAATGTAAAGGTCCATAGCATTTTAAGTACTGTTACAGTTACAAACTTACTAGCTTTCTTCACTGAAGCTGAGAAACCATTTTAAAGACAAGTCACATTCCACTCATATCAGGCAATTGACTGTGCCTGGCAGAGTAATAATATCATTGTTTTGTCTTTATTTTTGTTTCTTTTCAAAATCGTATACTCAGAAGGGGTTTCAGTTTCTTTGAAATTAGGCAACTTAGATATATACCCTGTAGGACGGTATCTTCACTTGGTGTTTTGTTATGAGTTTTTATTCTTCCTTACTGTTTTAATAAATAATGCAAGTGCAGTTAAAAATTTAATTTCACAACTATGCTACTAGCATGCCGGAAGCATGATAACTCTGATATACTTAATGCCTGACTATGGCCCCACGACAAAAAGGACAACTCATTTTCAGGTTTCCAATATAATGCTGATGTGGAAGAAAAATTCTGGAAGGCATTTCTGCAGTGGACTTTCAAAACTTCTGTCTTGACCTTTCACGACTCTCACTGAAATCAAGCTTCCTTCACCTCCAAATTAAGCATCAGTAGTCCAATACTATTTTTGTATTGAATGATGTGTAGGAACACTAGCAATAGTGACAGATCACAATATAATTCAAAATTTCCTTTGGGGCCACGACCAATTGCTTTTATGCTATTCATTACATTTGGGGTATCCTTCCTACCACTGTAACCACAGAAAGTGGCAATTTTCAGTTTGGCAGATGAGAACTGATTGGTTGTTTTTCTCCTGTAATTGAATGTGGTCATCCCTAAAACCTCCAGCCAATTTCACAAGCTTCTATTTTATGTGGATGTAGGCTTGAATATTTTTAATAGAATTGCTTTCATTTTACAAGTACTAAAAAACCCTGCAGTTCCTTCCATAATGATGCTGATGGACTTGGGGGATTTCAACTACCCTTTCAAAGCTTTTCACACGAAAAAAAAATATTTCCCCTTGATCTCTTGTTTTAGCTACTGGCAATTGCTGTAACATCATAGATATCACTGCAAAACATATTAGGAAATTCAAATGTAAATACCTTCTGCGTCAAAAACTGACATTTTGTGCAAAGTAATCACTTCAGGCTCTCTTTACAGTGACTGGAGAGAAGTAGTCACGCCAGAACTTGACTCACAAGCATCTAAATAAGTCAGAGGTTATTGACTCTGCTTCTCTCCCTTTTCTCCAAAGGCACTCTCACTTGGATCAGATTTTCCTTCTGTGATCAAAGTGAGGTGACATGAATCTCACTTTTCAAAATGGAACAGCTAAATCAAAATCACCAAACATTCAGATCTCAGCTGTTAAGCGTATTTACAGGTGTTTATTTGGTATGAGCACAGCAGTGTATGCTCACAGCAGTGTATGAGGGCTTTGGTATAAGCACTAGTTACCAGATGCTTACTGTACAACAAATCTTTTATTTGCCAAACTGGAAATTCTTCCTAGTCTGGAACTCTCACAAAACTTGGGTGCCATTACCAATAATACAGCTGGTTTTGAAACAATCTCCTCCTTGTCTAACTTACAGCAAGCATGTTCTTCACTGACCAGGGATGATTTCAGTGACTGAAAGTTGATCTGTTGTTTTGTATACTACACAAAGAACCCTAGAATCTGTTCAGTCTTTCCAAAACACTGAAGCATAGGGAGAAACCAGCAAGTCTCAGACATTTTGTTTGCCCTTACCCTTTGGTCAGGTAACTGCACCCAGGATCACACTGACTGCTCCTGTGGGGTGAATGCTAACCTCTAACATATTCCTGTGAACCTTTTGTCTTCTCATTTTTTAAGATGGTGATAATCAGAACAAATTGATTTTGTTTCTCAGTTTGCTAAAATCCTCCCAACACTTTCTTCAGCACCAGGGCTGAATAAATCATTGTAATGTTCCCCTGAAGTGAATTGAAAATTAATTTACACAGCTAAGATGATCCTCCTAATAACAGGGTACATGGAATGGGGAAATTGGAAATCATTACCCAGCAAACATTATCTGCATTATTTTTGTAGCTGCTTTAGATTGCATTGTAATAGAAAATTAGGAGACTGGCTGTGAAGAAGTTTAAGAGGGTCCCCTGAAGAGCTTCTGCTTTAAAATTGATTCTTTAAGAAAGCATTAAAAAGCTATTGGAATTGATTGCCTGTTAATATAAAGGAAAAACTCTTTGCCACCATTTGTGTTAAAAAAGAGCATCTTCATTCATGCATGTTATTAAAACTACTGGCCTGAAAGCCCCTGTAGAAAGATAAAGGATATGGATGGGATATTAAAACAGCAATCTTTACTTTATCTGGGATTTAAAGTTAATATGTCGCTTTTATTAATTCAGCAGGAACCATTAGTTAGGATGTCAAATAAGGGATTTACAATTAAAATACTATAGAACAGAGGTGTCTTTAGTAAACAGTGAACCAGGAATTCTTCATTAATCTTCCAAGCATCAGGTATACCCCTGCAAAGAAGAAATCCTTCATTTACAGTTTTCTTTATTGCCTTGTTTGCTATGCAGCAGCAATAACAGTCAGAGCTGATAACACCCCTGATTAGCTCCAGCAACTTCCACTGCTGTGGGCTAACGGTGAATCAGATCTCAGCCAGCAATGAAATGAGATCCACCATACCTTGTTTACAAAAACTCAATCGAATGACCTTTGGAAGACGCCACTGTATGTAACACGTTTGTAATATTTAAAAATTATGTGGAAATAAGAATTTCCTTTTCCGACTTTGAACTGCTCAAAGCTTTTCATGGTTTTCTGATTTCTAACACATTTTGAACAAATTTTCCTTCTCTCTTTTAAATTGGGATAACAGGAAACAGTAAAGGGCAATGGGAATTGAGGAGAAAAAATCTTAATAATGATCCTATGAGAAAAACCAATGGTATGAACTTTAAGGCAGCAATTTACGTAGATGCATCCTTCTGGTTTCCTTTCCTTTTTAAAGTGGAAGAGAGATCATGCAAGAGGGAATGCCATCTTGGGAACTTTACCCAACACAGCAATCAAGGTGAAATCTCCTTGGGTAAAGTTGCAAAGAAATGCAAGTTGATGAAACTTTATTTCAATTGCAGATTCAGAGCGAAAAGGGATAGAAACAGAAGAGTGGCAAACTAGATTAGCAGCCAATATGGAGATTAAAGAGAAATAGCCCCGTCAGGAAAGTGACAAGCCAGACACAGCGGAAGGGCACCTAGCTGATAATAGCAGCCAGTGTTTATTTATTTTGGATTTTAAATGTCAAACAGTAGTAAAATAGTTTCAAAAAATGAAAAAAAAAGTTGTCAGTAAACAGGGATGAATTAGCTTAAAAGGAAAGAAAGGGTGATGAAAAATGAATAAGGATATTACCTATGATCAGGATGTGCTACAAGGGTGGTAAACCTTTTTCCAACATTTTATACCTTTATGATGGGAAGGAAGATTTTTTTGTAACTCGGCCTATGAACCAACAGTAAATCTTGGACTGAGTAGAGCTGAAGAGAAAAATGGAAAGGCTTCAAAGAATTAAAGGATAGAAGTTTCTGTTAAGCAAGATAACATTCTCAGGAATCCCTGGTTCAACCTTTATACATATCAGGTCTGGTGCCTGGAAAATAAGATGTAATGCAGACCTGCAAGGATTTTAACATGTGGCTCAGAACTGAGTAGATAATGTAGTTTGCTAGACAAACAGCAGGAACTTCTGTCACAAAGAAAATTCTGGAATTTTTGTCTCTGGCTTTGTCAATCATTCTAGAAAGTCCTCACATCTTTGTATGAAATAGTAAGTTCTGAAAACATTAATTAAATTTAATAAAGGGTGATTGTAGTGATCAATTCAATATGATGCATTTTACATGTCACAATAAAATTGACTTTGCTGAAATGACAAATATTGATATTAAAACAGGCAAAAATCCATACTCTCTCCGAATCATTTCATTTTTTTTCACACCAAGATTTCCTGGCAGAAAGCACAGCTATGCCAATAATTGTTCCACCACTTCTAGTAATTACACCATTTTTTGTGTATTTGTGTTTCTTGGAATGTAAGGTTTTAAGAAAAAAATGCAATTCAAAGCCTCCTTCTTATGTGGACAAATAAGTGGTTTTTAAAAGGAACTGTTAAAAAAAAAACATGTTAAAACTTGGGAGGATGCATTGGAAAGTGGAAAAACTTTAATTTACCAGGAAGAAATGTTGATTCATGAGTGGTGAAAACTACATTATAAAGATCAAAAAGGTATACATACAATTCTGAACATATTTACAATAAAACCTTAGAAGTTCACCCTCAATTATTTATTATAAGTGTTGTGGCTGTCAATGACTGAAGGATTTAACTGCTTCTACCATCAATAGCCTGACTTTCACTGATGAGCAACCATGTTATCTACAGGCTTCATCTTGTGGTGTGTTTGCCATTCAGAAGTTTGGAGGAAGAGGAGGAGGATAATAATAAAGAAAAAGCACCAAAAAACCTTCTGAGAGCAATTAAATTAAAAGGAAAAGTCAGTTACAAATTTTCTAGGCAGGTATCTATGGATGAGAAGCTTAACATGTTGCGTTTCTCAAAAAAATCCTTAACCTTTTATGTTTTGTGTTTTAAAGCCTGTTAAAGATTTTATAATTTCAGTATTGTGTTGATTTATCTACATGTGTTGATTATAGCTTGTGAGATCAAAAAATCTGCACAGGAAGACAGCTACATGCATAAGTTGTCACAAGGTAAGCTGGGAAGTATATTTATTGCATTTTTACTACTCTCTAACAATAGCCTGAGTGCTTCCTCTCACACTGCAGCAAAATTGAGACAGCTTACCCCTCACTGAAGAAGAAAACTACCTACATTTACCATGGCATGAGAACAGGCAGTTATTACAGAGTAGCTGATATCATAAATTCAAACTATAACTTACACCTCATTAACCTGTTCAAAGACTGGGAGTCCTGTATGATAAGCACTGTACAAACACACAAGGATAAATATCCTTTGTCAGAAAGAACAAAGAAAACAAAGGATGAGTTTAGAAACGATGATCTGAATCGTAGAAATCAGATGACTTGCTCAAGGACATATGTAAAGATGTGAAGTCGCAGACCTGGGACTTGAATATTTATCTTTGAAATTCCAGTCATAAGACCATCATTCCTCACCTCAGCAGTACAAATCCTCTTCTGCAAATGGAGCGTGAGTTTAAAATTTACCTATGTTTTTGCACTTTAGCATTGCTATAACGCGCTGAAGTCACATCCCTACCTAGACCTGAAAAAATAAATGTCGTATAAGAACACGTTCAATGTACTCACAGAAGGGGCCCTGTAGCACACTTGTGGGATGTTGTCTTGTCCTGCTGCCCGAGGAGATCCAGACAGCTTCTTGGTCAATTTCCAAATGGACAACTTAGCCGAAGGACTCCTTGTGAAGGAAATGTTTGGGCGACTCATATTTGTTTAAAATGATAACGCTCCTTTCTCAGCCCTTAACCGTAATGGCATGTGCTGAAACAGTTAAACAGGAAGGTGTGCTTTTTTGCTGTGACCCTGAAACAGATGCTGCACCAAGAAAAAAGATGGCACCCAGTGCTATACCTGCAAACTCACCTTAGAGCTCTGGCATGTTATTCACAAGACCTCATGAGACATGCCCTTCTCTCCTCCGTCTCTGCTCCCGTGTCAGCAGCAAACGCTTGTTTGGCCTCTCTGAGCAGCAGAAGCAGCAGGGAGCAAGGCTTGCTTGTGCCTGCACTCTCCAGGAACCCTTTGCTGAGGAGGGTTCAGGAATTCCACCCCTAGGTCCTAACCCTTGTTCTCACTCCTACTGGGATGCATGTTTCCCTGGTGTGCAGTTGGTTAGCACTTCAGAGAGCCATGACAAAACAATTAGGAAATTGCAGTAAGCTGTCAAAGATGCAAATCAACTGAAATAAAATTATGCATACTGATAACTGACGCATTCGGTTCTGAGGGGTTCTTTTTTTTTTGAGGGAATTGTTCAAGCTGGACCAATGCATATATAGCACAGGAAGTAACTATAACATGTCAGGAAAAACCACAGTAAAATCCAAACAATTACCCTTAAAACCCCTGACATTAACAAATCACTTTTATGACAGCGATCTGTGATACATTGCTGCTATCTCATTGACTGTGAAAGTGATATTACAGATTTCTTCTCCTTTTCCTGTGTTGTATTATTCTTGTGGCTTCCTTGATTTGGAGATAGATCTGGGTCTTCCAAATCTGTAAAAAGAAGTCATCATTCCACTTTTTTCCTCTTCTGCTTAGTGTGTTTAAACATCTCACTTGCAAGCAGCCTCCATTTTTATTGAAAACTTGCATCAGAGCATCATTCCAGGCACATATTGGACATTCAACAGCAACTTTGCATTGCAATTACAAAGAAAATCATTACCCCCTTGCAATTAAAGTAATAACATAGCACTGCCTCTTGCTATTTCATAATGCTTATCTCTCTTTTGCTCATTTTTTTCCCTTCAGTTACCACAGTGAACAGCTGTGGTCACATATATAATACACCTGGCAGCTTCAAATGTCCAGATGCCAAGCTTATCTTTCCAGTATTGGCATTCATTTATGAATTTAGCTTTATTTGAAGTGATTTTGCCTAGAAAAAATGTTCCAAGTGACAATTGTCAGGGAAGTGAGATGCTTAGCAGAAATAATTAACCTCCCGTTGGAAATTTATTTTGAGTGGTCACAGGTATCATAATTAAAAGGGCAAGTGAATTATGGGACTAAAGGAATCTTTGACTATTTGAAATTCATTAATGAAGGCTTTAATAGTTAACGCTGAACATTTAGGTAAATCTTCAAACTCAGTTTTGCATACACCTCCCTTGGCAAATGGTTAAGGCCCCTGATCCCATCTCCACTGATGGTTAATAGAGAGAAGTAGGGTAAAAGGTAATAAAATTTGCTTTTTCTGGAGCACTCAATTCCATCCAAAAGTGCCAGAAGGTACCCTCATGACACCTGCACAAGACAGGCTGTATCATTTCCCCCCCCAGTTTGCTTCAAAATAAATTGAGGATCAAAGAGGTTAAACTACTTGCCCATGGATTCATACAAAGCCTGGGGCACAGCCAGGATTAGATTACAAACTTCCTCACTCCCACCCTATATTTTGCCGCAAGACCATTCAGCTCTTGATAAACAACAGACTTGTAACTCAGACATGGAGAAAGTACTGCAGTAAAGTGGTTTGGTCTTTTTCCATATTGGAGCATGAGCGAGGAAGCTCTTGAGCCAAAGAAATGGCATTATTTTATAAGGAAGGGATGCAAATCTTAAATGTTTCTGAAATTCTTCAGCTTTGGGGCTATCAAGTACTGCTCATTTATAGATCATATAAAATTATATATACTGGATAATTAAATAATTGAAGAATTCATAAACTCCAAGGGTAAAGTTCACATTGTTTATGATGGCAATCAAAGTCTATGCCTGAATTATTGCAAAAGTGAAACATTAAGTCTAAAAACATTAGTGCCTTTGCAGTATTTTTTTCCTTTGACCTACCAGTCTGATACTTCCCTTCAAGAAGTCATAATATTTTTATTAATTCAATCCCTTATTTAAATTATGTAAGGTCCCCTCTGTAAACCATAGTATTGCATCTCTCTCCTTGTCAAGGTAGGGAGAGGCCATGCATGTCATTTTACTCAAATAGCACGAGGAAATTGTTGGGTTTTTTTTTAAATTTGCCCCCTAAACCAATGTCAAAATCCAAGTCTATGCAGCATATACACAGTATGCTCCAGATTTTCCAAACTGCAATAAAATCAAACCTTCTCTCTAAAAGAAAAATCCCTAGTCTTTCTTTTCTTTAGAAAGTCAACATGTTATGGAAAACTGTGTTGCCCTCAAATACATTTCAGAAATTCGACTTATCTCCCCATCATTTGCTTCTATGTTTTATCTGAATCACAATGAAAGCTAATCTGGAGCCTAATTCTCTACTGCCCTGTAGCTTTTTTAGGTGAATTCTGATGCCCCAACATGAGAAAGATCCCAGGAAGGAGGTCTCTGAATTGCCTATATTACCTCCCACTGCAATCCTGGAGACTGTCAGGAGCATTTCCAGGGAAAATCAGACATGACTGATAACAATGTGCCCAATACGGGTAGGTAAAGATTAAGGTAGGTCTACTGTTTTCCACACCGTATGAGAGAAACTGGTCTCCAAGCATTCCCAAAATCAGTGAGATACAAATGGAAACAACGGGTTGACTTCTGTTTGCTACCTGCCTCTTACAAAGGCTTGCATAAAGTGAACAGTTTGGAAAGAGTAAGTTGGGGATGAAACAATTTACAAACATTTAAAAAAATACTACTATTTGTAAGTAAGCCAATTACAGAGAAGCTCAAGTCAGATGACTTCAGATAGCCTGAAAGAACACAGACTAAGCTAAAACATGCGGCTAGCAGTAGGTAGTACTGGTTTTAAATATAACTAAGAGAATTTAGTGATTTTGTGTTGCTTTGTGCTAAGAATGGTAATAAGACGTTGAAATTTCCAGTAAGCCTTTTACATGTGAAAAGCCCTGGTATAAGAAAAAAGCTTATACTAAAATCTGACACTGCTAATAACTATAAAACCAATTAAAGAAAGTATAAGTAACAATTTTAGCAATTTGAATCTACAAAAAATGTTTAAGTGAAGCGAATATTACATGTTTTCATTTAAAGTGCAATTTAAACAAGAATCTTTGTTGTTCTCCAGTGAGTTCCCTTCCTACTGGTTGTTGTGTTACTCCAGCTGCATGCCGTGAAGGTACGGCACTAACCCACAAACTGAGAACTTAATCATACTTCCTGTTTCTCTTGTCATGAAGTATAGTGGAGAGGAAATTTTCTTAGGCAAATACTGACCTACTCGTCAGATCTCAATAACACGCAAGCCTTCAGAATGGAATGAAAAGCTTTAAAATAAATCTAAGGGGAGAAAGAATTAAAGGCATACAATGTCATAAAGCACGGCAGAACTTTACCAAACAGATTATGCTAAATTAAACTGGTAATTTGCTTTGAAAATACAGAAGATTTTTCTGAGAAGTTCTTTCAAGCATTTTATATGGTGCTTTGGGAGAACAAGTTGGTTAACATGGAGAAGTTTAGGACTAGTGCAGAAGTTAGATAAAGAGTAAAGGAAAATAGTCAAACATGCTGAAGGAAACTTACCAGTAAAGGATCAGTCCTGGGAGCTACCTAATAGGTTTTTAGTGACCTTCATGCAAAAGAAAACTCGTTTTAACAGAATTTACCGATGCCATGAAGTTGGGAAACATCCCCAATGCATAGAGAGCTTTGAAAGATCTGATAAACTTGTGGATTTGCATAGTAATAATGAGATAAAAATCTAATCATGTAAAGGACAAGTCATACACTTAGGGACTAATATTAAGAACTTACTTTATGAGCTCAAAATGTTACAAAAGGAGAGGATTTGTGTGTACCAGTGATGCTTGTGAACCGTAGTGATATATGTAAAAAGACAAATGTAATGAATACGTGTATCAGATGAGGTATTTCCAGAAGGAGCCATGGCATTTGAGTGGCTTTACAAGACGTTCAGATGACCACTTTTGGAGAACTATGCAGTTTTTAAGACCACTCAGCAAAGAATAAGTGAAGAAAAAGACTCTTGGAGTGATCACAGAACCATGAGTCTTAGAAGAATAAAACTGGTCTTGTTTTGGGTAATCTAATAAAACAGAGGCTAAAAGGATACTGAATTACTATCTATAAATACACAGACAGGGAAACACCAGGGTGAAAGAGGATCTATTTAAACTGAAGGATGGCACTGGCACAAGAACAAATGGATAGAAACTGTCCATAAATAATTCTAGTGTGGAAATCAGAAGGAGGTTTCTAGTCATTAGGAGAAAGATATTCTGTGTAATATTCTTCCAGTAGACTTCTTGCCTCCTCCACTCAATAAGTTTATTAAAGGGATTATGATGAATGACTGCTCACAGCAGATGAGATTTAGACCCGAAGATCCAGGAGCTTCCAGTCTAGGTTAAATGCCCGTTTCTATCTTACTAAATAAAGAAAATCTGCTGCACATGACATGTCATGCCACATAAACCCACACAAAAAAAAGCTGAATGTCTGTCTGCTCTTTAATGAGTTAAACTGTGTGATGGAGGAATTAAATAGAAAACAAATGTTTTGTAAGAGTTAAAGATGCCTAACTGCAAATTGCTTTATTAAACTGCCCCTTAATAAGAGGGATTACACAGAAGGGCAAATCTTGTGGCCTAACCTGTAAAAAAAAAAATCTAGTGATGTAAAGTTCCTACATGCCCCCTTTAAAGTTTACTGGAGAGTTGTGCCAGCCTAGAAAAAGATACTGCCTAAACCGTTAGACTATTATTTATTTATTTGTACTCAGATTTATGTCAAAGCAAGACAGGAAGAAACACTAAACTTTTTACTGTAATGAAGCTTGGCGTTTGGCTTCCATTATAAACAAAGTGAACTAAAAATGCCTGGAGGCACTATACCTTGTGCATCTGGCATTTATACAGCAGATTACCAGCACTCTCACTGACCTTGGCAGCTCTGCAGGGGACACACTGTATTTTCATTTAGCTGAGCTGATTTAAAAAATCTCCTGTCTGTGCGCATCCATACCAGGGTGAAGCTCAACTTGTCTCCATCATTGTGTCAAAGGGATTCATCTGAACTTCATCATGCTTTCAGCAAAGCACATTTGCAAAGGTGTGAAATCAGATGGCAAGTATATTGAAAAGCCCTCTCTTCCAATACCCTCAAGCTCTTACACGTGCTTGTAGCACACTGGGTTCGGTGCAAATGATTGTGGGAGTTGTTTGTTATGCACACTCAAGCGCCTACCAGATCAGAGGATGTAAACATCAAGGGTCAAGCTTTCCCTAGGCTCTTCTGCACTTGTGGGGAACAGCCAGACACAAAAAATTTTCCATCTACTTACATGTTCTGTGTAGAAATCATCTCTATCACTTCAAAGAAAGTTAGAAAAGTGGGCCGCTTCCATCAGACTCGCTGGATGGTAATGAAAGGCCAGCTGACAGGAAGGGTTCAGGGGAACAGATGTAGCACTCAAAAGCAAACAGAGACTGCCTTCACTTTCTTTTCTCATCATTCCACTGTACCTTTAGAAACAAAGTCTCCAAAAATTTCCAGCAGACTAGGCACCTCTGGGCCATCCAATCTAAGAAATACTTTAAAACCAGAGTCTGTCTTTTGCTGCAATGCACTGCTTTACTTGAAGTTGTAATAGTGGTAGCAATATTCCTGGGCTCAATTTCCCTTACTGTGGAGTTCTACTTATAAGAAGACTTCAAATAATGAAAATGCAAAGAACGAAAATGAGTTCTTCTGGCAATCTATTTTGTGTGTGTTTACTTCCATCACAGTTTTCATTATAACGAAAACTTAGTGAGTGCTTAGAATCCAAACCCTTTGGATTTTCTGAGGAATAAAACAGCCAACACCATGAATGCTGTGCTAAACACGAATTAATTTCTTTCTGACCAATACATATTATTACATATAGACATATTAATATGTATGTATGCCATTATATATATATTAACCTTCAAAAGCCTCCTAAAAGATCTGTTTCACTAGACATTAAAATGAATATCTATCAAAATGTGTTATTTAGACATAATGAAGTCTATAACACTTTTGAACGTAGCATTTACCATTCTAAAACCAGATCTGTTGACTGCCGATCTGCAGAGCTTTATTTCATGAACTTACAGAACAGAAGAATCTTTTCACAGAATAGAATAATCTTTTCTTTCATTGAATAATATAGTAGTCCAAAGAGCATGTTAAGTCAGATTTAGCTGTCTAAAATGTGTTCTGATAATTATTTATATATATATATATCTCTCTGCATTTTGAAGTAGCAGGCTAACTGAAGAACATACACATTTTCTGAGAACTGTTTACCAAATAATGATTCTTATTTTTTCTATATGTTTTTTTTAGAATTTTTCATAGGTGTTTCTCAGAAGCAGAAATAACCAAAACCACCATGCAGTAGCTTTGTTCTTGCAGTAGAAAAATACAAACCAACTCCTCCCCCAGTCCCAGTGATTCTAACAAGAAAAAAAGTGAACGTTGGCTTTGTGTAAATGCAAACATCATTTTCAGCAGTCAAAAACATTGATCAAAATATTCCCTAAAACTAATTAACCAATTGTAATCAATAGCAGCCTCAGTATTTCACTCATTTAAGCAGGTTTTGTTCATTTGGCATGTTTAATTTTGTCTGCCAAGCACAGAATGAGCTTCCTAGTCATTTAATTACCTGAAATTATGAGTATCTTCCTGATAGAGAATGCCGTGGTCATGGTTAGATAGTCAGGGCAGAACTCTTGGCTTTTGTTCCAGAGTCTTTACGTTGCTGATGCGGCACAAAGCTGACCCACTTGCTTCAGTTTCCAGTCCTCAGCCTTTCTTAAAAGCACTATTGAGGAAAGAAGTGTAGGGGCGAAATGGGGATGGGAAAAGGTAGAATGGTGTGTACAGTGCCCTGTTGGATCCTTGGCCATGAGTGGCATGTGTAGCTTTGTGAAGTAGAGTATCCTAAAAATAATTTTAAATTATGGAGCAGATTCTCTCGACTAGACAAGAATTGTTAAAAGATAGGGAAATGGCTGAAAGGCACCCTCGCCCTAGACATTTCTACAGGTACTCTGAGAGAATGAATTCTCTGCTGACACCAGTATAAGCATCCAAAATATCAGATTTCCCATATCCTAAAAGCATGAAACAATGAATGCCTGGTTTTTGAAATTCTTTACTATTTAATGGCAACCAGTGCAGGGTTATTTGAAGCAAATGTATATTTCAGTTCTCCCTTTGGAGTAATATTTTCTGCTAACTTAACAGGTCAAATAGTCTCCTATTTTTCTGTTAGAACCTGGCCTGTCATGCTTATTGACATGAAGGAATTAGAGACTGGAGAGGGGGGCACTGTAGAATATAGCAATGGCAATTAGTATGTATATTAACATTTAAAGAGTGTTATGTGCCTACATAAGAAACGAGGCATAGTTTGCTGTATTGGTGCTATTTCTATACTGCAACAACTCCTTCAGGTCACACAGCGAAGCAGCATCTCATCTAAAATGCAAAAGGGAACAAGGAGACATTGTTTCCATCTATCTTGTTGTTTCAAATATGATCTTAGTTCTTGGAAGTAAATTTATACAGCTTCATTTATCTCTCCAACGTATGAAATTTCGAGATATGCCAATTTATTTTTCATACTTATTTTTGAATGTATTCTTTCTGAGTGCTGGTTTTCATGTTTTTGCAAGTTCAGAGTGCCTGTCTCACACAACTTGAGATATAATTAATCACGCAGGAGTAGGATTATATGTTTAACACTTTGCCTGTATTTTGAAAAAATCAAATTCTCCAGAGACTGCTCCATTTTCACCATAGTAATGTTTATAAGGAACTTTCCATTGACATGTTTGAGCAGATATACACAGCTTTACAGATCCTCATTGGCTTCAGAACACAGAAAAAAAACCCACAGACTCAGTTTCAGTAATAAAATAGAGTAACTTGCTTTAAAGAAGTTTTTGATGGGGAAAAAAAAATGAATGAATGAGTGTTTGCTAAAATCTCTTCGTGGTCACGCTATGTTTTAATTCAGTATGACTGACACACTATATACATTCACAGCAGGAATATAAAAGAAGAACTAATGAATATTAGGACAAAAAAAAAAAATCAGCAAGTGAAACCCTTGGAGATTATTTCTTTCTTCTGCAGAAAATCCAAGCATCACCTACTGCTCGGAGGAAGTTCTGCAGCAAACCAGAGTGAAAATACCCCTCCGTGCTCTGCCATAGCAGGCACTCTGCATGGGATTCATCTGAACAAATGTAGAATTCTACATCTGAGTGAGGCTTCCTTTTCAGACCCTGCAGAGAAATAGGCATTTCTATGATGAAATTTCTTTCATTTTTAACTAAACATCTACATTTGGTCAGGTGAATCCCACAATAAAAATGCCTGTCTCTCTCCACTGTGACGCTCCCTACCAGAGTTACAGGTGACCAGCTCAGATCTAGATGTCCTTGTACTTTCTGACCTTTTGGTGATGAGAATTCCACCCAAACTACCACCACAGCATTAGTGGCTAACTATGTCTGCTTCCAATTCCTTCTTATCCCGATATCCAGCTATATCTCCTTGGGCAGCTGTGCACAAAACCCACTCTCTGTGATGACCAGCCAGGGTGTTATTGCTGTCCCAGCCTGTATTGTCAGGTAAATCCTATAAGAATCAGCAAGTGCATATGGGAGGAGTACAGACTGACTGGATAATGGCACGTTATTTCCAGTATAGTAGAATAAGAGCAATGCCAAGTTAAGGTCATAAGGAAAAACAGAGACAGGAATTCAGTAAAAACTACGTCTAAAACGTAAAGCTGGAAAAAGCACTTCAAGTAGGTCCATAGCAAATGATGGAAAATTACTTTGTAAGGTGAAAAACCATAAATTATTTTGATGATTGTTATAAACCACAGTCCTCCTCCTTTGTAGTCTGAGCAGAAGTCATCACAAGACTGGCATGTACAATCCTTCTAAGGGTGCCCTGAGCTTTCACTCCTCACCATTTCTCTATAGCCATTAATTACACTTCTCATACTCTTCTTTGAACTCTATGTTCAAGCTGATACCCCTTGGCCCTTGTTTTTAATTATTTTTCACTCAGTCCTCTTCCTCTCTCATTCATCCCAGAAACTGATAAAAATGATAAATTGGCCTTTTTCTTTGACTCAAACGCAGGAACTTCCCGATACCACTGATGCAGCTCTCTTTCTTCTCTCCTGTTTTCTGTTCCACCTGCTCTGTGGACACTAATTGAGAGGGAAGAGCACAGCTGTTCATTAAAACAAAATGTGTGCAGCAGCTTAGCCTCCTAAAGGAGTCATTCCTTCAATCTGTTTCAATATGTGTTCCTCTGTGTGTATATATAAAAAAGAAGGGGGAAAAAAAATAAAAGAAAACTAAGAGCACAAGTCTAAGGGTACTAAATTCTGCTAGGGAAAGGATATTCATTTGTAAATGTCATCCAGTAATATCTACCCAAATTACTCTGAAAGGTACTTTTCTACATGACAATGGTGCAAGTAGTTGATGTATCTAGAAACAACAGTTGAGGAGAAACAAAATCAAACGTGAATGCATGCTGAGAAAAAAGTGTGTTCTGGAGAGTGTCTTGCATTGGCAGCGCCCAAAAGAAGAATAGAACATCAGAGATGCCTACAACCCATTAGATGGCAGAGAGGCAGTAAGAACTACCAACCACTGTTTCTCCCAACTAATCCCCTAGGCTTCAACATTTTTATAGCTCAGGCCATTTCCTGAACCAGATAGGGTTTGTCTGTTTAGTAATCCCCCATGGATATCTCTTCCCACAATTTACCCAGTGTCCTTTGAACGCATGCATCCACAACATCTTTTGGTGAGGAGCTCCTCAGGTCTGCTACCTAAAAATCAGGTAATTCTAAATGGACCAGTTGTGAGGTAAAATCAGAATGGAATAATAAGACAAAACTAAGAGCCATCCATATTTAACTCTTATAGCATATACCCAGGACAAATACTGAGGATTTTCACAAACCCATTGCACTTTCAGATACAACCCATCTATTTATAAAATATTTATTTATTCTGCAGCAGTATGTAGGTTACCCAAAGGTTCCTGCTACTTTCTCCAAATGGCTCCTTTGCATTACTGCTAATGGTCATTATGTAAGGCTTTGGCTCTTTTCGTACAGATGTAATTCATTTGATATTAGAGTCAATGTCTCTTGCCCAAGGATTTACAAGGCAATTAGCGCTGTGACACTTCTCATTTTGTTTGCTTGGTTTTGCTAAAATACCATAGGTGGAGCTTTCATTTTTGCTGACTCATCCCAGTAAACTACTAGCCCCATCCTGTCTTCAGACTTTTCAATGGAAAATATTTCTTTTTATTTTAAGAGAAACCAAATTGTGTTTTAGCAATTCGTAAGCTGTATGAGGGACAACCTACCAAATCAAAGTTTTAGGCCTGAACTCTGTATTTTTAAGGTCGTCTTTGTAATTTGCTGTGATCCATTTTCATTTTGAATCCCTTTACTTGTAAGAGAGTTTACAGACTATATATCACTCTTCAGAAATATCCACAGCAGTATCTGACAAAACAGTAGTGAGCTTTGTGTTTGAATTTTAAAAGGAAACATTTTCAGAAGGATACCATAGGGAACTAATAGAAGAAATGATGAACGCCTTCAACTTATTTTTTTCAAGAAGAATAACTTAATAAAGATTTTTTGAGAAATGGTGAAAACATAATGCTCTGATTTCCCAAATAAGTTGCAAATATCAGCAGCTTTTGCTTTAATAAATATTACTTTTCCCTGCATTAAGTTTTTTTTGAATCTCAGATGCCTGGGTTTCAAGGACTAACAATGCAGATAGTGTGAGAAAGAACATATAGACAATGTCTTTGCATCTTAATTATAGCAGCCCTCTTCTTTCCAGCACTGAACCAAGCTACACCCAGAGCATGGGGAGATAAATGTGGGAGCCGTAAGCTTGACGTCTAATATCTGCTACTGAAGATTTGGGATTTGATTTAGTGCCTCTATTGGAAGGTTTGAAAAAAACAGGTCTTCCATCTTCTTTTAATAAATTCATTTTCAGACCTGCAATTTACCTTTTTGGCAGTTTTACGATTCAGAACAATGGGCCTTTTTTAGTTGTGTAATTTTTTTGGCTGTTTCCTTTTTCTCTCACATTTATAAGCAGAAAAGTGGTGTTCAGTAATTTGCAGAATAGGGAAGCAGGAGACTTTCATAGCTCCCTAGTTGGAAAAACTTTACCTTGATTCCTGACTGTAGAAAATGTTGGGGGACTATTTGACATTTTTAATAGTGACAAACCGATATTGCACATTACCAGGCCACATTATATTAATTCCATATATGCCTGCTATATTGGAATTTCTGAAAAGTAACACATTCTGAAATGACATAATGCAAATAGCTCCCAGCAGAAAGGAAAAGATGTTTTCAGCAAGGAGGAAAATAATCCTACAATTGTATGACTTCACTTTTATTTCACAGTAATCTAAAAATAAAAAGACGTCAGGCTGGGTTGGGGGGAGGGGTGGGCAGGAGACATTTAAGAGGACAGAGTTAAGCTGCGGAGACTAGTGATCCTGACAAATCTGAGACCTGATAAACTCAGAACACCAGGAGTCGGCCAAATTTTTGCAAGGCCACCAACACACACATCAACAACAGGCTGTGCGATGGGTCAGCCCACATGAAAGTATACAGTGGCTGCTATGGGCAGTCAAAACCAACAGGATTACATGTTCAACACCTCTTGGGGGACTTTCTGAACTCGTAAGTAGAGGCCACTGGTGCGTCAGTGTGACCTTCCAATTCTGAGTGGACTTCTTGGTTGGCCTCCTCATTGTTGCACCCATGGGTAGCTGAGTGTGTGTGTGTTACCTGTATGAGTAAATGTAAATGTACTATGTGAACAGCTGTCTGGTATTAATAGCAACAGCTAGATTCTTTTAACAACAAAAAATTAATGAACAATAATCTTTCTAATAAATCTTGGTTATGATCTGCCCGTCCTGACTCAAGAGCCTGCCAGGGAAAAAAGTGGTGACAAGGACAGCCACCACCCTTCTGCATACATGCACTGCATCCTGTCTGGTGGCGGTTTTGAGTAACACATATGCTGTAACTGCATTTTCTTAAGGAATTGTACAATCTAACTCAGAAGATCAGCAAGAGTGACACAGCCATTGGATCAAACACAGCAGTTTCTTTATTGCATTGACCTTTCATAAACTTGGATGTCTTAAGCACACTGTTCAAACAGGTTTTAGATAAATTTTAATTGCTTTTAAATAAACTGTAAAGGAGGAACAAAATATTCTGTATTCCACATAGATGAAGATAGCATCATGTAGTCTGTCTTCTGTCAACAAAAAGAAAACAAAGAACTGCTGAGACTGATGCAGCGATTCAGTTGTGTCATATCACCATAAAACTGAAATAACACCGTAGTAAATCAGTCCTGTTATGTCTGCAACTCATGGTGGATATTCTGTGCTCCAAATTCCATTTGTTTGCTAGGAAGCAGCTGCTGGGAATGTCCCTTGGTCAGAAACTAACCCCAGCTTCACAGTCCTTTCATGGCTTGCTTGCACATCGACCTAGGCAGGATCCCAGAGTGTCACTGCTCCATCTACACATACTGGTGCTGGCTTCAGTCTCACCTGCAGATCATAGTAGTGCAGACAGTATGATAAGGATGATAGGTGTTTATGGGGTTGCTTCTATAGGGGAAATTATCTTCCATGCATTAGGACCAGTAACAAGGAAAAGGTTGTGGTATTTTCTTCTTCAGGTTGCTCATGGGTCAACATAAAGAATGTGTTGCTAGCTATAGCATGGCTTTATTTTCATTTAGATCCTTTTCCACGGATTGTGAGAGGAATCTTGGAATGATGCTGTGTTTAGCATCTATCTAAGAAATGAAATCACAGCATTAATCATATAATAAAACATTTGTCTTCATGTTCTCCAGATTTCCACATCAGGTTAGAATCTTAGGATCATAGAATGATTTCCACAACAGTTTACTATGTTATTAGAAGGGAAGCACAACTGCTTTTATATTTTTTTTAAATTCTGTTGATTAACGGTAAGAGTCAGGTTTGTATTCTTGTTCTTTTGTGCAGCCAGCATCCTTTTGAGTAAATGAAAGTCCCGTAGGGCATCTTTGCCCCTCATTTTTGCATATTTGTCTAAACTGAGTAAGAATGGAAGAAACACTTAAGTTTTCAAAGGAAAAAAAGAAAGAAAAAAAAAACGCCCAACAGAAAAACACCTCACTCCAAACAATATAATTAGGACAATTAAGGATCTAGCCTCCACTCAGTACGCATATATAACTCTGATTAACATTATCAGGAAATACAGACTCACAGGCTGGAGAATAGGTCCCTTAGCTCAGAAGGGAGCATTACTCTTGTATCTGAATGTGTCCTTTTAAAAAATGACCCTTAAGTTTATCCCACAGCAACTATTTTCCCTTTTACTGCATATTTGAAACTATTTTAGTTGAAGTGCTGTCAGGAAACTAAAATCTTGTTATAAAATTCCCCACAGAATTTGAACCACATGTTTAAAGAATCACTTGATATTAATTGCAAGATATGTGGAAATAAATTCTGCGATGCCCATGTGGACCATCTTACAGGTGGCAAGGGGGCTATACAGCTGTAACAGGGAACAGAGTCTGTCCAATTTATGCTCCTTAATGCAGCACCATACAGGATTATTTTTGGAGAGAGGAAAAAGGAAAGCAAGAGGGATTGGAAACTGGTTTTGTCCCCTTGTTTTCTGAAATTTCATTATGACTAATGATCCATGGATTGTTTCCAGGTCTATATTCTGCAGTAACAATAAAAAAATGGAAACATCTATATGCAGATAGGGGCTCCAGCAAAAAACATCTCAGACAATTACAGAATCTCTCTTCTCTTCCAATTTTCCATATTGTAGAAGGGAGGAAACCTATCTTAGCAAGCCATTTACTGAAACAATCTCAAAACCTATTTCATTAACTCGTGTTCCTCATATCAGCTGACAAGGAAAATATTGAAGGTTTTTGCCTTCTCAGCTCTTTTGATGGGCAAAATATTACACCTCCCTCACAGATGTGCCATCATGCAGGGCTACTTTCAAAACAGTTTGAACAAGAAATGCTGGACTGGCAATTAAATTCAATCACTCTGTTTAGCTAACACATCCTGAACAACAATCTCTTCTTTTTGCCAGCAGAATACAGATGTGTTTCTAACTTGCTGTATACACTTGAAGGCCATCAGGTCATTTCTACCTAGATATACCAGAGATGGTCCATTGATTTGATACCAGGTGCTGTAATTCACTTGTGTATATACAGTTCAATATCTCCTGTATTCCTCTGTGTGAAGTCTGTTATCTCTTCACTAAAATATAGATGTGTTTAATCCTGGTAGAATGTGATTCTTCTGGAAAGTTTACTGAGAATGGGAAGTAATTAAATTATTGGTGTGTGGCCTAAGAAGGCTAATGCTCTTAGTTATCTTTACAGAAAAAAAAAAATCTACTGAGGTCAACTGGAGTCTTTTGGTTGGCTTCACAGACTTCCATGGCTAAAAGGAATCATTAAGTCTTCCGGTCTGAACTCCTTCATATTAAATTTTATGCAATTAGCTTTCCAGTGTGCTCACTGACTTGTTTTTGGCTAAAACATATCTTTCAGAGTACCTAACCCTGATTTTAGGAACTTAGTTTTGAAGGACTGGTCACATTGATACCTATGCTGTTCCAGAGATTAAAATCTGTGAGAAAGTAACATTTGCAAACTTGTGCTTTTCAAGCATTTGAATTTGCTTGATTTATGTTTCTAGAAATTGGCTGTTGTCCTTCCTATCATTGATAAGTTTTAGACTTTTACCACCCACTATTCTCCTCAGAAACCTATTCACGGAAATAAGTAATTTCTCAGTCCCCTCTTTAATAAAAAAAAAAACAGATTTGTCTGTCTTCATAAATCTTGATCTAGTTCTAGCTAATTAGAAGCTGCTTTGAACTAGTTTCTCTAGTTTAAAAACATTTGTCTTTATGAGACAAAAAATACCTCATTCTTTTTCTTCCACGGTTTTTAACATAGATTTAGAAACAAAAATAAGAGTGATTTGCAGCTAACAATCTGATCTAAGCCACGTTCAGATGTAGAATTACCTAAATGTATCCTAAATATGAGTCACTCTTTCCTTATCTGTAATTCTAAAATTTGTTTTGCCCTTTTACTGAAGCATCACACTGGACAGTTTCTTGTCTGCTATAACCACTTTTTGGAGGCATTGCTTTCCAGAATTGCAGCTCCTCATTCTGTAATAACAGTTACATACTTTAGTTTTAGATGTATGACCTAGACCTATGCAAATACGATTCTAAGTTACGCTATTATTATGCATTTCAGGCATTTTCTACTGAGTTCAGCTGTTGCTCTCCTTCATTTAATAACCAACTTCTGTACTGGATGGCACTGATACCTAAAGCCAGCCCCTTTTAACTCTGCACAAAGTTAAATAGAAAATAAGGGCTAGTGACTGGCACGGGTGAGTTTCAACCTAGCGAGCTTGTACATTCTACTGAAAAGAGTAGGAAGTGCTGCAATAGAAGTTATATTACATCATTCTCAAATGCAACTGTGCCAGCAACAGCAGCTGGGAAGAGTATGGGGTTCTAATTACAGATTGCATCAGTCTCTGTGAACAGAAGCAAATCTCCTTCCTAGGTTTCAGAGCTGCAGCTTGCTTGGAGAGGCATAATGAGTTAGGATTAAATGTTCACTTACAACAGGATGACATTATAGGATGTAAGCAGATGTTGCATGTAAGAGCTCTAATGATATATATTTCAGTGCACCAAAACTTCAAGCTTCTAAATTAAGTCTTTATTAACCTAACTGTAAGTGTAAGGATCCCTGTCTTTATTTTGGGATTCAGAATCAGTGATTGGAAGAATGTTCTCTGTGCATGTTAAGTAAGATTATAAACCAGCTAGAAAAATCTTAAAAGAAATATATGTAGAGGGTTTCCACACAAGAATGAGACAATGAATGTCGAATACGAACAGAAATAGTGAAATTACAATGCTAAAAGTCAAAGTTTACCAGATGATACTGAGAAGTAAGCATGTTATAATATTATTTCTCCCATCACAACATTAAGCCCCAAAGACCCCAAATTAAGACAGCAGTATTCTAGTCCTTGCAATTAGGAAATCTGTGTTACTAACAATGCAATTGTGGTTCTGAGACGTTAATGAAATTGTATTAATAAATCTGACCTCAAAGCACATGCATTGTAGTCCAAGGGTCTGGTTGAACCACTTCTCCCTTTTTTTCGCTTTTTATTCCTATTACTCTGATTTCATCACTGCTGCTGGCTTAAAAAAAAAAAAAAATTCCTACTTTATAAGGAAGTTTATTCAACAACAAAGAACCTATTGAAAACCCCTTTAAAGGGTGTATAAAATCAGTTATAGGGGTTAGAGAGATTTCCTCTGCGTCGTCTGTACCATGAAATAAGGTATACTGATGCCCTTGTCCCCCAGTCTGTTGTTTAAAAGCCTGCACGAAAACATATAACTCTCCAGGTGTTTGGAAGTCTAAGCAGAGTCTTAATATATAGTGGCAAGGGAATTATTTAGAGGCAGCAGACTAGATACTTAAGCCAGGCTTCTGCTTCAAATAGTTGGCAAACCTGAGGGATCCTTACATCAGAAAGTCATTAGAACCAATGCATCTGAGCTTCCGCTGATCTCCAGGCATCACATCTTCCATGAGCATCCTCTCATAGTGGGACACATTGCTGCACTACACCAGCCTTCCTCTGCTGTAAAGAACGCACCTGTACAAGTGAAAGTTAGGATTGCCTGGCACTGAGACTAGCCTTCAGAATCAGACAGCTATAACCAGACACCGACTAACCCTCCCTCTCCCGTGACAAGAAAAGGTCTAGTGCAAGACTATTGACAGCATCATTTGCTTGTAAAAACATTGTTTGGATTGTCAATTCAGTTGATGCTAGAAGACAAACAAATTGCAAGGACTAGAAAGACAAAATAATCCCTTTTCTCCTCTTTGATGAAAGGAACAAAAGGGGATCTGAGAACATTTTAGTTCGATATTACTAATTATTCCTCATAGAGCAGATATCTATGAGCAGAAAATAATATCTTGCTTAGAAAGTTTTATTGTTTCCTAAAAATAAAGAGAATCATGTACTTAAAAAAAATTAAAATGGCAAATAAAACTTTGAATATATTTTTAATGGAACTCCTTAGATAAATTTTATGGTAAACTCCACGGTGCTGTACAGAAGCATCTTTCCAAATAGAAGAAGTCCAGATAAACAATGAGCACTATAAACAACTACTATTTTCTTCAGCGATTACAGTGGTTCAGAACAGAGTTTTACTTCTACATTCCTGTTCTAGTAACAGAGTGGTCCATACATTCATCCCTCTGAATGATCTACCTTATACATCATTCATATCAATAAAGATTTTTTAAAGAGTGGGGGTGTCAGGGAACAGCAGGAGCTGCTCTGCAAAGGAAGACAAGCAGGAGCCAAGGGTGACTCCAAAACAGACTGTGTCCTCATGGACAGGCACCATCCTGGATGACCCGAGCAGGGAGGCAGGGCAGGATAGTCACAGCAGTGGATCTTATCAACAGTCCAGTGAAAATGAGATGAACTTGAGATGACGAGTCAGGACCAAGGTCAAGTCAACCCAGGAAATTCGGCCACCATCAGCTGGGGACAAGGCACAGATCCATCTAAAACTCAGCTCAGCAACAACTGCAGGCTGAGCTGAAATGGGGCACCCAGGCCTATGTGGGTCAGGGTCGCAGGTGGAGTTGGTCAGGGCCACTAAGGCCTATCGGTGCCCTCAGGGCCCTGACACAGAGACCTTCTTTTGGTTTTTTTTCTTTCTTTTTTTTTAATGCTAAGTACACTGCTTCTGGGATATACTTATGATGTAATTACTTTTTTTATATTTTGACAGACATGTACAGATGGGCTCTTCAAGTACTTAAAATTCTTATTAACATGGGTTTATTCATTTCGATAAGAGCAATGTGCAATACCTATTCATAAATAAATATGAAATTGGGTCATATTAGTTCAGAGACAGTGGTTTATTTGTGCCTTAAAGCTTCCTATTCAAAATCAGCCAGAAAAGATGAAGAAAAATTCTCCTAGTGGTCTCCTAGGATCTATGCATGGAAGGGGGTGGGTTTGTCCAGCCACCCACTGCTGCAACAACAACCAAACCACTAAGCCACACGACCTTCAGGAACCACAAAAAGTCCAGTGCTCAAGGAGGGCTCCTCTCTCCCTGTTTGCCGTTTGTATGCACACACTTGCTTCCAGCTGCACGGCTCCATCCCTACAGGCATTTCCCAGGCACAGTATGTTATTTTCATTGCTATGGCATAGAGAGCTTGAATTTAACACTGAGATTACTTTTATTTAAACACTACACAACTCAGGCAGCAAGAGCTTGACTTTGACTGCGGACTGGAGCCTCGGGCTTTGAAAATAGAAGCCAAACTTTGTTCTCTATAGCTGCAACCCACTTCCTTGCTGAAAAAATAGCAACCACTCCATGCAGAGCCTGTGCAGAAGTTGTGCAGCTTCACAAGGATAGATTTTTATTGAGAAGAGTCCCTGCATAGAGAAAATCTTACTATTACTGAGGTACTGAATAAACATAGTGACACAGAGCAAGGACAATTAGCGATATTTAGAGCACAGATTCGAATCCCTTCACCTTGCATTAGCCGATTATGTCTATTTTAGGAGCATAGTTGCCACCAGAGAAAGACATTTCCACAAATAAATTAGAACACTAGTGGCCTGGAGGTGCTATTTTTTTTCTACTGTCCATACACAAAGTTTAAGCGACTCTCCTGATTTAAGCAGTCCATGCTAGGTGATTTCATCTGAGCCTTGAATAGTAACTGGTAGAAATAATAGTTCTGCAAATCTTTCTTCTTTTCCACCCATGTGTGTTTGAGTTTAGAATAAGATCCTCCAATTTTTTTCAATTGGATGAGATTATTCTTTCCCTCAGGTAGGCTGCTCAGGAGTTTGTCTTCTGACTAACACATATTTCTGTATGCCTGGAAACAGTACTGGGAGGAGAAGTGGCTGATGGGATAGACATGGTTTTGTTAACCTAGTCCTGCTGTGAACCCAAGAGTTTGGAGAAATACGAATTGTCTTGGGTTTATTCTTCATTTTATGTTCTCCTCTTCAAGGGAGTACCAAAATGCATAACATTGCTCTGAAATAAAATTTCATTTTTAGTTCTTCTAGGTGTGTAATTTATCCAGCAAACACTACTCTTCTTTGTTCTCTCTCTTACTTGACCCTTTTTGAGGCATTTTTCTTATTTTGTTTCGCAGCCATGTCCGTCTTCCTTTGACATCTTCTGCTCTTCTGGAAGAGCACTTTTTCCCCTCTCACCCGTCTATCTACTCTTATATTTCCATCTTGTCTCAGCAACCAGAATATGTCCCTTGTTTAGGGTTTGTTTCGGCATGCTTGTTTTTTAATTCTATATCTAAATGTTATTTATCTCACTGGATGTCTTTAAGGATTCAGTTGACACAGAGAAAGCAAAAGTTTCATTATACTGGATTTTTAAGACTACTTGTGGAGTACTTATATCAGACCCGTGCCTTTTAAACCGGTTAATCCAATGCCTCTCAAGTCAAGAAGGTTTGCTGTTCTCCTGAAGAACTGATTTTATCATCTTCCTAACATTACAAATGTGCTGTCTGGTTGCTCAGTCAACATCTCCTTTAGAAACCTACTCTTCTTGTAACTCAACCATTTAAAATTGTAATTGGACCAAAAGCTGGCCTACAAGTACTGGCCCACTTACATCGTTTTGTTCAAATCTGAAAAGGAAAAACAAGGACCTTTTAAAGAGCTCTTACTATTCTGAATCCAAGTAAAAGACTGTCATGGTAATGGCTAGACAAAAGCTATTGCCTGCCCTCTATTCCTTTCCCATTCCAAGGTAATATTACTGCACATAACAAGTGCTATTCTGATACTTCATCTTTAATTTAGACTTCCCTAGAATTTGTCAGCTTAAGCCAGAGACTTAACACTATTTTTATGCAGCTTTTTTGTACTTAACGACAGACAATCCATTCTGCTGCGGAGCAATAAACAAGCTCACTGCAAGATGCCAATTGGGAATCACAATGGGAAATAACTGATCTCCTGTGTGATATTAACTAAGATGGTGTGTCCTACAGCCAACCTTGAGACTTAGTAAAACATTATTTTGTGAGAGATTAACTCACACTTAATGCAAACTGCAGTAAACCCCATACATTATCAGATAATACAGAGGCATTTTTTAAACAATTTTCATTTATTGAGAGGTGATTAAAGCTAGCAATCATGTATTTCTGTCAAGAGATGTCTGTGTGTTTATAATTCACGTGTGCACGTGCATGTGTGTGGACAAAGTTAAAAGCAACTTTAAATCTGACCGCCACTATTTTGTTGCTACTAATACTGGCACAGTACTGAGACAGTGTTGAGTACTTTAGAGACACATAAGGAAATGTGAAGGATCAACTTTACCTGTTCTCTCAGGTGGCTGTAAGCTGCCAAAACAAAAGGACTGTAAATCTGAAATAACTGGCAAGGGGGTGGGGGTGGGTAGGGTGTTGAGTTTCTGACTATTTTGATTTAGAAAAATAGTCCAAAACAGCTAAAATGTGCTGGTGACGTTTGCAAGCAATCTTAGTGAAACAGTTTCATTACATAGTAGTAAGTAAAATTGAAGGAAAGAAAATCTAGGAAAAGCCATCTCTTTATATCCATCAAATACTTGTTTCCTCTCCAAAAAAAACCCTGATATCATGTAAAAAAGCTCAGATCTAAGTCTAACTTGCGTTCCTGCTTTGTTTGGTGGTGAAAAGGTATAAGAAAGAGAACTTACTATAAACTTAACAGCTAAAAAACTAAGGATAATGCATCATCCATGAATTATTTTTAGTTTATGCAGGTCATGGAGAAGGTAAAACAAAATGTGACAAAGGAAAAATGATATAAAAGGAAACCATGACTCAGGACACCTGAAAAATACCTGTCTTCATTTTAACAGATTAGTTGCAGCCATATGATTCACAATCTAATAATTGTTCTTTTGTAAGCAGACAAGGAAAAGACCGGTTATTCTCAGTCGTTTCATCTCAAAGTAATCCTGAATGTTGCTGCACAAAGCATGGTTCCATTCAGTGTGAAAGGATGCTCTAAGGAAAATCAAGGAACTCCAATGGGGGTGAAATAAGAATTAGCAGCATTAGTGTCCAGGTCTCTCCCAATGTCCTATTTTGTACAATCAGGAGGCTGTAATTGGAGACTATCAGCTTACACCAGTCAGCGTTACCCGATTTTCTCTTGCCACCCACTGGCTGAGAATTTCTATCTTGTACCGTTCAAGTTGCTCTGCCACCTGTCAGTGTTATCTTGATAAGTACCTTGCCTTTCCCAGTTAAAATGCATAGTAGGTCGTGCATATGAAAAGCATTCCTATTGTAAATGATCAGAGCACACATTATGTCCTGGGGTTATCAAAAAGCCCCTATGAATATGTCCAACTGTTCCCCAGCTCAGGTGACACTTAAAGTTGCACTGTATGCACTTCAGGTATTGCTGCTATTAAATGCTTTTCTGTGACCGGGAAACTTTTATCAGAGAAAGCTATTATCTGCCTTACCTCCTGGACAACACCATAAAGCTGAAAATTCTTTACTGCTATTTCTACAAAGTACTTGCTACATTTTAGTTAGTTGTTCTTCCCTTTGTGTGTATAGATAGATATATGTATATATTTTAAAAAGTGAAAGTTCTCCATTTCATTCTGCAAATGGAAAATTGAGAATAGCAATTATCTCAATTTCTTGCTTAATTGCACTTGCAGGCAGAGATGCCTTTTTAAATAGCATATAAACAAAATGTACTGTTTGAGCACTGATAATATATACCCCCAAAGCTCGTTGTTACGTGAGGGAGGAAAAATGACAGCAGAAGTAATACTTCCATGCAACGAATTCATGCACTATATTGTACCACAGTACAAACCAGGAACTTGACTCTTCTACTCCACTTTCTTTAGAAGCTGCCTGCACCATAGGTTTCAGGGTAGGTGGGACAGCAGCTTCTGTGTAAGGGCAGTACTACTTCCACGTGCCTGGAGAAGGGAACTGGCAGTGTCAACACAGACAAGGAGGTCAGCATACGGTGGAAAGGCTTTCTTCTCTTTTGGGTTGATGGAGCCATGGAGAAGCAACACCTGCTCCCAGAAGTGGCTTCACTAAGAAGTCCTTCATGCTGGAACTTCCTGGTAATTGTGCAACATGAGACTCAGATGTGTTTCCGGGAGAGCTTAAAATGCAGTAAATGTTGACAGATTGTGATAGCCCTAGACTTTCTCTGCTAATTTCAGACAGAATTCCCTGTGTTGCAATGTGGGTAAGCATATAAAATTCATCATATTTCTAGCATGATGCAGTTTTGTCAGGCTGTACATGTAGACTAATGGGAGGCAAGCAGGGCAGTTTGCCCCAAGGCCCATCAACTGCAAAGATTAGAAAGTCCAGTACAGCAGAATATATCATCATATAGATAAGAGATATAGAGAGAGCATATATTTGTGTATATAGTGGAGGGAGTCAAAACTTTTGGCCAGGATCTCTTTGATCCTTTGTATGTCATCACCTTCATAGGAAGGCCTCAGCCAGACACAAATATGTCCTCAAACTAGTCTCGTGGAAGAAGGCTATGTGGTTAGGTCCTATTTAAAACAAACAAACAAACAAACCCCAAAAACGCACACAAAAAAAAACTCAAAAAAAACAAAAAAATCCCACACTTTTTTTTTTCATGTGTTGCACATTTGTAAGGGCAGAGCAACTGCTTAATTTCCATCACCTTTCTTCCTCAGGAGATAAGAGTGGATTCATTAACCTCTCCCGCATCTCCTATGCTGAAAAATGTATGCTACGTAAGAAACAGTCTAAGGAGTTTATACTACGTCCCCGATTTCCTAGAATGTTAACAGTGAAGCCTAAAGCGATTTGGCTCATATTATAAGCATGTTTAAAGCTAATCCATGGCCCTAAGTGCAGCCCAGAGGGGACTCTGAAATAGGAATTCTTGGCCAAAAATACAAAGACTCACATTGTTCAAGCCAAGCAGTGTAGAAAATGAGGTCAAATAATGATAAGTACTGTGTTATTGACCTTCCTGTGGTTTCTCTGTGTAAGCATTGAGTAGCATAGCATAGCTGATAATTAAAGTTTGTACATATTGTACAGCTTTCCAATATCAATATGTTTTTCTTTTTCTCTCAGATAAAGCTAGAATCAGCATGTTAAAGGTCACGTCCACCTTACATTTGAACATATCTGTAAATGTTTGCCCTAGTGCAGGTTACAAGCCTTGCAATAGTGTGCTAGGTGGGGTTTTTTGTTTCTGTTTTTCTCTTCATTGACTACAAGTCATATATGGCATAGAGGAGCTGCCTAAATTCAATCCGATACCCAGTCTGACTTTGGTTTATTTCTAGTATCTGATTCAAAATGTTATCTAACACCTGTGTTGCCTTAGTATTCGGCTTTCCCAGTAAATATGCTAGAACTTGTAATTTTTCTGAGCTTTTGGATGTGTATATGAAATATTTTGTACTTGTTTCTCCTCATTAGCACCCAAGCTGATTTCTCTTGAACTAGTAAATACAATGACACTAAAAAGCAGAGCGGCAAAATTACATTTGTCGTCCTCAGCAGCGAGAGGTATTATTTCTTGCCTGCAATAATGCATAAATGTTCTTATCAGGGAACAAAACAACAATCAAATGCCAAGAGTTGAAGCATATGAAATAAAAGCCTCTTACATTTTAAGCAGAGTGGGTAGAAGAAAAAGACAAAAAATAAGACAGTGGAAAAATACCAGAAAGGAGAGAAGTCAAGGCAACAGGCACATCTGATACGAACAGCAGCAGTCATTGTACACTCATTATCTAACCAAGTATGTTTCACTGGAATCCCAAATCATTAGATGAACAAATATTTTGCCTTTAGAAAAACTCTGAATGATCTGATAACGGGCACATGGCATGGTATAATTGTCTCATGCTTTAATCCTGGCTTGTTACGCTGCATGGCTCAGGACGAATCACTTTTCACCCCTCACCATCTTCTAAGTGTGAATAATTATAGCTACCCTCCTTCACAAAGGTGGTATTAGGAACAATTTAATTGATGCCTGTGTAGTGCTTTAAGAAGCTTGGGTGGGTAGATCAATGCTAAATTAGAGCAGGCAATTATATTCAGCCTGAGGGAGAGAAATCAATATCCATATGGCAAGGCAGGAGGAATACTTTCATGGGCCTGTTTCAAATCTCCCTTACTGCACTCTCACATCCCCGTATTTTGTGTACTTCCTTGGAATTAGTTCTGGACAGCACCAGAAAGATGAGAGTATGGGAAGACTCAAAGAGTCCATACCTGCGAGGAGCAATGGCCAAAATGCTCTGTGTGGGACTGGAAGAGAAAGCAAAGAGCAGAAGTAGTTACAGCTGAAGCTCTTCCATACTGTGCAGAGTATTTTCATTTCTGCGCTTTTACACAGGCTTGGACTTTTATCAAGTTTTATCTTTTAGGGAAATAATTTTATTATG
This sequence comes from Stercorarius parasiticus, assembly GCA_013396915.1. NCBI lineage: Eukaryota > Metazoa > Chordata > Aves > Charadriiformes > Stercorariidae > Stercorarius > Stercorarius parasiticus. Next base: position 23,102 of record VWZL01002022.1, on the reverse strand, counting down.
TTTTTAGAGGGAAATTGAAAATGCTGACCCTGAGTTTTTGCATTTTATACCAGAATCTTTTTCTTTTCCTTCTTTTGGAATAATGACTGAAACTTTTATTTAGTTACTGTTTATAAATAATAAAATTATTCCTTAAATGAAGTTAGGTATGACCTGAACCTTCAAAATCAATTCACTGATTTTATCTTAAGGCGTAAAAAAAAAAAGCTTTTAAAAATGATTTATATGCCTAAATACATAAATTCAACTAATAAATATTTTTAAAATATTAGATCTATCTCAAAGCAATACTGAAACATGAAAACATTGAAATATTTCTCCAAAGTATTTTTCTCATGTGCAATATAGGGAAACATCTTGACAAATTTATGGAAAAGCACACTTTTTGCAAAAAGAAAAAGGTTGTTATTAAATTTGCTTTGATTCACAGGACTCAGATCTTAATCTTGCTCTGATCTCTGCACCACTCCAAAGGGTTCGGAAAGGTGTTTTATACAGCAGGTGAGGACTGTTCTGGTGATGAGGTGAGTTATAGCAAATGCAGTGATCCATACTTACTAGAACAATTCCGTTGGGCGAAGGGGAGAAGTTGGCAGCTGGGATTATGGCAGGCTAGCGCTGAAGCTTGACATTGCCTTCACATCTCAGATCCAATGCCAGAATTAAACAGCAACTCAGATATGGGCCTGGAGAGTGCAATGTATTAATACCGACAGATGTCTTCCTGGAGAAAGTGAATACACAGGTGTACATGTGTGTTGCGCTTCATGCTCCTGGGAACCAGTAGAGAGGCTTTCAAGTCAAGACTGGATTAGATTTGAACACTGGCCCTTTTTTTCCTGGTGTTTATTGCTAATGAAATGCATGTTTTGCAAATGGTGCAAAGCACATTGGATTTCCACAAGCTAAAAAGGCCGGATCCTTTCACAAAAACGTGCTTCTACCTGAAATCTTTCTCTTTACCATTACTTATGATGCTGTTGCTGGTTGTTGGGACTTGCAATTAAAAGTTAAGTGAAAGTTTTTGTTTATTTTGCAGTAGAATTCTTAAATATTTATGAAGGACCTTAAGTCTATCTCGCCTTGAGGAAATATAGATGAATTAATAATTTATGTGGTTGTTTTGCAGAAAATTAAAGGTTGGGAACTTGTGTTTAAAAATTAAATCATCCACAATCTAAGATAGCAGATGTTATTTTGTTAAAAGCTTGCAAACAACAAAGTACAATGAGGTGTTATCTTCTCTTTGGTCCAACTAAAATCTTAAAGATTCATTACAATTGAGCAGATTCTAAAGCCTGAGGCTAACTAATGTCAGAATAATGAAGAGAAACTTCAATTATGCAGCCTAGATTTTTTATATTTGTTTTTGTTTTATTTTATTGCCTGCAGTGAGAAAGACTGTGTCTGTATATTACATGGTGATTTGTAAGATGTTGCACTCCCACAAAAATCACTGCATATTTCATTAGTAATCCTACAATGGAATCCCCCGCAACTAAAATGNTAATAATAATAATAAAATTTTAGATGGAAAAGAGGTCCTGCAATTGCATAGCTTAATAACTTAATGACTCATACTCTTTTTTCCAGTGCCATTTTTTTTTTCTGCCACTTCTTTTTTATCAATGATAGCTGTCTCTAGCTCTCACTTAGTCTAGACATCATAGTTAGCCAATTTCTGGTCAGCATCATAAGTCAATAGACTAGGGAAGATGGCTTTCAGACAGGGTCTATTATGGGTTTCCTTGGCTTTAATGAGCTGCCCTGACAATACAGTTCCGAATTCTGCTTTTGTATATTTAAATGCCTTCCATGATGAAATCTATATTGAGAAGTGGTGAACAATTTGTCTTGCTGGAAGTAAGGACAGGCATGCAGTCTTTTGGAGCCATCTTTTTACAATAAAATTCCCTTTACACCTACAGTATCTATGTCCTAAACACAGTCTAATGGCTAGTCCTGCTTCTGAATCTGTTTCCAGTGCAAGGCTTCTAAAAGGTACCAGACCTTGGAGAAAGATCTGCTCTATGAATATAAATTCCAAGACATCTCTCATCATACCAGGATACAAAGAAACCATATGTTATTTTCTCCTCTCTTCTTTTTTGCCTGTTTGACTGTGACTTCAACTGCATGTATAAAACTTGGTCATTTTGGCAATGTAGATACCAGCATACCAGTCTGTAACCACAACTGCAAATAGAAAGGAGATTTTTTTACCCTTCGAATAAAAGATCTGTACAACAGAGCAGGTGAGAGAATTTTTTGCCTAGATTCCATCTAATAAGAACCCAAAGGACTTCACTGCTATTAAAAATGTAAGTTAAGCAGAGACATCTTCAATTTAAATAAAAAGTATAGGTAGGAAAAAATATAGTCCTCAAGGGGTGATTTTTCAAGACGTCATGTGAGGATTTAGCAATGTGATTCCCAAGATGCAAATAAAGACAGAACAGCTAAAAACTTGTACATTGCTTGATAATATAATTCAGATCAGCAGTTTGGCATTTTCTGCTCAGAGGAAGCCAAGTATTGGCAATTCATCTACACTGATGCTAAATTATGGTTGGTATAGATACATAAGACTGTAATTGCACAGTTATAATAAATGAGAAACTTTCACAAAAAACTACATACATAACAGTTCATAGACTCAGTTTGATCCGTTCTCCTTCTAAATGTTTGTCTTCAATCAGCATTGCAAAAATCAATCTCTTTTTTCTTGACTTTTTTTTTTTTCTTTTCTAAGTATGGGTTGCTGTTTATGAGATTGACTATTCCTGGTGATTTCAGAGGAAGCTGAAATCTTCCTAGCACACATATCTTAATAAAATGGCAGCACTCTGAATAAACTAGAGTGCTTGAAAGTAGAATCACTTTCCTAAATATTAAATGTAAGGGACATAATGAGCAGATTGATTTGGTAGCATTAGAAGCTTGCATCTCTTGACTTTCTCTAGATGTGCATTTCCATATATGTAATCTTTCCTTTTTTTTAATGTTCTTTCTACTGAGCAAATTAATCTCACATTTCCACTGCTGGGTTTATTTTCATCATTTATTGTATCAGTATTATTCAACACAGTCAAAACATAAATCTGGTGCCTTGTTTTTAAGGGTCCATTATGAGCTGCCAACCATTTTGTTCCCCCTTTTCAGAGACAAAATACAATTTATGAATGCGATCGAGTTCTGGAGGCTTCCTGCATGATGCAGAGCATTGCTCTGACAAGTGCTAGTGCTGCGAAGACAAAATATTAGAAATTTATAGATTTTGAAACAGCTGGTTTTATTTGCTGTGAGATGTGGTTGAAAACCACAGTTATGCACACAAAAACATCAATGGTATGAAAATCGCTCTTGTTTACTAATGGCTGAGAAAGGAGAGGAAAAAAAAACCTTTTGAAATCTGTCACAGAACAGAGGAGACCATCTAGCATGTCTCAAAATATCTGGCAACTCAGTGGTTAGAGAACACACCTCACACCTTGAAGTTCAAGGTCAGACCTTTACTCAAAATAATTTGAAATTAAAATCTCTGCCTTTCTCTTTCCTGGTGAAATTTCTGTGAAGCCTTTCTGTGAAATATTTTAGTTGCAAAGAAACATTTTCTCATAACAAGGAAAATAATTTTGGACCAACGTTGTTAACTCCTACATTGTTAAGTACTATAAAACTTTACGCAGTTGTACCTCTGTAAAACAGACTGGATTTAAAATTGTTTAAATGTCTGAAGCTCTGTTGACTGCAATAAAACAAAACACCTTTTAATTAAATTGAAGTTCTGGCCCAAAGGATCTAAGAAAAACTGTCAAGCATTAAATGAAAATAACTTACAAGTATGTTTCTCAAAAACTTCCTTTTGTTCAGAAACCAAAGGTAAGATACATAAATGTTTTGAGAATTCGATAATGTATCTGACACTTCTTCCAATTTCCAAACAATCTGGAATTCACAAACAGCTGGTTTGTATAATATCTACAAGCGTTGCAGATTAGATGCAAGCTACCACTTTCAACTGGATCAGCCAATCTGAAAGTGCGTTCTCCTTTACATTTTAGCAGTCATGTCTCATTACCCAGCTAATGTTCTATTACTCGGTCTAATGTAACATGACATGACTGGCAAAATTTGAGGAAGCAGACAATTTTTCATATTAGAAAGCCATTCTTTCTCTCTCTCAACTGGTTGTTGATTCCATTTTGAATGCGCCAAACAGTCATCTTGCCTAAATCACCTATATGGGAGAGCTAGCTAACGTAGCAGCTCTCTTACTACCAGAGGAATGAAAAGCCAAGCTTGAACAGCTTGGCATATCACTTAAAAAAAAAAAAAAGAAAGACATGACATACGATGTTTGTTTCTCTGAAATTGTTTTGAAAGCCTGTTATGGTTGAACACAAGCCTCTTCTCTTCTGTTTATGTATTCAACTACCCACACATACAAAATATAATAGGATTGTACTTTTTTAATTAAGAAAAACATCACATATATAGATATTAAGGAAAATATATTGCGAAGTTTGATTCTTTTTGGAAGCTGAGTACTAAGAGTTGAGAGCAGATGGAAATATCTTAGTCCTGCACATGTGACATTTATATAGTCCTTAGAGAAATGAAATTCCCATTAACTTTGGCAAGTGATCTGTTTCAGTAACGATTTTGAACCGTAATGAAGAAACACTTCTTTGGCCCATCTATCAGAAGTATGAGAAGGGCTGTGTCCTAACCTGAATGGCAGCTACATCAGAATCCTCAGGTTGATCATTTGACTCTACCTGTTGTCTTCAGCAGCACTGTTATTTCAGTCTCAAGACTGGGGACCACTACACAGACTTAGGTTTACAAGATTTCCAGTTGTCTCTGGTCTATGTGAGGCTGGCATAGAGAGAAAAGAAAACTTCATGCCCAAGCCTATGAAGTTTAATATAAGAAATGTTTTAAATGAGACACAATGAATCTCATGATAATCTTTCTCTAAGGAACATGGAAAAATAGATTCACCTAGAATATTTCTAATGCCAACAACCATTACCTAACACTTCAGCACATTTTCGTGATCTCATAATTGACCAGGTCCGACTAAGTCATTGACAATAGTAGGAGGAGGATTACAGAACCAGTAATACGAATTAGGCTGGTAAGTAGTAGTAACAGCCTTACAAAAGTAGGTTTTCTCACGTTTGTGGCAATCATATGTTTGGACAGAGCTTAGAAATTCTATTGCCTCTAGCCAGTGGCACCAACACCTCCACATTGCTGGAAACAAAAACTATTGATAAGATCATTTAGCAAAGCCCTGTTAACATAAAAAAGGACTCTCACAAAAACAAATTTCTGCTCTATTCTGATGTCAAGTGCTTCTTTCTTTCTCAATTTTTTCTGTCAGTCAATCAGTGTCTTTGGAGACAAATTCCCTGTCTTGGCAGCAGTTAGGTTAAGTATTAATTGGGCAAAAGTATTCTATGATAGAACTCATTTGGGTTTTGATGCATCAAAACTGCACAATCATGAAGGAGGGCCATAACAGCTGTTCCTTTTTCTACTGAGATTTTGTAAAACTTCTGAAATTTAGAAGAGAAAAATAATGAAATTAGTTCTTTTCACTAAATGACTTTAGATACGTACTTAGGTTTTTTGGTAATCATGGTAGTCTTTTGTTAATTTTAGCATACATAAACTATATAGGGCATATTTATATCTAGCACCAGGAAATCATTAGTGATATTTCAATTTTTTATATAAAATTAGTTGGAAAAATAATTTTTGTTGTGTGGATGTCTTGTAAAGAAATGTTATTTTTCAGTTTACAAAGAGGGTATTTTCATGTTGTAATACTGAATACTCTAAATATATAGTATTGTAATAGCTAGGAGATTATGACTTTTCCTAAACTGTCAAGTTAAGTATACCATGCTTCAGCAAAATTATTACTTGTTTATATTTTGTAGAGGTAACAAAAATAGTAAGTGATTTAATCTGCAGAATAAATCACCCACATATATTTTTTTTTCAGTTGCAAGGCCTTTATGAAAGACTGACATTAAAGAATATTTCTAGATTATACCCCAGTGTAAATAAACAGTTTTTATTGCAAACTTTTCACTCAGGAATGATACACACTTACTCTATATATGTTTTTTATGCTGAAAGAATAAAAAAAAAATATGAGGCAAGAGTGACAGAACTTAATTTTTCTTAGTCATACTGTTAATGAAAAAAAAAAGGAAAAGAAAGGAGAGAGAGCTATACATTAACTATCTTCTGTAGCAATGGATAAAGCTTTCTTTACATAATCACTAAGACATTAGGGCTTTTTCCATGTCTGAAAATTGGAGACGGGAACCCATCAAAAATATATTGGCTTTCGAACTGTTTTTTCTGACTGACCTGATTTTTCTCTTTCTCAGCTTTCTCTAGATTATGAGGGTTTTTTATTATTTAGGTTTCTCATTTTTAAAAATACCGTATGGAAATGAAATATCGAAATGTCAGAATCTAGCAATTCGAATATTTCATTTTCTTTTTATTTTATTCTCATCTTGTATCATTAATATGCACTCAGAATACAGTATTTACTGTGCAACACACATATCTTGCAGAGCAGCCAAGAAGAGTGTAGACAAGTCCTTGAGACATCCATTCCTGGACATCTAATTCCGTACAAATGACCATAAGGTGACTTTACATAAACAGAAGCAGTAAATATTGTGATGCTCTTAAAACAAAGTGTTTTTGATTAATAGCTTTCAGATGGTTTTGCTTACTAGCATGATCTCATAGGGAGCTTAAAAAAAAAAAAAGTGGAGTGTCCATAAAAAATCATTTAGCTTAACTGCTAACCAAAGCAGAATTATCTGTGTCTAAAAAAATCCTGACAATTATTTCTTTACACCGCTCTCCAAATTTCCAGTGAAAAAGATTCCCTAAGCTCCACAAGAAATCTGTGTCCATATTTAACCACCAGAACCACCCTTTTTCTCTGATGGGCTGTAAGCCTTACAAAGGGATAGTTCCTCGCAGAAGAGATAAAGAAAAGGAAAATTGTCTTTTGAAAAGGTGTGTTTAGGAGAATGAAAAGCAATAGCCCAAGCTGCTCTCTGCTGTAGACTTCATCAGGAAAAATAGTGTTTTCTTCTTCTGAAAGGCAGTTATTTACCATTCTGAGGGGCACAATTTTTACATTTTTTTTTCCTCAAAAAATATTATCCCAAAAATAGACCATATTTTCAGTAGTCATCTCCTTTTCAAAGTCTCAGATTTACTAGCTTCCTAGCTATACATATATATGTGTGTATATATACATGTGTCTATATGTATTTATATATATATATGCATGCACACGTTCCAATCCCACGCATATTTTAACTCTATAAAAGAACATATCCTTGCTATCATGTCAGTGTGCCAGCTGAAATGGTATCCTTTTTCCTTTGTTGCCAGAACTATTACGATGAAATTGTCTTCACTTGTGATCTCATATTATAAAGATTCCCGAAGCTCTGACAACTCAAGGCATTATGATATACTCCTCTTACACTGTTAAAGCAGACATAGGGAGCAGAGTTCTCTGTAGAGCATAAGTAAAGATTTATAGACATGGTGAAAGAACACTTTCCCTGCTGCCTTCTTAAAATAATTATGACTTTCCATGAATCTCTTTCTAAATCAAGTGCAGAATGACAAAAGCATAAGGAAACAAGCTGCAAAAATACCTTTTACAATAAGCCCTAGTGGACTTATTTCAGCGGTATATCACATCCTTCGGTGAAAACCGTATATAATTATTTCAAGAGGACATGTGCTTTAATATGAAAAATAAGTATTTATTGTGCCTGCCACTACGTTTCAAAAACTTGCTTTCTGCCTTGATTGTTGTATTACTATAATACTTTCATATGATGGTACTAAATATTGAAGGAGTGAACAGATAAGAAGAGAGACACACATAAAAAAGCACTATATGACACAAAATAAACATAATAGATTGACCACTTTTAACTGCCACGAGGAAATATTCTTACTTAGAAAAACAAAGTAAGCACCTCTGAAATGAAAGCGGCCCTGAATTTTAAAAAGAACATTGCTGCTCTTCATTCAGGTTGCAAGAAACAACTCTGATTTGTCTGATTTACCAGCAGCAGCTATGTAGGCTTATCGGTACGTGGGGTTAGGCAGCTGCTGTGTGTTCAAGGGTATCAGGGACTTTCCACAGTGCCATTTCTGCCTAAGCCTAATATATCTCAATGTAGCAGTACACGCCACCAAATTAATACCCTTCATTCTTTGTGTTAATTGCACGGAGTAAAACCATTCAAAATTAGTTGTTAACTTGTCAAGAAACGGTGGGGACAAAACCACCCTTCTGTTTTATGGATCGTAAATGCAGAATTTCTCTATCAAGTGCCTTCTGATGGCCTCTCTCCACTAACAGTGCTTTGATGGGCCCTACAACCACCCTCACGTCTGTCTGTCCAAGTGCTTCAGCTCACTCACTCAGCTTCTCACCCTAATGGTGAGATGTCCCCTCAGCCTCGCGAGCGCTGCGCAACACACACAACCCTCTCATAAAAACAGGGTTATTTTATTCTGTGAAGGGCACCCTGCCCATGAGATGTCATCAGCAACCCTTTTAATGAGCAGACTTCATTCACGGTCATCCTTAACTGACTATTTCCCTCATAGCTGATGTCTCCCTGGCTGCGTGGCTCCATATGAGTAGGTAGGCTGGGTTACCTATTCTCCTTGGATTTGCAACCCCACTTTTTCTGACCTTCAAACACGGGCATGGCTTCAGATGCTTTCCATGGTTTCATGGCATGAATCTGATCCCTGCATTTTGGAGAGAGATTGCCAAATCCATTTCAGATAGATTATGTAGTAGTACATTCAGTGGGTATACTCAGATACAGTGAAAACCATTAAATGTAGGCACTAAAAGATGATCTGGACACACAAAAGAAGTGAATGAGAACTAGTGATCTAAAGGATTTGTATTACTAAGTTGCATTAAACAAAAAGATATTAATTTGTGTGATGACTTCAAAGAAAATTATAACATATATCCAAAAGATTTATGAACTACAATGGGTCATCACTCAAAACAGAGGGTCTTACAGCAGATACACATGACAAAGCACTTTAAATAAAAGACTCTGAACAGTAAAATACAAAAAGGTTGATTTCTGCAAAGAAACAGAATTAGGTCGTCTTATTTTGTTTAGCCAAACCTTTCACACTCTGATAAACTTCTGTGCCAGGGGTGGATGGTAAAGCTTTCTAACAGCTTGATTCTTTGAGATAAGGTAATTTTATTCTTTAAAATAAAACATTTCTGATGTTTGCGTACTTGGAAAACAGGCATCCAGGAAGTTCTTTATGTAATCTTGCGCATGCAAGGAGGGGAAAAAAAAAAGTTTTTAAATAACACTTGGTTTGCAAGTGCTGGGATGCTACAGCTTCAGTTTCATTTAAGCTAACTAGTTTACAAAGTAGTAGTGCCCTATAAACATTAAAATTATTGGGATTCTTTAATCTAAAGAAGACAAAGCAGAAGGAAGGAGCATAATGGAAAAGAAAAATGCCCCAGTAACAGACTTCAGATACAAATTAGACCATTAGCAAGACCTGCGAATGCATCCTTTTGTGATTAAGGCAGCAATGAAAGATGTGCTCATCTGTTTGTGTCACTGCAATACAGCTTCTTCTCACATGTCAGGGAAGCAAAACATAAGAAATAACTAGAAATAATCTGAAAGAGTAAAAACTCCTGAATTTGGAGCACAAATTCTCCAGTAAAAATAATAGATCAGCAATGGTCCCTGCATCTTAGCGAGATTTCTCTCTACAAAGAACTGCCCCAAGATCATCTTAGACTTAATGGATCTTCAGTGAGCTCACTAACCCACAACTAGGTACGTTTTTTGAAGTTACAGGACCCTTGACAAAAACCAACCAACCAACCAATTTTTTTCTCTTATTCTTTGATATATGAAGTAAAGCAAAAAAAAAAAAAAAGGAAACACGTGGAAATGTTGTCATGCAGAAGTATATAAACTGAAGATGAGTACATTTAATTTATTTTGTATTTAGGGGTTTTTTTGCAAGACTGCATTTATTTCAAAGTTCACAGTGTTCTAGCTTTGTTGCATTACATATGGTAATTTTCACTTCCTCTTGGATTTAACCACCAAAAAATTCAATCATGCTCAACAAAATCAAATAAGAAAATGCTTTAGTTAACAATATTAACCATGCTTTAACTATTGAAATCTTGCCTGTATTTTGACTCTGCTTCTCTTAGGCTTGCTGATAAAAGATACACATGGAATAAATGTAACTGCATATAGCATGAAAAAATTATGCTTCTTTTTCTGCTGTAATTTATTACTATGAAGCTGTTTATAGAGAGGCTTTTTACTGAATGAGCAACTCTAATGGCTATCACTTTTCTTTTAGACAAGTTACGTGGTAAGTTATGAAGTTTCATAGTGAGCTTTCAGACAAGGAGTTAAAATGAACAAGGCTGAATTCGTGTCCATTTTACTTTCACTGAATTCAGTGAAGACTTGACTTAGATATATTTTACTATATGTTTATTTTATATGAATATAGAGAGAATAATTAATAGCCTATATATATTATAAACAGAGTATATATCATTGTATACTATTATATTACACAGAACTTCTTATTGTTATCTATTACGAATAGATACCTCAGTGTACCAATCTCTAATTTATAATGGCAGCAACAAGTTCAGTCCTACAGGATAGAAGAAAAGCTCAGGACAAAGTCTTTATATAATTTTTTCAGTGCTAACATTAAGATAAAAAAAATATTCTTTTTTCAATGAATTCAGACACTGTGGAGGCTTTTTTAAAATGTAAGCCTCTGGTACCCTTTTAACACTTTACTCAGCAGTACACTGTACATTTTCTCTTGCGCTCCATATTACATTCACAACACATGACGCATGGCTTTTGTGTAATTAAATGTGTTGCTCTTGACCCTCATACAGAAAACATTCATATTTTAATGGGGAGCACTGTATGGATGAAAAAAAAAGACCTATTTGTCATCCTTCATTATGTCAATTCACCATAATAAATTAACAGGGAAGAAACATTCTCCATATTTCCACTGTGCATTCTATAGCTCTTTCCCTTCAGCATGTTAAGAGACCAATATCTTTAGGGAAATAGTACAGGAGTACTTTGCAATCTGGTGTCTGAATTACATTCTTGTAAACTCTGTTTGGCAGTGGATTAATATCTAATTTTGCTCTGACAAGAATAAGCAAAACTTATGCTGGCTAAAATGCTTATTGAGGTTGAATATGAGAACGTTTGTTTCTCTGTGGGAAATATACATATAAAGCTACAAAAGAGAGACTGAGTTATGGAAAAAAATCTACCTCTTCAATACTTGATAACAGTGGCAGTTCATGCAGCTGCGTACAAAAGATACAACATACGTGAATGTTTTAATAATCCATTTCAAACTCTATGCAATATATATGATCAGTCACAAAAGAAATACAGATATATGAATTATGTTGACAGAAAATGTAATGGAAATGGGTAGGAAACAACATGTACCCTACATGATATGAAAAGTATGTTCTGAGATGCATAACTAATTGGTAAAAAGATCTTATGGGAACATTGTATAATCACTGCCCACCACAGTAAACCTGCCTACAGGACTTCAGAGAATATTTATGAATTTATTACATATTATAGATGATTCTTGGTTAGGTCATGACCTACTTTATGTCTTTTTCATTCTTCTTATCACAGCTGCTTTAGTGCTCTTCAAAACAAAACAAAAGTCAATTGGTCTTTTTGTTAAATTCCTGGGGAAATTAGTCTTTTCCCTGACTCCTCTCTCTCCTCTTATGACAAGACACCTCGTTTGATTTGGTCAGTTTTTCAAAAAGTACCTTACTTATTACTACTAGTTAATCTTGGTTCCACTTAAATCAGTGAGAGAATCAGCCTTGGATTTTAGTGAAAGACTGTGGGTTCACCTAATTCATTAAAAAGTTCAGCTCAAAAGGTAAGTTTTTCAGAAGGCTACAGTTGTCCACAGATAGACAACTAGAAAGGATCACCTTGATTTCATAGAGTAGCCCCATACCATTTAGGTCTTAACTATTCTAGTCTCAAAATAATAAGTTCTGTTTTGCTTGAACATCTGAGCAGCCATAAATAGGTTTGGTGGGGTTTTTTGTTGGTTTGGGTTTTTTAACAGCTGAAAAAGCATTTTCATTGCAATAAAAACAATGTGACAACTGCCCCTTCTCTCTTTGATGCTATTATGAGATTTTTCCTTATCCATATATTTCTTTGAGAACATAAATCTTTTTTCCTAGACAATGTAGTAGATTTTTCTATTTAGTCATTGGAAAGGTATATTGATAAAGTAACACTTGGTATACTATTAGTGTACCTGGAAAAAAGATTAACATTATTAGAGAAATTATAAAATTGACAAAGGCACGTTTTTAGGGAGAGCAGCACACGATGTTTCAGACAGTACTATCAAGGTGGTTCCTAGACAAGTTCCTCAGAATAAGATCTTGGAACTCATCTGGTTTATGGTTTTCAATATCTGGCATAGTTTTAGATCTACAGTTGCCGATGCCATGAATGTGGAAGGTAGGACAGAGGAGATTAGAACAGAATACCAAAAGATCTGGATGAACAGAAATAGGACTAGATTGAAATGCAAGGTCATGCACATGGAGCTAATAATAAAAAGTTCTCCAGTATGCTGGAGGCTCATCAGCTGGAAGTTATTTGTAGCAATGGGATGTGATAGGCAATCTCCAAATGAATGAACTGCCAGTATGATGCAGCATAAAAATGTTAAATGCAAACTGAAAATGTATAGCAAAAGGTGAATCTGTGAGAGAGAGGAAAGCACCGATACCATTATACTAGGCCCTGGTTAAACTTCACTTGCAATACAATATTGAATTTTCTGGTCAAGAAAGGTAATCTTGAAAGAGAACAGGTGCAGAGAAGGCTATGGAGGAACACAGCAGTCGAGGCCAAATTTTCAGTTTGAGCCTGAAACCATTTTACTGGTAGGAAAATGTGTAGAAAAATGAAGCAGAGAGGGAGTGACTGAGGTCCACAAATGCATGAGTAGATAAATAAAATAAAGAAGAAAGAGCTCGTTAAACGACAATGCTGAAACAAAAACAACATTCTAGATGGACATGGAGATGTTGAGGTGGAAATGAAAAAGGCTTCTAGCCATTACACCAAGCAAATTTTACAATAGCTTTCCAGTTAGATTACACAGGAAGAAAGCCTTTAAAAGAGATCTTGGTAGATCTAATCCCATTGTGAATGGGATTATTTGGCATAAACCTGAGCAAGGAAGGAAATGGGGTACATGAAACATGTCCCTTCCATTCTCACCAGTAAGACTCTGGGGGCATCAGTGCTTCTAAATTGCTCTAAAAGGGTAATATATGGTTCTGTAATACCTAAATGTATAGAGACTGATCTTCAGTGATGGGTGTCTCTTAAGGGAAAATTGAGCAATACCAAAGATCAGATTCCCAAAACTGGACTTGAAAGATTAATTTGTACACCAGCTTCTAAATATGGCACCTAGAAAGACAATGTACACTTTGTAGGATGTCACCTGCAATGCAGGTGCCACTTATCTCTCTCTATTTCTGCCAGCTACAGGTATCATGAAATGCAAATTTACTAAGCATGTGATGCTGAGTGTCTGGATTTGTTACAAAAAAAATCTGTTAAATATGGAAGTAAGTGTAAACAGTCACGCTCAAAGGCAGTTCTTGAAATACATTATTCAACACGTACTTGTATATATTTACTGTTTTTTTCCATAAACCTAGAGTCTGAGTTAAAGAAATTCAGCCATTTCCGTTGTCCAGAGCTTGTTGTGGATCGACAGTCCAAGGACGAAAACACATCAGCAGGGAGAGGGTGCTGAGATGTGCATAATGATTTTTCTGAATTATGTAGAGAAGAGCAGAGGGCCCAGCTCTGCAGCTTGCGTTCACTGTGATTGAGATCTGTGGATTCAAGTAGGCACATGGCTCAGCCAAAGTTCAAAGCAGCAATATGCAGAGTGGCACAAACAGAACTGGCAAACTTAGTAAATTGATGGTGGTTACAGAAATGAACAAAAAACCCAATGTCCTGAGTATTATTCCATATGGACCTGACCTTAACTAGGCTGTTTTAGGAATATTACAGGTTAATGAGGTGACTGTCTATCTTGGCCTAGCAAAGCATTTCCTGACCAACAAGATCCTCACCAACAAGAAATCAGTTCAGAAGAAATACTCACTTGGGGATTCTTACAAAAACTTCCCTCAGATAAAAGTCCTCACCTGTGGGTTTTAGCAGAGAAAAAGGAGGGCCCCCCATTGTATATCAACCAGTCCTTCTTAATCTAAAGGGATTTCGTTTTCAGGTTCAGTGGAAAAAGAATATGAAAATAGCTAACATTTTGTGTCCCATTAAAATTCTATGAAGACATAACTTAGCAAAAGAAGTTTCTTATTGTGGACAGTAAGGAAGAAATGACCATATTTCACTTTTCCTTCAATGTTTGTTCCAAATCAGAAAACAAGAAAAATTATCCTGGCATCACTGTTGTTAGAAAACTCAGAGAGAGGAGCAAAGGCTTCTGGCCCACAGCAATTCCAAGCGTTTTCCCTTTCCTTTAGCTCTGCTTGGATCCTTTCTCCCCCTACAAGTGCAATATTTTAAGTGCTCAAAATAATGTGATGACAGCACCAAAAATGAAGTGGGCTGTCAACTTAGAGCTGGAAATTTTCCAGATGCTTCTAGATAGTAGACGAACTTTTGCAGTTCAGCTCCAAAATAAACGTTCAGCAAATTTTTCAGTAGCAGATCATTCTGGGATTTAGATTTTCACTATGCTTTAAGAACTAATACTCAGTTATAATCTAAGTCTAAAGCATAGATGGGTTCCGGTTTACCTCATACATGGATTGTGAAGATATTTTTTATTTCTACAGGACCTCTCCTCATCAATGCACAGGATGACTTATCCCTGGGGATAAAGTGGGACAAGTCTTAAAAAATGTTGCTATCTGTTTTGTCTCTGCCCTTTTTTTTTAACTGTTTAGAATGTATACAGTGAAATAAGTTGCAGTATGCATTTCAATAAATGTTTCTTTCTTAAACTGTTTGAACAGTGACATGAAGAGTGGGATACTCTTCCCTTGCATTGCTGGGAAGTTCCAGCAGGAGGCTGGAACAAACACCAAAACTGAACTGTTCACATATTTCTCACAAGTTATGAGTATTTTATTTTTGGATGCCCTACTTAAAAACCTGGGTGTCATTTGCAGAAGTGCCCGCTTCTCAGCTGAAGTGAGCACACAATAGCCTTTCAACAACTAAAATGCTAATTCCTTGGTAATTTACATCTACTCTCAAAATCGGTGGATACTCTTGCTTCAATTTGTTATGTCTCAGTTCTCATCTCTAGAATGGGAATGATGGAAGCACTGTGAAAGTAAATTAATATTCTTTTGTGAGGTATGCAGATACCATATTGACTGGTAGAAAAACCTCTGAAGATGCAATTAATATTTTTCTCAGTAGAGTTTGAACAAATTGGTAAAAAGTGTCTGATCTGCTCAAAGGCCAATGAAAATAAAAGGCCTTTGACATAGTCACCCACAACATTCTTCTCTCTAAATTGGAGAGATACGGATTTGATGGGTCGACTGTTTGGTGGATGAGGAATTGGTTGGACAGCTGCATCCAGATGGCAGTGGATGTCAATGTCCAGATGGATGTCGGTGACAGGAGGTGTCCCTCAGGGGTCCATATTGGGACCAGTACTGTTTAATATCTTCATCAATGATATAGATGGTGGGATCGAGCGTACCCTCAGCAAGTTTGCAGAGGACACCAAGTTCAGTGGTGCAGTTGATAGGCCTGAGGGACAGGATGCCATCCAGAGGGATCTGGACAAGCTCGAGAAGTGGGCCCATGTGAACTTCATGAGGTTCAACAGGGCTAAGTGCAGGGTCCTGCACCTGGGTCAGGGTAACCCCTGGTATGAATACANAATACAGGCTGGGGGATGAAGGGATTGAGAGCAGCCCTGCTGAGAAGGACTTGGGGGTACTGGTGGATGAAAAGATGGACATGAGCTGGCAATATGTGCTCACAGCCCAGAAAGCCAACTGTATCCTGGGCTGTGAGAAAAGAAGCGTGGCCAGCAGGTCGAGGGAGGTGATTCTGCCCCTCTACTCTGCTCTCGTGAGCCCCTACCTGGAGTACTGAATCCAGCTCGGGGGCCATCAGCACAGGAAAGACATGGACCTGTTGGAGTGGGCCCAGAGGAGGGCCACAAAAGTTATCAGAGGGCTGGAGCACCTCTCCTATGAAGACAGGCTGAGAGAGTTGGGGTTGTTCAGCCTGGAGAAGAGAAGGCTCTGTGGAGAACTTCTTGCAGCCTTTCAGTACTTAAAGGGGGTTTGTAAGAAAGATGGGGACAAACTTGTTAGCCGGGCCTGTTACAATAGGACAAGAGGTAATTGTTTTAAACTAAAAAAGGATAGATTTAGACTAGATATAAGGAAGACACTTTTTACAATGAAGGTGGTGAAACACTGGAACAGGTTGCCCAGAGAGATGGTAGATGCTCCATCCCTGGAAACATTCAAGGTCAGGTTGGACGGTGCTCTGAGTAACCTAATCTAGTTGAAGATGTCCCTGCTCATTGCAGGGGAGTTGGACTAGATGACCTTTAAAGATCCCTTCCAACCCAAACCATTCTATAATTCTATGATAAAACAAAACGTTACACAGCTGCTTAGTCATTGAGCAGGACTCATCTTCTGCAGTGATAGATGTTCTCTGCTGAAGGAAGAAAAAATATTACATGGTTTTATAATTTTAAACTGTGTTATAATGTATATCCACAAGTAGGGAAGGAGAAGAGGAATGGAGTTAGTAAAGGCGACTTCATTTCTAATGTTTCCTAATTCATGACGGCAACATTGTATTGTAGTAACAATTAGAGGGTCTGCTTCTTTCCCTTTCCTTTTCCTTCCTCTCACTCTTTCCATTCCCTTCCATTTTCTATGCCTTTTCTATTCTTCAAAAAAGATTGGACATAAATATTTCAAAAAATGGCCTGATACCAACAAGATTCATCATTGAGGTCAGAAAGTTAGACCTACAGGATATGTTTCTGCCGGTAGAGCTAACGTCAGGCTTGACAATGGTAACAGATGGTCACCCCTTGTGTAGAGCAGCACCAGAGGAGAGTGAGGAGCACACTTTGCCAACAGGTTTCACAGATATTTATTGATAACAGTGAAACACTGAGGTTTGGGATGGTTGGTTCATTTCCAAGATCTGCACAGCAGCATGCTCTTGTATTACAGACTTTTCTGTTTCTTTTTCTGCCTTCATGTCTTATTCCAGTTCTCTCGCTCTCTCCCCCACTTCTGGGACTTCATTCTCATCTTCACATCTTCACTGGCCTGTTTCCACCTGACTTTTTTTCACTTAGCCGGCTACGGTCTTCAGTATTTAGATTTCTTCTTTTTCCTTATCAGCATATCCAAATTATAAACTTCTCACATATAGTTTTCCCATCTGACTACCACACAGACAAATCTGTTGTCTCTTCCCATGCTCCTTTCCTGCACCTAGCAGTTAGTCATTTGAGTTCAGTCTCTTCCTTACCAGTTCCTCCCAGGTCTCAGATTTCTCCCATACTTTTTTACCATGGAAATGCCTGTCACTTCATTTTTGCCAGCTTCCCTGTCCCAAGAAATCCAGGGAAGGCTTCTTGCACTCCTGCGCTCAGCTGAACCAGCCTCCTTAGGGCAGCTTTGGCTCTAACCAAACAAAGAGCATAGGAGAGACAGACTCTCTTGCTTAAAAACAGCAGCACTGGGAGAGACAAAACCAGGCAACATCTGAATACACCCGGCTGGAGAACAGCTAAACATACACAATTAGCTGCACCTATAATAAACTGCTATTTAGCATGTGTGAACTGAACATTTAAGTGTTCATGAACTGGAAAAATTTAAATGATTTTTTTAGGAAGGTTCCAAAGGGTCCTCAACTAAACTAATACTTATCACCCTGCCAAGTTACAAGTCTCTTCTCCATTGCCTGCAGGTCCTAGAGTTCTTAAAAAGCGAGTATTACAAGGAATGCATTAGCAAGAAATAAAATAATGTCCCTCAATCTTGTTCTTGGATATAGCTGAGCCATTTGTCGGGTATGCTAAGAACATGTAGCCTGAGGCAGAGCTCCAGCAGCATACAGAATTTCAAGTCGAATCCCTGAAGTTTAGCAAACTTATAAGAAGCTAAAAGCGGTGTAAGATAATGACAATGTCAGGAAGAAACACAGAACGGGCAGTAAAATAGCTGAGAGTTATTCCTCTTATATGTAAACCTCAAGTGTTTTGCCTATGCTTATCTGAATGGAAAACAAGAGCCAGTAGGCCTCGTATGTCAATTTGGAAATGAACAGAAGACTAAAATATCATAAACCTGTGAAAATGGTGACTAGTATGGCTACCCAGTGACCAAATAACTCTGCACATATCCATTGATCTTCTATCAAAATTATTGTTAGGTCTTTGCATGTAATTTTTTTTCCTTACTAAAGGGATTCATGCACGGACATTGGAAGACAGAATTTGATTCTAAGCCTAGTATCTTTGCTTCATTTTTTTTCCCAACATTAAAGTCCTTCTTTAACATGCTAGTCACATTTCACTATGATTTTAAATAAGCTACCTCTCGACCTATTACGGTTTAGTATGTTTTCCTGTATATTTAGAAAGAGTTGTCAAAACTCTCAGGTGCTGCAGATAAGCCTGTAAAGCAGAGCTTCAACAAAATAAAGAAGGAGATGGTATAAATTCTGAAATATATCAAGGTTAGATTACCTTTGTTGCTTTGTATATCTGAGATTCGAATTGATTTTTCTGCTATGAAAACAATGGGGGGAAGGGACTTCTGATATAATGCTTTGCAGAAAACGGAAAAGTCAATAATATGCAGACAGCTCAAAAATATAGTATTTACTGATTCAGCGAAGCATGTTTTTAGTGGGTTATGATGACAAGTTCCAAACTAACAGAAGTATATCAGTTAGATTTCTTAAAAATTATATCTATTCTTGTAATACATGAGTTTACATGATCCTATAAGATCATTAAACACCTTAAGTTTTCATAAAGTTCTTGAAGGGCACATTTTTTTTTCCAAAAAATAAGGCAATCTGCCATAAATTAAGAAAAAACTGGGGTATCAGACACTTCAGTTAAAAGAAAATTCAAGTTTGAAAAATTGGGGTATGATTACATAAAACATACCTTTATGACAGCCCAGATGTTTAACAAATAAAGTGACACTCTATTTGCCAGAACTGTTACTGAAACTTGAATTTTAAACTGAAAATGCAGGCAGAATATATTCCTGTTACCATTAGCTACATTATATTTTAACAGCTGAGACCACGTGTCCATGTGCAACAAAACAGCATGGCTTTTAATGGTCGGGAGTTGGATTGCGAACTGAATTTCATATTTTGTCAAAACACCACCATTTCAAGCTACCATCTTGGTTCCTTACCAAGATATAAGGAAGAGTAGCCATTCTGTACCAATCAGTGCCATTTTCTCCATCATTTTGACTTTCTTAGAAAACCCTCTTGAGTACCAAAAAGCTCACTTGGTTTTAAGGGGTCAATGAGATTGCAAGCCAATGCAGCCACATAGGAAGCATAATAAAGTGTTTCAATCTTACCATTCCTATTCTGTTGTTGCTGGCTTTACTTTTTTGCAGAGAACGACAGGTTTTGTTTTTTATTTTATTATCAAAGCCTCTTTGTAATAAATGATAAACACTGAAACAGTACTGAAAATGAATACAATAAAGCTGCTGGATAATATACCTTGTAGTAGAAAAAGAAGTACACTTTAAAAGAACTTTGCTAAAGAACAGAGGGCTCAACTTTGTATTTCCTTAAAATAATGGCAACCAAATATCAGCTATTTTTCTACCACGTGAAAGGTGGGAAGCTTGGATAGCCAGGAACTTCACCCTTTTGCATCAGCTAATACCAATGTGATTATCCTACGCAACATATCCAAAAAAGGTGTGATGCCTTATACCTCTCCCATACTACAACAGGCAACTCTCAAGTCAGGAGAAAACACTTTGGACTTAGTGAAGAAAACACAGTGAAAAAGCAACCAGCTAAAATATAAATTTAACAGGCTATCTACAGTAGTGCTAAGCACTCATTCATTTTTGAGCTATTAACGACTACTCTTGCCACAACAGGTTGAAATATAGCCTAAATTTAACAGTATTTATACAGTGTAGATTTACATCTCTTTCCCATCCCAAACGTCTGCTCTTGAAGCCAGGCAGTCTCATGCACTCAAAACATTCTGCTAACGTATCAGTCACTTCTTGATTTTGTTACTGATCTTAATGAAAATGGGATCAAGACTTCATTTTCTCAAATTAAAACCATAAAATAGCTAGCGAAGAGTCTTGGGCCTTTCTCTCTTTGGGCTAAGACGGCATAGTGCCAGATGACTATGTCTGAGGAGTCAGTTAGAGTGACAAAAGATACCCCTAAAACCTTCCTCCTTGGGGTAAAAAAATGAAAAAAGATTCTCTAGGAAGTAGGTGAGTCCTGTGAACTTAGATTTTTTAGCATTTCCCAGAGTTTCATGGATTTTTTTGGAAGGAGGACTTTTCCTAAGCCACAGAGGATTTAGAAGCAATGTATGGAGGTCTTGAGAGGATGCAGGTGTTACCCTACACTCCTCACTCCCTCATGAGCAATGGGATGTGTTTTACAGCACAGCCTGACCATGAGAAATGAGATGAAGGTCTTCTTTCATACTGTCTCCTTCACTTGAGGTGGCATTTTGTTTCCAAGCCCAGTTTCCCCTGTAACATACCAACTTCTTGTGTTCACTGTTGTCACCCAGCTGGCCCGACTCCCCAACCCCATTACCTTTGCCGTTCCTTTTCCCCAGATCCTCATGGCATCAGTTGTCCTTTTTTGCACGTATTTTCTTCCACTCCCAGACCAAACAGCTCGATTTTGCAGTGGAGTCGCTGCAAAAGAGTCAACTTCTCTGAATGTAGACTTTCCAAAACAAATATTTTGGAACATGGCTATTAGGACCACAGTCTGATGTCAAAATGTCCTATGCCAAAAAAACCACAAAACATTGTACTTTTCCACAGATGTATTTCTATTAACTAAGTTGCTTGTGTAAATAATAAGGTGCAAGGTATAACTTTCATGTTTTTTCTGTATCAGTGATTCTATGGCTTCTCCTCCAAGTGGTAGCAATTTTTTATAGCGCTCAGCAGGGGGTTGAGAGCTGTGGTTTTAGCTTTGCTTCTTTTCTATATTCATTTTCTATACTTTTTTTTTAATGATTTTGAAGTATGTTATTTATATAATGGTATATATATATAGCACGTACACGTGCACACATTTATGGATGAATATATGACTTCAGACAGAATGTATTTGGATTAAAGGGTATATACATCTATGTGTGTATACATCTATAACGTATATGGAACAAAAAAAGGGCCCTGTATACCCTATTTTCATACTCTAATTTTGATTATGTTGGGTTTTGCTTGGTTTCTCTCTGTAAAAGAACCGGAACTAAAACTTTAGATGACACATGGTCTACATAATACATAATTAAATGGTGAAGGTAAAATTATCCAAAAATCCTTGTTGTAAAGTAAGAATTTTTCATATGCTGCTGTCCCCCTTTGTACATATTACCTTAAGCTTTGCACAATGTTCTTACTCATAAAATGAACACAAGGTAGCAAAAAGCCCATAGTATACTTCTTTCTTATTACTTCTATTGTTGAATAGACCCTTTTTAATTGCGACGTAGGAGAGGGGTGTTTACTTTGAAAAGAAAATAGCTTGTCTTTGAAATATAAGAATATGATCGTGTACTGTTGTTGCCTGCCAACAATGAGCTAAAGAGGTTAATGGATCATAGGTCTGGCAAACAGCCACGCTACCTCCGGCTCGATACATTTATCTGGGCAATCTGGGTTAAGGTTTGGTGCTATTTTATTTTTTTTTCACCGGGGCATGAATTGTTGGTAAATAAAAGTTAGATCTCATCCAATCTTTTTCCCGAAAACAGCACCACTTATCACTGATCTTGCTTTCCGCAGCGGGAGGAGGGAGGGAAAGCAGCCGGCGGCCTCCCGCGCTCCCCGGCGCCCCCAGCACTCGGGCGCTGCGCTCCGCGGCAGCGGATCCACCCCGCGCCGCCCGGCGCAACTTGCGCGGGGTCACGGCGCGCTCGCTTGGCGGGGGCGAGCAGCTGCGCGGCGCAGCGCGGGCCTCCGCGGGTATCTCCGCGGTAGCGGGGGCCGGCTCCTCCGCCGCCGGGCACTACCTGGCCGACCCCCCGGGCTCCTTCCCTCCCTCCCTCCTTCCCCGCGGTGCCAAAGCCGGAGGCCCAAAAGCCCGGTGGAGCGGTCCCAGGGGTCGGGGTCCTCTACACGGCCCCCGCCCCCCGGAAAACTCCACTTACAACTCAGAAACCACCCCATGGAGCCACCTCTCCAGCAACAGGGGGGTACGTGTGTGTTTTGGTTTGGGGTGGGTTTTTTTTGAAAGGGAGTTTGAGAGAGAGAGAGAATTAGCGGCAGGAAGGGAAAGCACACGAAAAGTATCCATCTCCCTCTCTCACATCTTGCATGTTTCTTGGGTGCTCTGTTGGAGGAGCCAGGCGGCAGCGGCAGCGTTATAATGCAAATCACAAAGCGAGCAACTTTCAATGCTGTGGTGGCTATTTTTGATTTCTCTCCCGAGAACGGGCTTTTTTGGTGTGCATGTTGCTTTTTTTTCCCTTTTCCGTGTGATTGTTATAATTGTGCCCTCCCTCCCTTCTCTGCCTGCTCCCCCCCCTCCGCCTCCACGAAGCCAGGCAGTAACGATGCACTGCTATCCTCCCGCGGGTCATTCCGCTCGGGCAGAAGGTGAGCCGAGCAGGGGGGGAAGCGGCGTTTG
>VWZL01002020.1:0-35184 GCA_013396915.1 Stercorarius parasiticus | reverse complement strand
TACCAGAAAATCTCCCACAGGATACAAGAGTCACTCAGTATTTAAAATTACAGTATAAATTTACTGTAATAACTACTGATGTTTATTTAGTTAGGTCTGACTGCTGTCTGCAGCTAGCATGGGGAAAAAGAAGCACATTAATACAGCAATTACAGAGTATATCCAAGTTTGCACATAAGAACTGATATTTGAGGTATACTTCATGTAAGAAGTTCATATTTTAGCATGGTAATGGCACACTTAACATTCATGACAGGGAGGATAAGAAATATCAAGTCATTAAAGACTTTAACATGCCAAATATGCACCACAGAACAGCTAAAGAATATGCTGGAGAGCTCCATGAACTATTTATATTCATTTTTAAATCATTCTTGAAAAAACTAGGGGAGCTCCAGATTATTTCCAGAAAGAAAATGGAGGAAAGCTTAGTGTTGTGTTTTTATGAAAGGCAATAAATGGGACTTTTCTAGGAAATCATAAATCATTTGGCCTGGAAGTGCTATTAAAGCAAGTCATGAAATTATGGAAGGTCATCAATAAACACAAAAATAAAACAATTCAACAAAATTATACTACTTTGCACAATTTCAAGGAAGGTTTCTTAATATGACCACTAACTTTCTGATGCAGTAAGTTTTCCAAAGCTTTGAAACAAATCTCCATACCCTACAAATCTATGGAAGACATTAAATTATTAAAAAGAATTACTTTCACTTTTTAATCTGACTAATCAATATAGGGTTTTTTTCAATTAGTTCCCCCTTAGATCTCCTTGTGCTATTCCAGATCTGTATTAAGAATTTAGACAAAAAAGTTAAGAGTCGGTAGATAACAGTTAAAATATTTATCAGCACTCTGCCACCACGTCTTGATTTATTTCCCTTTCATTTCGCACCTCTCAGCTTACTATATGACACTTGCTGCTTGTTAAAAACCACCAGCACTAATTCTAACTGAGATGCTTGATAGGCAAAAGCATTCTGTAAAGATCTGTACTGGGCTACTGTACAATTCAAGTTCTACTTTTCTACATAACATTTAAAGTTTATTTTCTTTATCTTTCTCCTCCAAGAGGTAAGGAGGAAAAATCAAATACATTTTCTTATCAGAGATTCATGCTACACCGAACTGGACTTTTGCAGTCAATGCAATTTGTCACAGTTCAGGAGAACAGCTGGCTATTTTCTTTTTAGTAATACGTCAGATGTCTCCTAATTTTAGAACAAGACTGTATTCCCAAATAAATCTTCATATATTTGTCTTATATCTGACAGCTCTTTATCTGGAAAGTATATTTTTACGGTTTGGGTAGATTCACAATTATTAGTCATATCTAAGCATCCACTTTTGCTCTGACATATAGACGGTGGCAGCCATACAGACTCTTCCTACAGACATTACATAGTAAAGTGCTAAAACATACAAGCCTAAGTGCATGTGGTCAAACTGATTTGTGTCTCATCCACACTTGTGCAGCTTATATGGCAGTGCTCAGAATCAATGGCTGATGCTCCTCTCTACTACTATACCAAAGTCTCCAATTCATGACAGTTAAAAACAGAAGTGCATGTTAAACCCTCTCTTAGTGATATGGAGTTGGGGGGAAGAAGAGTTATCGGACTTTCTGTATCAAAGGCTTTTACCTTCCCCTGGTTTTTTATTGCCCTATGCTGTAGAAAAACAAGTTTTTCTCTAGCTCTCAGGAATATTTTACTTAGCTTCATGGGTTATTTAAATCTTTTGGACAATGACAAACTTTAGCATAATGTACCTCTGAGAACCTCTTAAGGATAATTTTGAAAAAAGTCTCACATGATTCTAGGCTATTTCATACATCCTTTTGAGTGTCTTTTTTAAATAAAAGCTCCACAAAATTATAACTTCTATACAAAACTATTCCATTATCATTTTATCCCTTTCCTCCCACACAAGAAAATACCTCAGTACTTTTCATTTCAGAACAAGAATTGGGAAAAGTAAGATGTAAAGGTCCATCTGGGTGACTCTCTCTTTCCAGACGCTGAATGCTGTCTTCAGTCCTGCTATGGAGTACTTGCTAGCACTTTCGTTCTTTGGACAATTCTGCTAGTTCATTTTTGACTGTTAAGACCATCTTTTGCTGTAAATATTGTTTCATAACTAGTGCTCCCTATATGAGACATCAAATTTAATTTATTTATTGCAGGGTGGCATTTCTTTTGAGCTGTTTTTCAGTAAAACAAGAGGATGACTCCATTTAGTCCCTGCTCCCAGCCTTTGAAGAAAAATCTCTTATCCAGCCCATGCAGCAATTGCACCACCTGATGGAGCTACTAGTGGAACCCCAATTATCCTGCAGATTTTTCCCAACAGCAGGTCAGAACTTACCTCCAATTACTGGCCTGACTAAACATGGCTTCAGAAAATTTTTGAGCTAAACTAAATTTAATAATAGAAGCGTAGGAACAGAATAGCATGTGGTAGGCATTGATTATATTCTGATGTCCTGCTACTCATTACAGTTGGTAGGCAATTAACATGAATTTGAAGCACAGCACATACATTCGGCCCCATGAAAAGATGCAGTATGGAAGCTCTGTGTATTAAGGCATGCATAAGACAAGATAAAAAAAAACAATACCATGACCTGCATTTAAAAAGCAAAAGTCAAGAACACACATTCTATATCCTGATTTATGAATATAAGGTTCATGTGATTTTAAGCCATTTTTTCCAGATCTGTGTGTAAACACCACGTCACAGCACTACTCCATATACCATATGTTCATGAAGCAGTGTTCATCTGCTCTTTGCTGGTGCAAAGCAAGTCTGTTTCTGCTATCGAAGACAAAGAACAGAAAGCCATATAACTGAAGCCACAGCAGACAACCACTCCTGGCTAGTTGTTTTGTTCTGTTCAAAAAGCAGTAACATTTTGAAGTACTATGGACCCAAGCATATCAGACATATCTTGCTTATCTATTTCCACACTAAAATAAGCAAAATTTAATGAGGTCCTCAGACTGTAACCTCACCACAAACTAAGAATTAAATCAACTATCCAATCTCAGCAGTATTGCAAGCAACCTCCCCAATCTGAAACAACTTATATCAAAATCTAAGAGCGAGGAGGGAGGAGGATAAAAATTCCCATTTTCTGACAAGACCAAAGAACTTCATCCACAATCCGTAACTTGCTGTTATCAGTAGCCATTCAGATTCACCCCCTGTCAGATACCACTGCGGTCAAAGACTGGGAGCAAGAATCTGATTCTTTCCTTCTACCTTAATCTGTTTGTTCTGCAGGCAACCTGCAAGTGCCTTTCTGGATGACAACTAATTGAATGTGACCTTTAGTACTACTTCATATTTTTAATATTGATTTGGAAAATATTAAGAACTACCTGTGACTACTGTTGTAAAATTAATTCTCTTTGCTTCAGGATTTTATTATTTTTTGCAGCATAGGTGAATTATAGTAGCATTCAGGAACTGCATTCAATTTTATTTAAAATGTTCTTTCCACCAAATTAATGTACTAAGAATTGACCTTGTTATTGTTTCTATTTTTCCCTACAGAGGGAAATGGCAGGCTATTATAAATGTGTCAGAATTCTGGAAAGAATGGATGGAGGGCCTCTGAGCATCAGCCGAACTTCACAAAAATTATTTTAAACCCTAACTTCAGGGCCTAGGTTTGAAATGTGGTCAGAGCTGAAATTTTCACTACAAAAATGGTAAAAACTTCGGGATTTGGTCCCTGAAACTGGAGAGAGAGGTTACACTGACTCATTAATTGACAGCCTACACCTACATCTGTAGCTCTGCTTAGTTTTTTCTTTATATCATTCTTTCTCTTTCACATTTTGTGACTGGTTGAACTGACTGAAAACTGACAAACATCTGCTTTCTTTCTAATGCAAATTCAAAGTTCTCTGGCACTTTTTTAAAACCTTGTCATCAGTGTAACACTTGGGTAGAGAGATCATATAAAAGAAAAAAATCCATTGCTATTTCAAAGACCTCTAAAAAACAATCAATCAAACAAACAAAAAAAGTGTTTGGCCAATGAGGATCAAAAAACCCACACACAGTAGGAAAGGAGGCAAGACAAT
Organism: Stercorarius parasiticus; assembly: GCA_013396915.1. Classification (NCBI taxonomy): domain Eukaryota; kingdom Metazoa; phylum Chordata; class Aves; order Charadriiformes; family Stercorariidae; genus Stercorarius; species Stercorarius parasiticus. Next base: position 31,087 of record VWZL01002020.1, on the reverse strand, counting down.
GGGGATTACTGGTAAACAAATTTCTCCATAGAAACACTCTAAGCACATGTTCAATAGGATTCATAATTTTTAGATAAATAGGGAGGAGAAGCCAATCAGACATTCTAAGCCTGTTAAATGTCACCTCTTCTCCAGAAGATGGAGCATCATCCCAAAATATTACAAACCAAAAAGCATAAGTGAACTTCAGAACATTATCCCATAGATCTCTGCCTGTTTCACTTCTGGTGAAGTGAATATGACCTACAGGGCAAACACAATGCCTCAATATGATGGGAGAAAAGGACAGGGCCTGGCAGTGCTCAAGCTGGTCCGAACCTGCTGTCACACCTTGTCCTTCCAGCCAAATTCTGGCACTGTGGAGTGGGCAGGGTGCTCAGCCAAACTTTCTTCTTTTCTGATTCTTCATACAGCTTCCCCAGCAAATGCTTCCTAGATGCAGGGATATGATCATTCTAGAAGGTAATGAAGCATCTCCAGTAAGAGCTACAACTACTACTATCACCTCTCCGGAGCTTCTATGGGCAGATTCAGAACCTAATGGTCTCATCAGGCTTCAAAATTCATTTGGAGCAGAGCTTCTGCTTTCCTTTCCTTCGAAAGGAATCTAATTTATACATGCAAACACTGCTTTAAGAACTGAACCAACATGAACCAAATTGAAATAATCAGGGTATTTCCTTCAAAACTGCACTACTTCTCTGTACTTAATTGCTCATGCAGACAGAAGCTGAAGTCTGAACTGAAGCAGGTGCAGAGGAGTGCTTTTACCTCCCTCCAGAGGACAGAGAAGAGGAAATGACTGTGTAACAGGGTAAGATGAAAAGCCAATCCTACTTCAACAGATACGTACTTACAAAATTTCTATTTGATTTTTAAAAACATTTTAAAACAGTCACTCAAATAATGTATTCAATGTAATATAGTGAATTACACAAGTTTATCATGCATTGGGCACAACATAAATGTAATATAGCATATGAGGTTGCTAGCCTATAAGCTTGTATACTTAAAAAGAAACAAGTTCTGAAAGCAGTAACTTGAATATTCTTCCCTGTTCTATTTAAATTTGTAAATCAAAACAGCAAGTAAAAGGGTATTGTAGTTCAGTCCAAGAGGAAAAAAAATACAGCATAAACTGTGCCTTGCAAAGCAAATTTTAGCAAGACAAAGTTTATTTTGCAAGGCTAGTAGTAATATTGAAAACTGCCAGGTGTTCAAAGCTTCACCTGTTTCTTAGGGACTTTGATTCCCTAGTCAGTCTATCCTATACCTAAATTGAACAAGTCCAAATACTGGCTCGTCACCTTAGCAAGCAAAGATACTCTTCTGCTGCTTACAAATCCTTTCTAAAGACATTTTCTTCTTAGGTAGAGTTAAAACACCTCTCTACGGTCTATTCCAGTGTTCATTCCCTGTTTGCTAAAAATGCCAACCTCTCAGCTTCCCTTCCTAGAGAAAAGCTGTAAGTCACATTAAGAATTACTAGTCTGAATCGGTTTAGGTTTCACTGATATGACTTTTTTCTTTTTCTTTTTGTTTGTAGGTTCCAGCACTGTTAGTCACATAGCAATATAACTTCTGAGCAACTTTTCTATGAACAGATTTGCTTCTAACAAAAATTACATGCTGAAAAAAAATCAAGTAGACCCAGATGGCCTTGGTCCACAGAAACAAACTTTGGTATGTGAGCCTGATAAGGTTCAAGACCATATGTAACAATGTTGATATTAACTGTTTGCTACACAATCCTAGTAAGAAATTGTTATTGAGTGAAAAGAACAAGTCTATTTAATTATTTTATTTATTTTACATTTAGTCAGTAAGTGAAAACTAATGTCTACATTCAAACAACTTGATGAAGAAGGAAGGGATTACAGGAATAGAAAGAAACTGTGGAATGTGCACTAAATATATTTTAAGCTAAAGTCCAGACAGCCCGAAAATAATTTCTTTTATTACCTGGAGATATCAGGCCATCCCAGATATATGGAGTTCTTTAATCATTTGCTTATCTAGCCTACCAATAACCTATGTGTCTAAGGAATTTCTAAACCTCTACCATACGTAGCAGAGCAGAAACAATGCACTTTTTTGTAGTTATTTTTATTTTGTAGTTATTTTTATTTTGTAGTTATTTTTTACACAGGAATAGCCAAGCTAAAGTCACATGGGTTTCTTTGTATGTGGGAGTTTTGTTTAATAGTCGCTGAGGAAAGATACATGACAATTTACACTCTAAATACACTTCCCTGGGAAATGAGAATTGCCAGGTAAGACTGTAGTCAAACCAGGACAGCAGTGATGGAGCAACCAGAGAAACTGGAAACCTAATAAATTGTTTTGATTAATGAAAATCATGCATGTTATAGACCTTTCAGAGAAAAATAATAAACCCCAACCTCCTCTGTATTTCTAACTGTGAGTTTGTGACTAAACCGAGCAAGACTAAAGATCATAACTTAACAGAGGTCATCCATCATTCCTCTGTGCTGCTACTTTTCACCTAAGAATAAAACAACAAAAAAAGTCTGAATGCAAGATATTACATTTTTAAGTGTCGAAACAGCCTTCCACCCCAACTGTATTCATCAACACTACTCACAGCAGACTGCATTTGAGAATCGCAAATAATTTTGATACAGTAGCTGGTGATACAGTAGCCTTGAACAGCACAAAACACTGGGGTGGAAGGCCCCTCAAGCCTCAGTGATACCGAGTTAAAAAGAACACAGGGCAAACTGAATATGCACGAAGATTGAGTTCAACCAGTGGACATGGTGAGGAAGACTATCGACGACCACCAGAGGACCCTGGAAGACCACCAATGGACATGGATGCACATGCGTCAAGGACATTTACATATATTAATGAGTTCTAGGTAATAATATGAATATATTAATCATTTCTGGGAAATGTAATTAATATGTATATTCTGATTGCTTATAACCTTTGTAGTTGAGCAACTCAGCGCGCACACTAGGCGAAGTGATCCCCTGCGCACCCAGCACTGCAATAAAGAATGCCTGCTTTCTGACATTCCAAAATTGAGTCTTAGAGAGTCCTTAATTGCAGACTTACGGTATCAATTTTCCCTCCAAAAAAGCTTCACAAACTGCTTGTGAGCTAATAGACCTGTATTTGTTACAGGAGGTTGTTCATGGGATAGGATTTGCCAATTTGCTGCACTAGAATAAAGAAATGCCCAACTTGAACTGAAAAACAGTATATAACAATTGCATGTATTTACTTCCAAGGAGCAATAAACATTATTTTAATTAAGAAAACTTTGAAAGTATATCAAAAAACGTATCCGGACTTGTCATACACAGCAAGAAAAGCACCATTTTTCATGTCCGCATCAGCCTTTTAGTAACACTCGTTTCTAGTAGGACAATTACTGAGGAAAAATCGCTCTTACCACTGGGCTTCCTCATAAGGAAGTGCTATTCTCCGAATTCCTCCTCTAGTGCTTAAGTATCTCACAAAACTTCCTTCCACGTGCTGTGTCTCTTCTCCCAGATGACACAACCGGGGTAGAAACCATGAGGTCGGGCCGAGCTTGACCCTCAGCGCGGGCGAACGGCCACTCCCTATCCCCACTCCCTCAAGGGCAGGCAGAGCAAGGGCTGGCCTGCCTCCGGCTGAGCCTCCACAAAACGCGCGTTGCTGACCAGAAGTGACAGAAAATAGGCGCAAAGGGACTCCATTTGCCTCTAGTTTGTGACAGGGTGGAGTAGCATTCACCTTCCAGCGATTAAGCCGGCTCACCACCAGTCATCCCCTTGGATGCACCGACACTTCAGTAATTAATTCTTACAGGTAAGAAGTAATGTCCGTGGCGACAGTAAAGCTCGAATTTGTAACCGGCCGCTGACGAGGGCTGCCTGGAGAAGTCGCGGAGTCGCGACCTGTCCTGGTGGCCGGGCGGGAAGAGCTGGGCCGGGCGGGCGGGGCGCCCCCCCGCGGCCCTTCAGGCGGCGGCCGCGCCTTGCGCCGTAACGGTGGCTCTGGGCTGGTTGGGCGCCTCAGCGGGAGCCGGCGGGATCCCTCGCCCAGGACGAAGGGGAAGGCCCGGGGCAGAGCCCCACAGCTGGCGGGCGGGTTCCTGGCCGCCTTTCCCCTCCTCCTGCCCCAGCAGGTTCTCCCGCGGGCGGCCGTCGGGGCGGCAAGGGGCCGAGGGAGCAGCTCGGGGCAGCGCCGCTTCTCCGCCTGGTGAGTGGCCGGGGCGGCCCGGCCCGGCCCAAGCGCGCTTCCTCGGGCGGTGAAGGGCAGGGAGGAGCGGAGGAGAGCGACCTTCTGTTTTCCCGTCACATCCCCGGAGACGGGCGCTGTCCCCAGCGCCAAGGGCAGCGCTTGGAGCCGGCTGCGAGCTCGGCCCTTATCCCCCGCCCGCCTCCCCGCCGGGGCCGTGCCGGCTCTCCCGCCCCAGCCCTGCCTCCCGTTTGCCCCCTGGCAAAGGGGAAGAGGAGAAGCATCTCCCGGGCTGGCCGCGTCGCCTGGGCCGAGGAGGGGTTTCAGCGACTGTAGGGTCCTGCCGAGACACTGGGGAAGGAGACTCTGAGGGCAGTGAGAGACGGGGGGCACGGGCAGGGAGCATAAGCATAGTTTGCTGCTTTATGGTGAGCCATGACCCGTGCTGTCAAAAAAGATTATGGCTTGGGATCTACTTTATACCAGTAAGCTCTTGTGAATACCCAGACGTTTTGTTGTAACTGACTTGTAACAAACTCCCAAAGTGGACTGTGGTCACATCAGCATGAGGACGCGTAGCTATTTCTGTAGGGAAGGTGAATAATGTACTAGTCTGTAAGTGTTATGTGTGATTTTCATAAAAAATAAAACACCTGTAACTGAAATAGGCAACTTTAAATGTGAATTTCAGACACAGGTTGAGATGACAAGAGTCTCTGACCACTGGAAAACTGGTGAAATGGTGACAGCAGGGTGGAGAAAAAGATGTCAGAGAGAAAAGCATGCAATCCGCTTACTTTGCTTTTCTTTGTCAGAAATTATGGTCTTTGCATCAGAGGCTGAACTGTTCAGATGATTTTAGTGAAATCTGGCTGGCTACACAGCAGAAAGGAAATGAGTGAAGGAGCCCAGGGAGAGTGAGGCTAGGGAGAGTCCTTAGCTGAAATGCTGTGGTGTTAGTTGCAGTTGTAGAAATTAACATGATCAGTTTGGCTTGTCTTCACTCCCATTCCCAAACCCTGATTTCTTTGCATTGTTCACATTGAGCACATAATGGTTTCTTTGCAGACCTGGTCTAAACAGTGTGAGTATAGACTACAGAATAGGACTTAAGCACACAGAATAGAATCATAGAATAATTCAGATTGGAATAGCCTCAGGAGGTCACCTAGTTCAACAACCTCCTAGTAACCTCTCAGCATGGGACATGCGAGCCTTCTGACATGTTGGCTCCACCTTGCCATTTCTGTAAGGCTGTAAGTGGACTAATCTTCCCAAAAACACACTGCATGGGTCTAGAAAAGAGCTCAATCAACTTGTTTTGCAGTATAGGTGTGGTCAGGTTCAGAATCTGCTAGCTCTGAGGCCAAAAGCCTGTCCGTTTTCATTGTCTGAGGAGGCTGGGATCTCTACTTTTGTGCAATTTGCAAAAACAGTGTGGGTATAGCATGTGATGGAAAATCTGAAAACTGTAGACGAAATAGAGGAAATTCTTCCATTTTTTCAGTGTTGCTGAGATGTTACCTCACACTGTGTGTTCACGGCATTTCAAGAGGATGCGCTGCAAGTGGCACAAATCCAGAAGAGAAAAATGAGAATATTTATAATATTTAGAAGTTTCTGGAAAGTATGGTATACAAGAAAATACTGAATACATTGGAAAATGGAAGACGGATGTCTTCCATTAATCTTCGTGCAGATGGAGGGAATAACTTAATGGTTCTGGAGGATAGAATGAGAAGTAACAGGCTTAAATTGCCAGTTACTTGTGAAGTGTGAAGTTGTGAAGACTGAAACGTGTGTTGGGGTGGTTGTGGAATTTCAGCTTGTGTCGAGGCTTTTGACAAATGCTTGCCAGGGATAATACAGGTATCATTTATCATACCATGGGACAGGGAATGGGCAAGTGACCTAGTGAACACCAAGAAGCTCTGAATGCTTATCTTTATTGTCCTAACTTCTCAGTCATTTTGTGTTGAATCATGTTGAAAATAGAATTGAATCTAGCTGTACCACAGAGATAGGGGCTTCAGAAGATGAGAAACAGGTGCCTATTTACCTTTGAAAGTGAGATGGTAGATAAACCCTATTAAGAGTATTTTTAACTACCTGAAGTTAAATGCAAGCAATAGACCCAATACAGCTGCAAGTTTCTAATAATCACATATTTATCTTTACTATGAACAAAGGTTTTCCGGCACAACTAGTGAGTGTCTGTGCTGACCTGAGTATGGCTGAGAAGTCTGAAAAAACACCATTGAGTACTGCTGGTGCTAGCTCTTTGCATTTTAGTGTTCTGTCCATTGTAATTTCTAAATCTAATGTGGGGAACGCACTTACTTTGCTAGGGAGGACAACCTGATGACAGTGTTTTCCTGCTCTGAAACAAGAAGAGGTATTAAAATAGGATTTAATAAACTGCCATAATAAACATTTTATAAAATATTTTGCATTTGCAAAACCATAAAATATAAAAGACTTTAGATAAGAGTTACTCCATGTATTTGCTTTTAAAATCCAGTCCTTTGTTGCAGGGCACAAAAGATGGAGTATTTGCATAAATGTTTGAGAGCAAAAAAATCCATGTCTCTAAGTAAACGAAAGCTGAATAAAATAAATAATACTTCAGCAAAGGAGATTTTATATGGCTTTCAAACTAAAGATCGTTCTGTTCAGCCAAGTACCTTAGATATAATCTGCAAAAGTAAGGCTTATATCAGAAGAAAAGTGTATTCTGAATCGAATGTGCTTTCAGTGCTAACCGAAGAACACCACCAGTGCTCTGACCAACAGTCAGAACAGTGGCTAACACAAAATCCTCTCTTGGTGTAAATGTTGATCAAAATATTACTCAAGAAGAGTGTCAAAATCCTATGTATGAGATAATTTGCGACAAAAATTCAGATGCAAAGCAACTTTTAAATGCTGGTTGTTTGAAATACATACTTCATAAAAGATGTAATGATGTAAACATACCACCATCAGCACCAGTCCCATTTTTGCTGGAGTCAGAGGTGACTGCCACTGGATCATGAGAGAGGGTGCTTCTGAGAAGGCTGCAACTGCAAGTGATAATACGGGTGAGGAAACTAACAATGCCATTACCATCCTAAAAAGGTAAACTTAAAACATAGGACAAAATTCAGAGTAGGTTTTTTCTCTTGAATCTTTGAAATGCTCATGAAGTATCTTTTAGCACTTTGTACTCTATTGAGTAGTTCATATTTCGTGGATACAAAAAACTATGCTTGCTTTAAGGGGAAACTTGCTAGGGTGGAATAGACACTGAATTTCATAGTTACTCTGTTCTGGTGCTGAGTGCTTTGAAAGTTCCTGTTCAAAGAAAATTAAAGTATATGTAGCCAATTCAATTGTTTTCTCAGTTATTTGAAAGGTAGTTGTTATATGCAGTCCTAATGACTTTGGTTTGATTGTGTTCGCTTAATAGTAATCAGGATCTTAATGTTCTATTTAGAAAAATATAAGTAAGTTTTTCACATTCCACATTGTTATGCTAGCTCAGTTTTACATTTCTAAATTGGTAGAAATTCAAAGTTTCTTGGAGGCCAATGTCCTTAGCCTGTGGGCATTCAGCTCATTGGCATTTACATTCTTTAGGGGTGGGGAGTTAGGTCCAGCCCTATCTGTTACTTCAATAACTGCACCTACTGCTGGTGCTACTGCTTGAGAGATGATCAGTGGAGTGAAACTGAAATACCCCATTCTGCTAAGTTATGGTGCAAAACACCTCTTGTACAGTCATAAAATACTTGTTAAATTTATATAGTGTCACAGTCAAGTGATGAGTCAGGGATGCTGTCCTTTTTGGCAAGGTACAATCTTTAAGTTGCAGGTGCAAGATTCTTTTTGACTACAAAGTATTACCTCATTGGAACCTCTAGAGAACATTTCCTTTATGTCATTTTTCATTTTAATAAAAAGAGGGGTAGGAGGAGAGGCATTTCATTTGCTGTTAGTAAGAAAGAGGGTTCCTAAAATGATGATGGTTCTGACGTGCCTCTGAGGCTGGCTTCTCAGCTGGTAAGGCTTAAAGAATCCCTAATCCTGGGAAGGGGCTTTCTATGATATGTCAGAAAGCTCTTAGGTAAATGAGAGATGAGAGGCACTGGCTCAGAATAGGGTAGGAAAAGCCTTCAGGTATATCTCAGTGTTATTTCATCAGAAAAAGCATTGCCTTCTTCTATTTGCTTGTCTCAAGGTAGACAGGATGTAGTTGTCATTGGGAAAAAAAAAAAGGAAGAGGGTGAAATAAGTATCTGAAATGAAGTTTAGTAGTGAGAAAAGTAATAGCAGCAGCCTGATCTTATTTCTGTCCCCCTCTTCCCCAGGCTTTTGCCTAAGAAGTTTTTGGTTTCTATTTCTTTTTTGCACAAAATACTATGTCCCAACTCTATTTCAAGATCAAACTGCTGCAGCATTTTTAAGGAGGAGCATCAGTGATTTGAATGATACAACTCCTCCCTCACTGCCTTCAGTTGTAATTATTTATATTGTAATGTAGAACTTCGAAAGGTTGATGGTGGCTTCCCCGCCCCCCCGCCCCAGGGCGCACTGGAAGAGGGTAAGGTCAGTAAGCAAAGAAAACACCCAGTGTAAGTGTATTAAGATTTCTGGTGAAATCAAGAAAAAAGAGTATTTGTACAATGTCAAAAAAGGAAGAAAGTCTTTTGAGAAAGGTAACATGCAGTGATTTGAATGTTTGGATTGTTGTTTTATATGTGTTTTAAAACAGATAGGGGAGGGCTAATGATTTAGATTAGCAATGTCAGTAACTGTCTTTCTACAGAGGATACAAATAGGTGTTTGGAGGGGAGAAAATACTGAAGTTATTTTCAATGCATTCTCTACTTGTCCAAAATTTAAAATATTCCCAAAGTGTATTACCCCTGTGATTTCAGCAGTCAGTCCCTGATGATGCAGAGGTACTTCTGGGTGGAAAGGTGGGAGGAAGGTACTGAGGGGCTGTGGACACAGAACTTGGGTAAAGCTTCCTTCCTGTCTGCATTGGAACTGGAGAGGCAAGACTGCCAAGTGTAGGAGGATATCTGGAGGAGGGAAAAGAGGGAGAAAGAAAAGCTGTATAGGAAAAGTATAGTTAGTTCTCAACTTATGGCTGCAGTGAATGACCACCAAGAGTGAAAAATCTGGTCCTATGCATGTCATCAGCATAAGTATATTTCATATTTAGCAGTATTGTTGCACGTCAGTATCTGTTGTTCATCAATAATTGTCTTGGAGACAGAGAGATTTCTCTTTTGAACTGGGACCCAAGACAATACTTTGTTCCAGGCATTAAGTTGACAGTATTTTAAGAGCCTCAACATTTTAGCAATAATCAGGTATAATAAAAATAAATATTTTAATTAAGAGAATTAAAGAAGTTAAACACTTTCTTTGCTCTTTTGCTTTTTGTAAAAAAGAGGGAACGAAACTATTGTATTGTCACAAGAAAGCAGAAGAAATTCAGTAAGATCTTTGAATGAAAGGAGTGAGTTTGGCAGTTTCTTTTTATCACAGGGGCAGAAAACAAGTAATCCCTGTAGAGAATACTGATCAGGAATTTATATGTTTTTTAATGGGAACATTTTTTTTCCCCTTCACTTGCTCATGAGTACTCTCTGCTTGAAAGCAGAGGTCTTGCCTGTCAGCAGCTTTTGATCATCAGTCCTGTAGAAAGTAAAATCTTAAATTTTGTACATAGAGAAATCGTAAACATTTTTAAAAAGTTTAAAGCTATACTAGTGCGCCGGTAGTGATGAATATAAACACATTAATTTTATCTCTTTAAATTTTAGAAAGGAGTTAAGTCCAGTGGGGAGTGCCAAGGTACAAAATTCTATGTTTTGTACCTGCCAGAAATGCCATATAAACAATAGAAAGAAAATTACCCTACTGTTCTGAAATTTAGCTAAATTTTAAATCTAGCACAGTGTTTATATAGTCATTTCAATGTTTTTAGATTTTTAGATTTGAAACAGTTTTTCTTTATTATAGATCAAACTTACGATTGGTGAGCAGATGGATATTTTAAATAATGACTTCTTTAATCAAAAACTAGAAAGTTTAAATAGAAGAATTGAACAAATACAATGCAAAAAAACCCACGAAGAAATAGCTCAAACACTCCTAGTAAGTGTCTTTGCATAACTGTGTGAATATTTTGCATGTGTAATACATCTATTATGCTACCTTAGAGAAAGACCCCAAAAGTATGCAATCTTTTCATCTTGTGTGACATAAAGATAAGTTAATAATAGTTCTATTTTTAGCCTTTCTTTATTACAATTGTTTCACTGTTTACTCTTCCTATGATAATAATATATAACTTCCTTATTTCAGGTGAACTCTAAGTATTTCTTAACGCATGCTGTGTTTCTTTTCTGTCGCAGAAGAAAGTATCAAAACTTGAGAGACATATTGATGCTTTGATAGCATTTCAGGAGGAAGCGGTCTCAAAAATGGCTATTCATCAGGTATGATGCAGATGTAAACTGCTTAGTTGTAAACTAATAGATGACTGTGGATCATTACACTGAAACCTGATGACTTTGACAACCGCTACATTGCTGTTGCTTACATTAAGAATAGAAAAAACCTGTGTAGAGCTCTTTAATTGTTTGATCTTTTGAGAATTTGTTTGTTTTCGGTTTTAGACTACAACATAGTTCTTTTCAGTCATCATGACCAAGCAAACTCAAAACAAGGGCATAGACACTACATGTGTTGACAACTTTTACTTTGATGCTGTCCTATTGGAGAGCCATTGGAATTTTTCTAGTGAAGGGTCAGACCTCTGGATTGCGAAGTTAAAGCTTCTTACAGCATCCTTGCCTCTTTGAGTTACCTTTCATAAGCCATTTAGCTATAGTCCACCAGTTGCATAGGGGCCATGAACTGCAAGTTGAAAACCGCTTCCTTAGGCAATGAAATTGAAAATATGATAGAGTAAATGAAAAAGTTAGTAACATAGTGAATGGGAGCACCTGGCCAAACCGGTTTCAGAACACAAAAGGTGATATGCAGGGAGTTGTCATTCGTCTCAGTTCCATCTCGCCTCGGCAGACGCTTATTGATCCCTATCTATGCAGAGATAACCTGGGGGGAGCTGTGGAAATGGCTCAGCCCGGGGTGGTGCCAACACTGCATTACAATAAGAACCGAAACCAGAACCGAAACCCGAATGGTGCCTTTAACAAATAAAATGCCCTGAGTCAAGTCCCACCACTATTCAGTGAGTGTGAGACCAGACATCACAAAATAAACATTGCTATCTAAGGGACCATCAAACCACCGGAGATAACCGTCCCAGATAGAGTAATCCATTCAAGCACCGTGCGGAAACAGGGTATTTAAGTCCAAAGTTTTGGGGAGCAAAGGGGGGCCTTCCAAAGATACAGCTGACCTGTAGGAGNGCCTCGGCAGACGCTTATTGATCCCTATCTATGCAGAGATAACCTGGGGGGAGCTGTGGAAATGGCTCAGCCCGGGGTGGTGCCAACACTGCATTACAATAAGAACCGAAACCAGAACCGAAACCCGAATGGTGCCTTTAACAAATAAAATGCCCTGAGTCAAGTCCCACCACTATTCAGTGAGTGTGAGACCAGACATCACAAAATAAACATTGCTATCTAAGGGACCATCAAACCACCGGAGATAACCGTCCCAGATAGAGTAATCCATTCAAGCACCGTGCGGAAACAGGGTATTTAAGTCCAAAGTTTTGGGGAGCAAAGGGGGGCCTTCCAAAGATACAGCTGACCTGTAGGAGATTCTTCCCTCCCTTGCCCAGGACGCTGTGCAAGGTAACTTCCCGGGATTGAGTGGTCTTACCTGAGAGAGAGGGCAAGTGATTTAATAACATAATAATATGATGTCTAGCATGCTCTAAGATCGTGATTTGTGCACTCGTTTAAGGTATTCATATCTAGCGCGCTGGTGGTTTGTGTTGTTACTTTTCAGGATTATTTGTTAGGTGGTAATAGTGTATTCTGTTAATTGTTTTTGTTCTTTTTCCTTCAATTGCAATAGTGCATTCCTCCGTTGTATCCATAAGAACTTGCAATAGTGGCGTATCGGACCTGTGAGTGAAGTCCAAATAAACTGTTAATTTGTATACCTCTCAGTGAAGTCTTTTCCTCTCCGTCACACATAGCTACCAATACATGAGCATTTTTCATGGTATTGATACATTAGTGCCAAAGTGGTAAGATTACAAAACATCTTTTTTTTGTAGGGACATTTCATTCTTATGAAGAACAGGAATTACTCATGTCCCTAGCACGATTGTGTTTTGTTGTGCTGAAATTCTTTTAGGTAATTTATGGGAGGAGGAGTTCTGTGAACTGTCAGCCTCTTGTTTCATGCTGACTGTATATTTAATGAAAAAAATCTCACTTTTACACAAATATGCTTGTTTAAAAGATGTCTTTGGAGTCTAAGTCTTTTTGTTCTTTCATATCTAAAAGTATAAAAGAATTGCATGTGACAAACATGCAGTCTTGTCTTTTTGTTTAAGGCTTTCACATGTTTTACAAAATTAATTTCATATCTTCTTGGCCTTTTCCCAAAAACTTTCAACACAGCATAAAACAGGATAAGGTCAAGTAAGATGCCTACGTGCCTCAGAATTTAAGTAAATGTTTGGGGTTTTTTAAAAACAAGTTAAGCTTCAATGAAAAAAAAAGTGTTTTGGTATTACAGTGGATTTAATGTGATTTTCTTTTGTTGTTGTGTTTAATTACACCTTAATTACTTTAGCCCTTTTTGCAAATATGACCAGGTTTATATTGTAGGTTTTATGACAAAGCAGTATTTGTTTCCTCCTTTGTCAGCTTCCAAGTCCAGACAATCAAAAAAAAGTACTAAACCAGCTTGAACCTTCTGCTTTCTGTTCTGATACCATAAATATACCAACAAGTTCCTCAAATACACTTTTGCTGTCACCTTACACTGGTTTCACTTCAGCACATGTTTCAGAATATGTAAGGTATGTATCTAGAGTTGAATAGTAAAATGTAGTTAATGTCCTTATATTGCTTTAAAGCATTTATGAGAAAATTAATTTACCATCCACACTATAAAATCAACCTATTAGCATGAATATGTTTCAGTATGTCTAATGGCATCTATTGATATTTTTGAGTGTGAAGTGATCCTGCGTCTGAGATAACAAAATGTACGTCAGTAGATCTCAAAATGTGCTTCAGTAGTGCCATTTGTTGTGTGGTTTGAGATCATGAAATTGCTGGGTTTTGGGTAATGTGAGTAAGTGGTGGGTACAGTTTAGAGAGCATAGAAATCTAGTACAGTTAAAGTGTGCCCCTATTTTAATAAATTGAACAGAATAACTTTGTTGTTTTGCTAAGACGGAAGCAAATAGGGTTTATTTCTATAAAAGATGTCTAGAATATGAATGTTCCTGATGCATAGCATCTTCCACTGTTAGTAAAATGTAGCAATGCACAAGTTAGTAAGTTGAGTGGATTTAAAATTTTTTCTCAGTGCCATAATTTATTAAGAGGTTTATTAAAGTTTATTTACTGTGTCATTATTTTCTGATTTTAATTATGTCTTAATGAGTTCAGCTTTCAAGGGTTGATATATTTGTGTAGCTATTTTAATGCTTTTTTTTAAAAAAGAATTAATTCTTGTATATCTCCAACAAGTTTTATCTATTTTTTGTTTTATCAGTTCTGATGAAGTCATACTGGTCTCTGTGGAAAACCAAAATTCAGCAACTGCAAATAATTCAGGTATTGAAATTTAACATTGAATCCATGCATGCTAATGCATTTACTACAGAATATACAAAGTACATCTAGAATATTGCAAACTACTCATGTTTTTTTCTTTTTTAAAATGTCATTAAAATCCAGTTGTGATTCTGAAATGCTTACAGATGTGCCAGGGTTTTGTGTGTGGTTTTTTAATTGATACGTTAGCATGGTTTCACTTTATCAAGGTGTCTATTCGTAGACTTGCATTATTTTTAAAATGTTTAAATTAAACCAATTAAAAGCCTAGTATGAGGTGCACTAATGAAAACTTTTCTACATCTGACCCACTGTTTTATTATTACAATGTTCTTATCAGGAAATAGCATAGAAAGAGGAGAGGATTAATTTCATTTTCTAAAAACCAAATTATTGTAACTTAGTAGATATTTTAAAACAGTAGAAACACTACATTTTTTTACCAAGCTTGACTCTGTCATATAAATAATGTAGTGACAAAGTGAGCATTCTGAGCAGCTCATTCTGATAGCAGTTGCTGCTTAAAGGAAACAAGCATCACCCTTTAATCAAAAAGTAATACACAATAGGTTCTTCGTCCTCTCTACGCATGTATTTTCTTCATTGTAATTGGACTAATTTACTGGGAAAAAAAAATCTACGGAAACACTAGCCCACAAAATCTTGAATAGCGTCTCAGAATGCACGCTTTCCCACACTGCTTCCTTACAGAGATGTCTTTGATAGTTAGAACACCTCTAAGACAATTCTGGGCAGGTTGAGTTGACTTGCCAGATAGTTGCTTCTTTGACAGAGGCAATACTGAGCATTCTTGGCGAGTCTGTCATTTCCATAAGATTATTGTCCCGTGTGTTTTGGGAGGGGGGATTGCTAATATTCTGCTGCTCTGACAAGGATTAAAAAATATTCTTGTCACAGTGTAAATTAAGACTTTTAGATAAAACACGTTTACATATTTTAAACTGCTATGAAAATTGTGTTACAGCTATTCCAAATAACCAAATGTCTACACAAGCAGAAATAACAACAGTTCAGGTAAAAAAATAAATTAAGGATATTTTTCATGTTTTCTTCAAGTAAAGCCAATTGTTGTTGACTGTACATAGACTGCTTCAATACCCTGGCTTTTGAGTTACTATTATAGGTGCATTGTTTTGGGTCAAACATATAAACACAGAATGTAGGTATGTGGACTGTCATACCTCTTGCTTTTATTATTGTTCTATCACCTTCTTAAAGGTAAACTTACAGGGAAAAGAATGAAGGGAAAAGCGATGATGAAATGTCATGCTGCTTTTCCCTTGGAAATGGGGACCTTGTCTCCTGGATGATTGTATTGCATGGAAGGTACAGAAACAGTTAGGTTGCAGGGCACAGAAAGCTGAGCAAATCAAAGGGGAAGAGATATTGGTCAATCTTGAACTATGTTAATTTTGTAAGCACTTATTCAGCTTTATTCTTCATTTTTGATAGAAGGTGAATATTTAAAGGAAAATTAAGTCTGTCTCTCTCAGCATTGACAGCTTAGTCAAGCTTGGTTTTTAATCCCTTAAACAGAACCAAGCTAATGCTTTCCCATTTGAAAGGACACGTTTGTGTTAGTATGTGTTCAGAATGCTTTTTGAGGAGTTTTGATTCTGGGTAGTCCATCCCTGAAATTTTTTGATTGCTTGGGGAAAATAATCATAGATAATTGCAAAACTCCAAGTCCTGAGGAGCACGTCTTTTACCATGGTAATCTATACATCCTCAGAGAAATTTAGAGATCATGTTGGGACTGAAGTGTTTTTCATAACCTCTTCCTTCCCAGTGTATTTAACCAGTTCAATTATATTGGAGACAGCAGCTGAGTCAATGGGAAGAAGTTAAATGTGGGGTTTTTTTCAATGGAAGGGGGGAGTAGACAAAACTTTGTTGGTGTAAATTTGTGTAAAAACTGATACAAAAACATGGTGTTAAATGGTTCATTAAGCTGATCAATTGAGTAACTATTTCCCGTAAGAATATCAAAGAAAAAAATCAGTATTAGCGTATCTGGTACTATGTCTGATTGTACAAGAAAGTGTCCTCAAACAATTAGATGATGTTTTAAATAGTTTGTTGTGAACAACCAAGCAATACTTCTACTGGCTTGAATTTCTGGATATGTGCTACGACTGGCTCTATAATTTTGCATTTTTACAATAATTTTCTTTTGTTGTAAGAGATCTAACCTAACAGATAGTGTTCCGTTCTGCTAATTGTTAAGTAGTCTTGGAGATACTTGATAACAGAGAAGCCTTCCAGTGAAATTCTATATTGTTTTATCAGAGTGAAATGAAGGAAAGAAAACGCAAAGTAATCGATCTATCAGAAGAAGAAAACCACGATTGTAGCAAAGGTAAAAGAGAAAGATATTTTCATTTACTTTTAGCATCTCCCTAAACTTAATGTCTGACGTGTAACTTAATGTAGGTAACTTTAAGGATGAGATAATTCTGTGGAATCATCAAGCTGTATCCATTTCTGTATTGGGTTTACCTGTGAAAGTTTTGGTAGTGGGGAGTGGCTTCTGTGAGAACAGATTTGGAGTTGGATCAGATGGGTCAGTTGGATCATGCTGGACAGAGCCATTTCTAGCAAGCTCCAAAATGAACCTTCCGCTGGCCAAAGCTGAGCCAATCAGTAATGCTGATGGCACCTCTGTGATAAAATATTTAAGAAAGGCTAAAAAACGCTTACAGCAGCTTGCAGACCTTGCAGACACCAAGGTCAGTGAAGAAGGAGGAGGAGGAGGTGCTTCAGGAGCCAGAGCAGAGATTCCCCTGCAGCCTGTGAAGACAACCATGGTGAAGCAGCTTGTCCCCCTCCAGCCCATGGAGGACCACATCAGAGCAGATATCCACACTGCAGTCGAAGAGGGACCCCACCCTGGAGCTGGTATATGTGCCCTGAAGGAAGCTGCACCTCATGGAGAGTCTTGGAGCGGCTCCTAGCAGGAACTGTGACTCATGGAGAGGTGCCTATGCAGGAGCAGGTTTTCTGGCAGGACCTGTGGCCCATGGGTGACCCATGCTGGAGCAATATGCTCCTCATGGATTGTATGTGGAGAGGATCCATGTTGGAGCAGTTCGTGAAGGACTGTGTCCCATGGGAGGGACCCCATGCTGGAGTGGGAGGACAGCATGAGGAGAAAGGAACAGCAGAGATTAAGTGTTTAAAAGGCAGTATTTAAAGAATTTGTCTTCTCATAAGGGACGTATGTTTACTGACTACAAATTCTGTCTATTGTTACAACCCCTACTCCTACAAGGAAAAGTCACCAACTTATACTTACTAAAACAAGCTGTTACACTGAACAGTCTTGTTAACTGCTTGGTAATAAAGCTAGTCACACTATGTGCTTGTAAAGGACAGTGTCGATACAAACAAAAGGGACTCCTGTTCTTCATCGAGCTAAGTGGAGACTTGTTCTCTGAATGATAGAACTGCCCAGATGTGTCTTAGCCATTGCTTTCTTAGCTCCTCAGAGGTTCATGCTGAGATAAGAGATGGGATTCTAGAGTTTGGGAGAATCAGATTATAGAAGTTTATAGAAGTATTTTATAGAAGTATTAGGATTGGCATGAAAGAAACGTGAATGGAAATCTGTATGTGCAGAAGTACCAGTAGAAAGAGCACAAGAAAGAAAGAAACAAAGGGTCAAAAGACAGCATGGGTTGTTAGCAGAGCTTAGCATTTCATGGACCACAACCTCTGTGTATACATGTATGTGTGCAATTTCGTTCAGTGACCAGACAGCAAGAAGACAAAGAACAAACTGAAGCCGTAAGATAAAATGACAGGAAGACAAGTAGAGCCATAGGAAACCTAGAAAAAGAAAAGAGGAGACAGTATCTCACTCAGCATTTTTGTTGATGAGTCACAAAGAGAGACATAAGATACAGAAGCAAAAGGTGACATTAACTTTCCATTTTTAAAAGGGTATAAAAGACCAGTTCACTGTTAGCAGCAAAAGGAGTCCAGAAGATACGCTGAGGATGTGATTGCTGTTGTTCCCTCGTGCTCTGTTGTTGCGCACAAGCAATCCTGACTGGACCGTTTGGATTCATATCTCGGTGTTTGCGTTTATGTGAGTCCAAGTGGGCAGAGTCGCCTTTTGCAGGAAGATAAATAAAATATCACCTTTGCCTTCTGTATGGTCTGGCATTGAGTTTTCTTACACTGACTGCTGCAAAAGGATAAAGTTAAATTATACTCTGAAAAAGGAATGTTAAAATATTACAAAGCCGTATATTATTAGGTGGACTTGTGACTAATGTAAAACCACAGTCTTTGTCATGTATGTCAAACAAGTTTTAAATTTGATTTTTGCTTAATGAGCATCACATAAATAACACTGTGTCCCTATTTGCCTTTGGTTTGTTTGTTTTACCTTTGGAGATGGCATAATTTAGAAATTCTGTCTGTGAGCTTTCCTTCTCAAAGATGATTATGCATTTTAATTTTTGTCAGGGGCAATTTAAAGAAACAAATTAGTAATGATGAAGTCTTAATTATAAGAATTCCCTTGATATTTCATGTGGTTTTTACTACATTTACAGAGCATTTTTGCTGATCAATCTGAATTGGAAAACACTTGAAGGACAAGTGCAAACCAAGGTGGGGGGATCCTAAGCCATTTTAGGAATAGCGGATGTGTGGGTTGTGATATCTACACCCCTAATAGTTACACAGATTAAGAATGGCTTTAGGGTGAAGAGGAAATATTTGCAATCTCTGTAACTACCTTTCTTTGCAAGCATATATGAAGAACTTCTGTTGTATGCTCATACATATAAAAATTTTTTAATGCCTACTTTGCTCCTGTAATCTAAGTTGCACCTAAATGCAAGGAAAAGGAGAAAATTCGGCATCCTCCTCTACCCTGTTTGCAGGTACTTAGGTAGATTCTTATTCTTGCAATGAACGTGTATCGAATAAATACTTCTGGTGAAGCTAGACCTAGTGTTTGGTGGTTTCGTGTTTTGTGCTGATCTTAATCTTTTTAATTACTACTGGTCACATTTATTATTAGAATAATTGTTAAGTCCAGTGACATCAAAAATGATTTGAATGAATGTGTTACGAAATCCATTTGATAATTACTGTATTACTTGAAATTAATTATCATTTCTGTAAACTGCCCCATTGGTATTGTGCCATTCAGTTGGTTTCCCAGTTTTGATAACAGGTACATAGCTTTGAGAGAAATTTGAAAGCTCTTTGGTCAGTGGAAAAAATTTGCTGCTAACCCTGTGTGGGATGAATTATCCTTCTAGTATCTATGTGGTCCTTCTAGAGTCTGTATGACTGAAAGAGGAAAGTCAGTGGTTACAAGGATTCAGGATGTACTCATTCTGTTCCACTTTCACTTAATGATAATATAGTTGGACTAAACTGAAACAATCTTCCAGTTTCAAGAAATTGTCACTTGGTGGATTGTTTTGTAAAGATAAGAGTCCTAGCCTGACATTGACAAGTCTCACAATAGGGAAAAAACCCACAGCATGCAGAGAAAAATCATTCATATATGAAGTAAAGATTTTAACAAAGCTGTCTTTTGATAGGTAGAAAAACAATACTTAAAGCTTGCATCTTGTTTGCAGGCAGAAGAGAAAAAGTTCAGAAATACTTATCAAACAAACAGAATTCAAAGCCAATGAGCCTCAATTAAGGGTTCCTGAAGCTGAGAGAAGAAACATCAGATGAGGTACTCTTATTAAAATTGTGGATTTTCATATGGCAGGATGGTTTAGAACTTGATGGAAAGTAAGACTTTTTAAAGACATTTTCAAATGGAAAAGGAACAGTGTTTAAACAGTTGGCTTTGAAGGAGCAGGCTTCTCTTTCACCACGAGGAGGCTCTATTGTAATGGTATCGGAACAGCAAAACATTCTCTATAGAAGCATGCAAATAAGTAGTGCCAGGACATACCGTCATTAGAAACAAACACATAAAAAACCCGACCCCAAAACTTGTTCCAGTCGTCCTGCCTCCTTTATCTTCTTTTTCCTCTACTTTGTGTTTTTCCTTTCCCTCCCTCATCCTCCAAATTTGTCATGCCTAAAAATGTGTGAAACCATTATTTGCTAACAAGATTTAAACTTTTACCCTGTGAGCATTTAGGTTCCTAACCAGTTTAAATTCTTCAGTACAGTTACTTTAAGCATAAGTGAGATTTTTCTGCTGGAAATATTTTACTAAAAAGTAAATGAAAATATCTAAACTATTATAAAAAGAAAAAAAGAATATGGCAACTTTTTTATTAATTGCTGATAATATATTAAGAAGGTCAAGTCTGTGAAGCAGTGCACAGGTGTTATATTCCTACCCTTTTCTTTGTAGCAATGTGTGCATATGTGGTTTAAATGAAGTTTTCTGAACTTTAGCATTTATGACAGCAACACAACTACCTTTTTCAGAAATACAGTTTCGCTTTTTTGTGGTTTTTTTGAAGAGAAATAGAACATGAGCTTTCTTCTCCAAATAGCAGCAGCAAAATAGATCAAAATCTGCACCACATGATGCGGTTTTGTTTCATCATCAATTGTTTCATATCTGTTGAAATTTATTATAGTAATTGAATTTCATGAAGGCACCTGGAATTCTACTCATCGGTGCAATGTACACCTGTTTTAAAACTAAGCAATTAAGTACATGCACAGGTTTGTGGCTTTTTGGCTAAATTTGTTAAGGGAAAAAAAACAACCCACAAAAAACCCCCCACATCTAGAAATTCAGTTAGTGCAGTAATGATCCAAAGTAAACAAGTATCCCTGAAGGTGTAATGGTAACCTTTTCAGCACTCCTTTGCATAGCGCAGAAGTTGTTCTAAGTTGTTATTACTAATGGGTAAGGAGTATTTTCTACTTTGGGGAAAATCCTACTGGAACCAAACATCAGCAACATGCCAAATATTAATACATGAACATTAGTTAATCTGTGACACTTCTGTTAGTTTGGAAACTATAGAGACAGTAACCATTGGGAAGTTTATATAATTACATGAAGCTAAGTTAGTATGAATAAAAGTAGTGTAACTGGCTTGTTTTTATTTTTGTTGTTTTGTCTTGGTGCCTAGACTTTCAAGCAATTTCCACATCTTCCTCTACTGCCAAGGATCCCTCTTTGTCCAGAGCTTGCTGAAGAATTCAAAGACCTTCCTCAGAATCCTGAAACTAAAAGTGGCTTATGTGCAAAATCTGAAGGGGATTGCACTGTCATGGACCTTTACAGAAACTGATCCAAAGTGTGCTTCCCTCCACAGTTATCACTTCTATCTGTTCTATGAAAACCTTAGTAACAATTCTGCATCACACTGCAACAAAACAGGCAAAATAAGGGCTTTGCTACTTTCAATGACTCGCTGTTTATCACAGCTTAGCATCCCAAAGAAATACTACTTTGTCATTCAGTGAAAAGATACACATGCATGTTACAGACCATTTTGTGATATACAGTCCATAACTCCTTAAAAAACTCTTTAGGAGACCCATACTACCTTAACAAGTGGTCTGGTATTGTTCCACTATGAAGTACTATATTGTTACTTGCAGCGAGTTCCGAGTCAAAGCATTATTTGTACAGTAGATGGTATTCATTTCCTTATGTTTCTGACTTGATACAGTCTGTTATGAACTTTATTCCGTTAATTCTGTAAGCTTCTAGGCTTCTACAGCTTTGAAAATGAAGTTTTCTTTCTAAAACTAATGTACTTCCACATTTCACTTTCTTTCATCTTATTACTTCAGAGGGTATTATTGCACATATGAAAGAAATGGAAAATATAATAACATTTCAGCTTCATTATTTTCTTTATTTCAGCAGCATTGATGAACCATGATTTTAGGGATCTTAGCTCTCTTTAGTATTTGGAAAAGTAGTGGCTCATCTTACTCCTCTTTTTAGAAACTATAGGAAGGATTATATTGTTTTGTCTGTTTAGCTAAATGGCACAAGCTTCCACAATGCTGAAGATAATACTGCTGTAGTCCCTACATTATTTTGGAGCCATTAAAAAACACGTAAAATGAATGGTTGATGTAGCTGGGGTAACTAGATAGTTCATGCCTAAGCAGCACAGTTCTATCACCTACAATGCATTTTTTTAAAAAGATACCTTGTAGCAAAGTAGTGCAGAACTTAATTTTCTCTTGTCCTGGATGGAATAAACTAAAAAAATACACATTTTTTAAAAAGAAAAAGGACACTGACATAAATATTCTAGATTTCTTTTCCAAGACTGTTTCCTGTACTTCTTTACAGTTTGTTACGTGCTGGGTAAAAAATCTCAAGGTACGTTCACAGCTGTTAGTGAATAATTTAATAGTTTGGACTTTTCCCTTTTGTTCACTATGATTAGAAGGCAGAAGTTCTATGGGGTTTGCAAAATTGTTTCTGGGGAGTTGGGTTTTTTTTTCAGATCAACCTGTACAAATCCGTCTGCGTTATCATCTCAGTGCAAACCTGAAGCTTGGACCGCAGCAGATACAGAAGTCACTGGCCTGTTGTAACATTATTTACTCACATGGTAAAGGCACTCCACCTAATCTTAAATACACAGCTGTTGCTGCAAATGATGAAGAAAAACCCTTATAAGCAAACTACTTATCAGAGCATCTGTGGATCGTGCATTACTCAGTAGTTATTCTTTTGTCACCATATACTTAAATGTTCAATACACTGATATTTTCTCTGCTTACCCTGGAAGGTCTTCAACAACAAAGGACAAAAATAACCAGCTTGTGGTTCTACTACAGGCAAGAAGAATTTAATTTTACCTGTTCACACAAATACTCAACTATTTCTCATCCAACATTGTGTAAATATATCCCAAGCTTAAAGACAACGTCAGATTGCAAAATGTATCGAGCTTGCTATTACAGTACAAGAATTTGTTTTATTTTCATGTACAGTTTCAGAATATATAGAGCATAGAAAAAGGTATATTAAAGGCATATCAGGTGGAAAGAATATCCAAAATATATTTGTCCTGTTAAAACTCTAGTTCAAAATGTTTCGGCATTTGTTTTCTTGGTATGCAGCACATTCCCATCTGTTCTGTTTTATGTGGTATCATGCGTACGCTGCTGTTCGTACACCGTGATGTGCATGCTTTTCGCTTTTAATTAAAGGGACAGAGCTTTTACTGTGGAATTAAGCTGTGTGTTCATGTATATATACATCTTTATTTTAAATAATTTGCTCTATAAATGACCCGAGCATTATCAAGACAAGAAACTGAAGAAGCATCTCTTCAAGTCAGTGGCATAACGGCTTAATTTAAGATTTTACAGGACTGTCTTCTAGATGTAAGATAGTTTTAGTCCATATTTGCTTAAGAATTTCCCTTACTATTTCATGTTTGAATAAAACTAGCAAAATGCCTAGCTAATAGTCTAGCTACTTTCAACCTTAAACCTGCATCTGCTTATTTAAGACAAATTCTGCTTGTTAGCAAAATTCAGGTTTTAAATCTGAAATGTATTCAGCAAACTGCAGAAACACTTTTTTAAAAAGTAGGGTAATAATTCTTGAAAATCAGAGCATTCCCACTAAGAGAAAGAAAATGACAAAATACTAGCATCATCCTAGACTGGTAAGAATGCATTTTGCTCAGATTGATCTGGGTTTTTTACCATTATTATTACTTTTAATGCATTGTCCTGCTTACTTGCCTAATTTCTTAACAGTCTTGTTGGGCTTTCTTTGCTCCCAAAAGATGAGTAGTTCATGCCAAAGCATTTTACGATGTTCCAGGAATGGAGATGGAATTCCATGACCTATTACTCACGTTGGAGACAGTTCCTATACAGTTATGCACCTGAACTTCTACTTTGTGACAAATCAAGGATGAATTATCTGAAGGAACGGGTCAGACCATCAGCTGATGTATAATGCAGTAAGTATCGACTTTAGTACAGCTGCACTACTTTGTAATGATGAATTTGTTCTACATTAAGTGTAAAACCTCATTCAAAACCTAATTACTTTATTGCCTGTGGATTGGGCCAGCTGTAGTGAATATACTGAAATAAATACGCGACTAGTGCTTTTACAAAGTCAAATCTGTGTTTAAGCATCAAAGCTGTAACTAACCAGAAAAAGGCACTTCATTCATTCTCCACACTGGTCTCCCAACTCCAAAATCACCATCAGCCAAAGCCAGTATTACACTGCTGAACAGTTAAGCCTGGTATTACAGTACAGATTTATCTCACAAAATTCTTGACAAATAAAAATCACCAAGTCATTTTATCTTGAAAAACTATCCCGGAATTCATAAGCATAGTAATTGCACTCTGATTTATTTAGTAGGAGTGTTTAGTTCAAGTAAAATCCACATAGGAATTTAGAATTAATTTTTAAAGGCCAATTTCCTAATGGGCAGACTCGGGGAATGCTTTTGTAAATGATATATTAGCCATGAAATTGCTATATAATAAAAGTCCAGTGTAATAAACCTGTTGGATTTGGTTGTAAAAACCTAAATTTGGCATTGCTTGATCGCTAATTTGCTTAGAAATTTGCAGATGTAGGCAAGGTAATGCTTTTTTTTCCCCCTTTTCTTCCTTCCAGAAAGGCTACGCACAATGCAAAACTAAAGGGATACAGGACTTGAGTGGGGTATTTCGGACTGCCCAGACTGTTCCAGTCCCAAGTTGTGCAGTGAGTTTGCTGGTAAATTCTCCCGCCAAAGGCTCTCTATGCTTAAATTAAATGTGAAAGAGAATCAAGAGAATCATTTGCTGGAGTACAAAAGGAGTTGTTTACTTTTGCAAAGCAAGTGGTTTTAATAAAAGCCTGATGACACTTACTGCACATTATAAATAGCAGAACACTAGTCCTCTGCCAGAACAGACGCACCGAGTACAGCTTTGGGCTTTTATAATTGTTTGCTTTTCACTGTGATCTGGGCCTCATTTTTCATTCCCCCTACATTTAACCCATTCCAAAGGGATACATCTGGTCCAGGAATATAGTCAGCATATCGCCTACAAATTAATTTGCACAGGCTTTCTTTGTCATCTACTAGAGGCCAGGAACAAACTGTTAGCATCTAGTAAAGGGAAAACCATTTATGACACTGAAATACGTAAAAGAAACAACTTGGCTCTGTCCTGCTCAGCCCCCTGACCTGTAGGTGCCAGGCATTCCATTAAACCTGCCGGGGTTTGTTATTCCGTTTCATATCAAGAACACAGTACATTTTTAGAGAAACAATACCTTTACTACAAAACCATGTAAATGATTATATACAAAATGGTTACTGGAATTTGGTTTTGTACTGTAGTGACAGAAATAACTAGCTGCTGACATTTATTTACGCTTCCTTAATACTAGGTACATAGCACCACTGATCAGAGTAAAGGCAAATGCGATCCAGGCTAAGACGAAGGAATAGCCATATTGGCCTTCAGAAACTTCAATGCCATATTCCATGCTCTGGTGTAGTTCTTCGTGCCTATCTGTATAAACGGAAGCTGCAATCATAACACACAGACCTGGAAGACGAAGAAAACAGTAAAGTTTAGCATCTTAAAATATTATCAATATGCATAACAACTATTCACTGTCTCCCTTTTGTCATCTTCTTCCACCAATGTGCTTTTTTTGCAGACATTCATTTTCCATCCTCAAACTAAAGTCAGAGCATTTCAGGATGCGTTTTCAGTTTCTTTGTCACGCATTAAATCTTAAGTGCTGTTGTGTATTTATGGCATTTGCAATGAACACAAAATGATTCTAAACATCTGGATAGTTTTAAAGACTAACAAAAACTAAGGAAGTACCTGCCTGTAACAATTACAGTTATTTAATTTGACCAAGCAGTTCAGAATCTCAGATCCATTCCCTTCAAAGTTCAAATGACTTTATTCTGAGCAGTGCTATCATCCATGTTTTAACTGCCTAAATAGTACAGAATGGAGCAGTTCACTGTTTAAACAAATATGAAGGATAAGCTGTGACCTCAAGAGCCCTACAAATTTCTCATGCAGCTCGTTCTTTTTGAAACCTTCTTCCCCTTCCCTTTCCTACTTCCATGTAAACATTATTAAGGTCAAAAACGTTGAAAAATCACTCACATGACAGGAGCTGGATAATAGAGGTTAGCACAAATCTTTCTCCTTGCTTTAGACGGAAGAGTTGGAGAATGAAAACCAGAAATGCCACACAACAGAAAATAGTAGATAGGATCATGGTGGCCTGAACAGCCTGAATTGATTGATACTCTGCAAAAACAAAAGCAGCCTTGATTAAAAATACAGTTTCTCTCTTTGCCTGCTTCTGCAGTGAGCAGAGGGGCAGAGCTATGTTCTGTAGGCAGGAGCTCAGCAGATACAGCAAGCCAGTGGTGCATGCATCACCTAGGGTGGTTCTCCGCTTCCTTCATATTAATACAGCCAGTGGTATAAGGACTTTTAAAAGCTTTTCATAAAACTAAGTAAAAATACAGAGGGGACTGTTTCTCCCACACCATATCCTTTGCTACCATGTACATTCTAAAAGCACAGGGAAACTGCCAGGTGTCCCAAATGGCTTACAAACGCTAACCCGAGCCTCTCACCAGACCTGGAGATATAAGATACAGACAGGATATCCACACTTGGCACAGAAGATTCCTTCGATTCAGGTTTGGCATCCTGTCAGTTACTTCCCACTAACTAGGAGCTAAAGTAGCCCATAAATTTGTAACTACATGGAGCTGCATTGTGTCACTTTGCTGCAATGCCATGGCCAGGCTAAGCTACCCTGATAAGCTCCTTGCAGCACCTCTCCTCTGGCATAGCTACACTGCAGTTAGTAGGGCCATGAACAGCAGACATATCTGAGCTACTCATCATCTAGCTAGTTCGGGAACCTAATTTCAATGAATACATAGTAATACAGACATCAAATGCCAATTTGTTAAATTCATGTTAGCCTAGCTATGCCTGTGCGTAATGGATCGCCAGACTGCGGCGCAGATACGCTCTAAACCAACTTGATGCTTGGAAAGCAAAGTTACTTCTTGGGCATGTGGCTCGTCAAATCATCTACCTCTTTACTATACACAAAGATTGAAAATGTAGAAATAAAGTAAATGTAACAATTGAGAATTTTTTTATTTTTTGTAAAGCAGGATGTTAGGCTGTGCTGTATATTAAGTCTTCTTTGTTAAAACTTCAGCTTGTGTTCCGACTTTCTTCCACTTTTCCACCATTCCTGTGCAGACAGTATTTTAGGTTCCTCCTTGAAAGTTGAAGTTCAATTCTGAGGTAAATTCTATCACTTCAGTCCCACTTTCAGTAACTTCACTGTTTTTACCTGATATAATTTTTTAAGAAATCTTTAGTACTCATTGTTAGTTGTTTGTGTTTACTCAACAGAAACACTTGGGCTTTCAAGTGCACCTGATAGTTCCCTCTGTTTTCCTCTTACAGAAACTGTTGGAACAGTTTTCCTTTCCAAAATAGAAAACCAGTATTGAAGCTTTTAGAAGACCTCAGTAGTTAGAGCATGCAGATTTTTAAATAAATATATTATTGCCCCTGCAAATTTCATAGCGATTTCACCAGATCTCCTGCTAAAGCAACTGAGACATAGGCATGGAGAGACACCCACCTCTGAATTGATCAGTAATCGCCACACAGATGCTGGTATTCCTGTCACACATTCTCCAGACATCTGTAGAAAAATTATCTCCTACCCACCAGGCCTGCAAAATAAAAGTAAAGGGCTCTTACAGGGAAAAAAACCCAAAACCACAAAACTCCTTACTTGTCCGAGCGTCTCCTGATCAGATACATCAGCTGGAATAAATTTCTTTTCATTTTTGATACTTAACTCTTCAAACTAAATTTGAGATCTAATGGCATTTTGGAATGAAGGGTACATCATTATTCATTATGTCATGTTAGCCTAGTAACTAGCCTAGCCTGCGTAAAGCAGAAAAGGGAACAGATGACAATCTTAAAAATGCCACAGCACAAGGGATTTTCCACTGTTTGTTCAGAAATTTTGGATAGTCAGTGCTTGCTCACTCCTTAAGATGCCTAGACAAGATCTGCTTTGTTCTTCCAGACCCTGTTTAGGATGCACAACTCTTTAAAGGCACAGCATTTTTTAATTTGCAGGAAATAGCAGGGGATACATCTATGAAACAGAAGCCATTTATACGTTTTCTGGTTCCTGACACTGAGTTGAATTAATCTCAATGTAGTTGTGCTGTCATTGTGCAAATGCAGTATGTACACTATGGCATCTGACTGGAAATGGCTCGTCACAAATCAAGATCCTCCTGTGGTATTTCTATTTTGATGTTTTAACATTTATTGCGAACTAGCACTACAGTGACTGAAGAGATTTTCACGGTAGCCTGGGAAATGCTGCAAGCACTCCACAGAAGTGGCATTTCCTCAGGAAACCCATTCCTGTTCCGATAGCTACCCAGGCCTTTGTTTTGACTAGAGTTGGAAAAATATGACTTTTTAAATATGACTCCTGGTAGCATCTGCTGCTTAAACAGACGTTCCAGAAGCCTCACAGCTTACTGTGCAGCTTTGCAAACAATACTACAATGAAAACTATAATATATTATGATAGCAAGCATGTGTGTAATAGTAACACTGTTTTAAGAAAAAGCATTACTTTCTCTGGATGCCATTCATTTGGATTTATCGTCCAAGTTCAATATATCATTTTTCAGCTCTGAGCATTACATAATCCTTTCAGAGTTATTTTTATGACTATAAAGCACATCTGAAAATGATTAATAGAAGGTGGTTACACAGTTTAAAGTTTGTAATTGTTTAAAAGTAGCTAGTGACACAAAGCAGAGTGCATGGGGGTTTATTTCTCTAATTTGATTTGTATGTAGCAGATCTGAACAAAGAATAAGTTGCTTTGCCCACTGTCCTCGCTTTCTAAATATTCAAAGAACAGGGTAAGACAACCTGCTTTAGTGCACCATTAATGACCTACTTCAATGGAATAAATCAACCAGATGACTGAAAGATAGAACATCTGAGTTTGTACAATTCTGCAATAAAAACTTGTGGCTAACACATCATTTCCCTTGGAGCATGGTCTTGGAAAAGACTATGGAATTTAAACCAGCTCCACTGAGTACAGTAAGGTATTTTCAGCAGGCAATTTTTTTAATCCTAAAAGTCTGTAGATACACCAAACCTGTTAGGGAAAGAAAGACTACAGTGCACAGTTAATAGTACGAATCAGAATAGCGGGCTGTTTTGGAAAGAGGAAAATTCAGTTAAGAGCTAGATGAAAATATTGGAAGGCAAATTCTTTCTGGTCACAAAAAATAAAAAGAAAATTTGAAAAGAATCCAACACACATTATTCTAAAACTTTGTGCTGAAACTGCTTCAACTGAATGGGAACAGATACATTCATGGTGTATCTTTAATGATTTAACTGTGAATCTTGGACAACCACTTCTGAGGCAAAGCATACCTGACTGAAATTATCCCCATGCATTAATGATGACCTATTTGACTTCATGCACTTGACACAAAAGGATGATAGATTCCGCCCCCCCTTTCCCTCATATCTAGCTGGACCAAGTCTCATAGCTCCACCCTGCAAGCATGGTAGTATTTGTAAATATACTTCCTGGCCAAGTATCTCACAGGGGAGAACATGAGCTGCATAACATGGGCTTATAACACGTATGGCATGTTCTTGTATAGTCTTATCCACA
The DNA here is from genome assembly GCA_013396915.1 of Stercorarius parasiticus. NCBI lineage: Eukaryota > Metazoa > Chordata > Aves > Charadriiformes > Stercorariidae > Stercorarius > Stercorarius parasiticus. The sequence goes on along the minus strand of VWZL01002020.1, from coordinate 1,393 downwards.
TGTACCAGCAACATGCGTATTCAAGGCATTTTTGTTATAAAAAGGTATAAGGAGACTAGCGTGCCTAACAAAGTTACGTGCTTTTGATAAGCAAGTTGAAGACAACTAGAGAAGAGTAACTTCATTTTTACAAAGCAAAGAAACACCTGTGTGTTTGAGAGAAAAAGAGAGCAAATGAGACTTACATTGTCAATAGTTGAGATGAACAGCAGTGCTGCTGAGGTTATGTGAAACACAATAATGAAAGCCAGAAGAATCAACATTCTTGATCTGTAGAGGCTTTAGTCTGAGATAAATCTGTTAAAAATAAGAATATATAGTCTTTAAAAGCTGTCAGTGGATCAATCTGTCATTACGCTATTTTGCTGTGACTGTGAGTAGTCAAGGTCAGCGCGAGCATATTTCAGAGTGAGGTGCTGTTAGTCAGGAACATCGCATGCTGTTTGAGTCCACAGCACACATTCTTTCTCCAGAGATAAAAGGTTTCACTTAATCAGAGTTTACATCAGCATAACAGCTTTCTGTTTGTTACATGTGATACGTAACTAGTACCACTGGTGTTAAAATGAATCACAACTTGAACTGAAGCCAAGAGGTGCATTTTGCAACCTGCCAGTGGGATGGCTGCAGTGGGTAAACACACAGAGAAGCTTCTTTCTGCGTGCTTCTCCAGCAAGGCTATAAATCTCCTTCGTGTTGACTTTTAGAGCAGTGCTTTCCAAATAACAGCCTCATTTGCATGCGATGCTAGATTTTCCACTGGCTATTGGAAGGTCTTGTTTCAACCATGCTTTCAAAGTTGGAAGAAACACAGATTTCAAAAGGATGCTTGTAGAACAAAATTAAGAGCATCCAGAACTACCTCCTAGATTTAGTAACAGCTATGTTGTACCTTAGGTCTCATACAGGTTGTTCTTTTTTCATATAGTTGCAAGATTTATCCATTGATGAATGACTTTGGGCTACCATTTTCTCCAATATATTGCTCTGACTGGTAGGGCTCAATAAACCCATTAGTCATGTAATAATCCAGTTATGTTTATGTTCAGTCACTTAATGCTCTCTCTAGTCCACCTGTTATCTTCATACCTTATCTAACCCATTTATTACTATTTCACATCTCAAATTAAAAAAAAATAATAAATCTTATGTACAAAGGAACCACAAACTTCATTTGAACTGGAATCCCCAGGAAATCTGTGGGCACAATAACAAATAGGTTGGGGAAAACTACTGTTACTAATACAGAGAAATGTACAATTGCTTGGTATATCTATTATCTTTTTCTTCTTGTTCTGTTAAAATGCTTGCCAATTAATATGCTATATTCTCTAAGGAATTTGCATTCTTGCAGATATTTTCTCTGCATTTGAAGTTGTCCTGGTTTGAGGTA
>VWZL01002019.1:61677-83571 GCA_013396915.1 Stercorarius parasiticus | reverse complement strand
GGGCGGCGGCGGCATTGCTGGGGCCCGGGACCGACCTAGTCTCAGCCCCCGCGCGCAGCGCCAGCCGCCCAGCGCCCACCCTCCGGCCTCCGCCTGCTCCTCATCCAGAGCCAGAAAGAGAAAATGGCGCTCGATTTATCCCAGGAAGTGACGTCGTGGCTCATTTGCATGCCAGGCAGCCAGCCAATGGGAAGAGACTTGGGGCAATGCTCCCATTGGCTCCCCAGAGGAGCTGGGCGGGGCTGGAGGCGGGGCCTCATGTGGGGGTGTCCCCCCGCCTCGGGGCTCACTTGCCCCTCCTGCCCGCGCCCGCCAAGGGGCACCACTGGGGGCTCTCGCGAGAGCTGGAGGTGTGACATAATCCTGGAGTGGGAGGAGCCTGATGACATCGTGCCTGTCACATGAGATCACCACATGACCACCCAGCAGCTCTCTCTGCTTATTTGCATGGAATGTTGGGTGAAGCCTCATTTGCGTCTGCTGGGGGCTGGAGGCCCCGCCCACCTCCCCCAGCCAATGGGGCACGGCGAGGCCTGGCAGCCAGGCTTCCCATTGGAGGAGGCCCTGGCGCATGCCTCTACGCGTGGCTCACACGTCCCCATGCCGGGGTCCTCCGCCAGGCCTGGCCCCCATGGTGGGGCTGAGGCATCAGGAGGCTGGGGCGCCCCGGCCCTCGAGGCTCTGTGGGAGCTGCAGTGCAGGCCCTGGGCAGGGGAGCCCCACAGCACACCCCTGCGGGGGACGCTGACCGGGAGAGTGGTGGCATCATGCCCATGGTGCTGGGTCTGAGGAGAGGTGCACCTCTGTAGGCCAGGCCCTTGAGATGTGTCCACCAGATGTCTCCATGTTGAGTAGCAAACAGCTCTTGCTGCTGCCATGATGGCAGATGGTTTCTAAGGAACACAAGATATTAAGAGAATTGATCCCCTGTGCTGGCAGGTAACAGCCATACCACAAGGACCAAGACAACCAGCCACATCAGCAGCGTGGGTGGCTCTCCACTGCTGAGATCACTGGTGTGGTCCTATGGCTGGAGCAGGTGGGGGGCAGGTCATGGCAGGAGGTGCACTGTGGTGGAGGCACATGGGGCGATGCCGGATCCCATCCTTGGCCAACAGGGACCTGCTCCCTGCCGTCCCTGCCATCTTCCTGGGACAGCTTTTAGTGTTCCCCACAAGGTTGTCCTGGCTTTGCTCAGGCCATCCCCAAAGGGTTCGCAAACTCACTACTTCAACGAGAGTTTCTTTAAGTGTTCACCAAGTGAATGAATTGCTTATCTCATGGAAGCCAAGCAGCATCTTGCCATTGGCCTTAGTAGCCATACAATTTCGCTGTTTGTCTACGTATAGCTTAAATGAAGGTCAATGTGTTGACCAACTCCCATCAAAGCCTGTGAAGGCCACAGCAGTAGACTGACTGGTAACTTGTCAAAAAGTAATACTAATAAAATATTCATGTTGGCAGAAAATTATTCTGTTTTTTTACAGTAGTGGCCACAAAAGTTATTTACCTTTGTAGTCAACACCCTAATAAGTACATTGAAACCTAATTAGTTCTAAGTGTTTTTGGGTGGTAACTTTCTATTATTAAAAATTTATGTGATATAAATTCATTAACCATGTACTTCTTGCACCATTGTATATGCAGTAAGGGTGTAGGTAAGTCGAGGCTCAAAAACATTAATGGAAAAAAGGGCAGCCATCTATGAAAGATAAAGTATTCACAGTACATATATGACCACAATATAAAAAATTGTTATTACACAATGCGAGGAGGGATATGTCCCATTTAGTTAAAATGTAGCATTTAAAATAAAGTTATTAGCTGCTGTCTAATAACTCATAAATTAAAATAATTAAATATGGCTTTGCCAAAATGGAGAGGCCCAATGGCTCCCACATAATCATCAACATTAAACTTCCGTTGCAACAAAGCATCACCAAATAATTCCAGAGTGTTTCAAACAATGGATATGTTAAAAAGATTAAGCATAAGATTAAGATTAAAGGAATACAGTTGTGAAAGGGTCTTTCACGGCTGAATATTGCAGCAAAACCGTGGAACATCTCCAGATTTTCAGGTTGAGGTGGGACGGTACCTCTGGAGGCCATCTGGTCCAACCCCACCAGCTCAAGCAGGGCCACCTGGACCCAGTTGCCCAGGATCACGTCCGGACGGCTTTTGAAATCAGCCAGTGTTTTCTATCACAGTAGGAAAAACAGCAGCTACTTTATAAAGTATATAGATTAAATGTACCTACATAATAACTTCAGTTGTAAATCTGTTTATAAGCTGACTGTCTTTATAAATCTGTATATAAGCTGTCAACCCATGCAGTGTGCTCAGCAAACTCAGGTCCTGTTTAAATGCGGGGGAGTTGTCACTCATTCCCATGGGAAAGGAGGTTACAAGGTTACATTTTGCATTAAATTGTACACACTAGAAGTACGTCCATTAGCCTCCAGCACACGTTCAAGACTAATCTGTGACTAGACTTCAAATTCATCCCCTTGTAAAAAACAAATAAGACAATAACATGCAAAATTAAGTTAAGAGAAGGACTTGGAAGAAGAAAAATGGATAAGGTTAAAAGAGAGGAGCAATTTATGCATTCATTTTTTCCCATGAAGTCAACAATTTCAAAATATAAAAGTAAGTGGGACGAGGACAACAGAGTGAAGAGGAGTCAGAAACACACAATGTAAAGAAGAGTAAAAAGTTCAGTTAGTTTTTCTTACATAAAAGTAATAGCTTCAATCAACTAAATCCAATGGGATTCCTCCTTTGCATTGGAAATGTGTTTCAAGACAAGTACTTCTCCAACTAGGAGGCATTAAGAAATTTGGTGTCTGTGTTCTAATTACTTGTAGCTTTGCTGTCATATTTTTTGTTTAGTTAGTTACGCCCTTAAAGTAACATTTAAAGTAACATTTAACAGTAACAGATTAAGTAATATTTTTGCATATACTGTTGGACAGTTCAGGTCTGGAGGAAGTGACAACAGCAGCAAGAGAGAGCTTTGGCAGCTCACAGTGTCTTGTGAGCGCCTTAGCCCTGTCTTCTCCTTCCTGTGGGCAAGATTCACAACTTCAGCTCTTTCCCATTAGCTCTCTCCAAGCAGAACAGCAGGAGCAAAGAGCACCTACCTGCAGGTGTACAGCCAACAGCTGGGTTGGCAGAAGGGCCTCCTCAGAGGCTCTAGAAAAGTTAGGAGAATTAACTTCTGTATCTGCCTTCCGGGTCCTAGAGTAAGATTCTGAACCAGTACTGACCTAGATGGCTCTTCTGGGGAAGTGCAAGAGGACGGAGAGGATCTCTGTCTTTTTACAGGGAATTTCAGACAATACATTTCCTCTTCAACTCTTCAGTACATTTTCTACATCAACTTATGTTAATGTAACGGTAACAAAATTCTCTTTGCTTTTGAAGCATATGCTGCAGCACATACCAATCTCAGTGGTCACTTTCAAAACTGCCTGTTCAATATTTTCATTGGCCAATTCTAAAAGTTTAAAAATTAATGTAATCACTTTACAAAATCTCTTCCCAACAAACAGAAATTACAAGTTCTCCCTTTGCAGAGTCCATTATGTTTAATTTGTCAGAAGAAGGTGTTTCACTGATTGTTGTACTGTTGCCATGATTCTGGAGAAACAGAAGGCCTGGGAAGAGTTTCCAAAGGAGCCATGTGCCTGTCTCCCACTGCCACCCCATTCTTCTGCTCCCTGCAAGAGATCTTCTCTAATCCATCCTTCCTGAATAACAATATCCTACAGTTACGACTCCTGAATCCTTTAGTTCAAACAAAATTGTGTATTAAGAGCTAAAGTACTTTTCACTCAAGTCCAATTTTACCTACAAAAGTAGATTTAAAATTAGGATTAAACTATGTGATTTATTTGACTAAAAGAAAGATGGATCTTAAATATACAGGTCATGTTGTAGGAAAGAATAATAATTCAGATAAAATAAAAAGTAAAGGTAACCAGAAAAGGAGGAGAAATCTCTCCAAGTCCATCCACTAATTAGTATCTCAGGCACTCATTCACATGCAAAATTAATCAAATTAATTTTAGAAATAATCTGATATTTCTGAATTTCAAATATCATCAGCAGATTCTCAGTTTCATCTACATTAGAAGCACTTTAGCCAAATTTGAAAAAAGTATGTCTAGAAAGATTAAATATATCTGGTCAAAAAATTTTTAATCAAAATGTGTGTGGTAATGCAGGAAATCAATTCCTCAGTAGGTGCAAATATTTCTGTTTTGAGAATTTAATTTAATTGGGAAACACAATTCAGTCTTTTTTTCATAATTTCTAAAGTCTGGAAATGCAAACAAGAAAATGTTAGAAAAAACAATCACCACTTCTTTTGCCAACATTTTGCATGCACAATTCTGATATTTTATTTTTCAGATGTTCCCTATTTTTAGAAAAGAAATCCAAAAACACTTATAACAATGTATTAGGTGTTGCAAATCGTTGCCTTTTTAATGCAAATCATCTCTTCAAGTTTGGTCTGATTTTCCCTGGGTTGTTCTGGAAGTACATGGATGTACGTGCAAGGTCCTGCACCTGGGTCAGGACAATCCCAAGCACAAACACAGGCTGAGCAGAGAATGGATTGAGAGCAGCCCTGAGGAGAAGGACTTGGGGGTCTTGGTGGATGAGAAGCTCAACATGAGCTGGCAAAGTGCGCTCACAGCCCAGAAAGCCAACCTCATCCTGGGCTGCACCAAAAGAAGTGTGGTCAGCAAGTCGAGGGAGGTGATTCTGACCCTGTACTCCACTCTCATGACACCCCACTTGGAGTACTGCATCCAGCTCTGGGGCCCCCAGCGTAAGAAGGACCTGTTGGAGTGAGTCCAGAGGAGGGCCATGAAGATGATCAGAGGGCTGGAGCAGCTTTGCTATGAAGACAGGCTGAGAGAGTTGGGGTTGTTCAGCCTGGAGAAAAGAAGGCTCTGGGGAGACCTTATAGTGGCCTTCCAGTACCTAAAGGGTGACTACAGGAAAGATGGGGAGGGATTCTTTATTAGGGAGCGTAGTGAGAGGATGAGGGGTACCAGTTTTAAACTGAAAGAGGGTATATTTAGATTAAATATTAGGAAGGAATTCTTTACTGCGGGGGTGGTGAGACACTGGAAGAGGTTGCCCAGGGAAGTTGTGGATGCCCCATCCCTGGAAGTGTTCAAGGCCAAGTTGGATGGGGCTTTGAGCAACTTGGTCTAGTGGAAGATATCCCTGCTCATGGCAGGGGGGTTGGAACTAGATAATCTTTAAGGTCCCTTCCAACCCTAACTATTCTATGATTCTATGATTTATGTCTACCAACATCAAAGGGAGCTGCATAAATCTGTAGGAGTACATATTCAGTTCACACAGTAGGGCTAATAAGGCTTGAAATCTATGAGAACTTTAACATTCCTACATTATTTTGAACTTTATTAAACTGGAGAATACATTCAAAGAATGAGCTATCTTTTTCTCACCTGTATTTTCTCCTTGTTTATCAGCAAATAAGTTTCCTATAGTGCTTGATGTCACATGTAATTTGTGTGATAAATAAGTATTTATACATGCAGATTCTTATTAACCTATTCAGCCTTTCTGGTATGTTCCACTGAAGATAGTGTTTCCATCAAGCATATTTAGATAATATTCTAAGACCATCTTACCAAGATTAGGGTCTTAATGTTATTTTATCCTTTTATTTATGTCACATACTATCTTTTGACTAGAGAGGTCCAAATGAAGGCTGCTGGAGTCTCAGGAATATTGTAAAGGTCACAGACAGTAGTAGATTCATGGCCAACAAAAAAACTGCTCAAGAAAGGTGGAAAAAATGCGAGATCGTTGTGAAATTTGGCTTAATACAGCTGAAGAGATTCGATTGGATTCAATGCCAGCAAAGGAAGAGTGGCATGGTGATGACTAGGAAGCATGTATTTCTTCAAAGCACAGCACATAGGGGTGATTGTGAGGAGCCTAGTTACGATCGTGTTTTTAATACCAGGAATATATTTGGAGCTGCTAATATGAAAGCCCTCCAGACATACCATTTGTTCAGCCTACTCACAGATCTGTCAAGTTCTAATCCTACCTGGCTGCTTAGGAACTTCTCCTTGAAGGTAGTTCGCATCTAGCTAGCAGACTCTGGATCTATTTCTAAGCTTAATCCAACTATCTAGGTCCTGTTTGCAAGCAGGTACCAAAGCTGCCAGTCCCAAAGTGTCTGGTACACTTACTTGAACAACCATCAGTGAGACAATTAGTGTCAGGGAAGTTCATGTTGAGGAGGTATCAATATCCTAGATGAGAAAAAGCCTAGATAAGCAATGAGACATATTTAAACCAGGAGTGTTTGAGTTCCACCACGAGTTATGGCAACTGTCTCAAAGGTGCTTGCCTCCTTCCATCAACCTAGTCGATGCTTAATTTCTTCTGTGTAAAACATGGAGATAGTTAGCATTTCTTCACCAGATAGGTTCCAAAAGGTTTGAAGACAGAATCACATAGTGGACTGGATAGCTGCTGAGTTCAGACCTGCAGTCCCAGGGGCCTTGGTGAAGACTGCAACTGTTCTGCTTTTTGTGACCCTACATGGAAGTATGGTTATTGAAGCAAAGCCAGTATCATATACGAGGCACTTGCATATCTGGAGTGAAATCCATGATGATGACATTGGCATCATTGTGGTGAATAGAGACACTTTGAACTTGACTCGATATGGATGTTACTCCAGGCTTAATGTAATGCAAGCCTAGATGCAGAAGAGAAGAGTTCGAGATCATTGCAGCCAAGCTGGACATCCCTTGACACCCATATAAATGTGAAGAAAGAAGTGGAAAGAATAATGCAAGTAAAGAGGATCGAATATTTTTGGGACTAGATGGACTAATTAAGTATGCTTTCTTATGGACAATATTTTATCATTGGGTTTCAGTGTCTAATAAGGTAAAAACATCCTTCACAGCTTTCTTCACAGCTGGGGCTTGCAGAACACCTTGTTCTTATTTGGATTTTCTTGTGCCTAGTAAGCTCCAAGTTCATGCTGCAGTATTTTCTGCAGTTGAAGTCCTACCAGCCCTCTTGCCTCAGATGGGCTTCCTAAAGACTTACTGTTAAATAAAAAAGATGATGTTGCATACAGCGAAAAGGGACTGGAAAACAAAAAATATATCTTTGTGCCAGGGTCCTGAATGCCCCAACAGACCCTGAACTTCTTCCCCCACCTTCCCCTGAGCGTTTTGGCTGCCTGCACTGAAGGCCAACTCTCACGCAGCACAGGTGTGTACCCAGGGTTTGACTGCTGGAAGAGCTGGGAGAAGACACCAAGATAAAGTCCTCACCTCTGCCAGGAATCATACCTTGCTGACTTGCTCTTCTGGCTTGACCTCAGACCTGCCTCACCCCTATGGACCTGTCTGGCGACCACTGGAGCACAGCTGCCTGTGATTACCACCATGAGCCCTACTCTGGTCATCTTGCTCAAGTGCTGTGGGACCATGTCCTGTTGGGGAGCCTGCCTGCCTGCCTCACTGTCCCCCTCAGCTCCTGGCTCCCCTTGCTCTGTGGAGCTGCCCTGCCCTGGCTGTGCTCTGACCCTCAGCTCAGACAGCTTGATTGTGACAGGCTTGTCCTTGTCAGGGTCTGTGATGGGGGAAATATGTGAACCAAGCTCAAGCAAAAAATGTAGGACCTGCGGGCATGAGTCTTGTTTTCCACTGCTGCCATCCTTTGTAGCAGAGCTTCTGAACAAGGAAAGACATCTACCAGAGGTCAGGCACCTTCTCTAACTTTTAGTACCTCCAACAATGGAGGAAAACATTCTAGAGATACTTGTTTGGCCTATCATAAAATCCCTGGAGAGTCTGGTGTTCAGAGTGCTCTTCTGTCACTCAACATGACAGATAGCTTTCCTAACTCATTTTGGTCACTTTTAGATTTCTTTTTATCATTCAGATCTCTGCATTATCTGCTCCCAGAGTGGCTCATCTAGCTCAGATAGAGACCCACAAATCAGTCATTCAGGTACAGTGCTCTGCACCATGGTCCAGATTCCCAGTGAAAAGGCTTGCCATCTCCTGGAAGGAGAGGGCACTCAAGGTACCATCTTCAAATTACTCCAGCCAGTTAAAACAAACAGAGGATTTATTTGCAAGATGCAAGAAAAGCAACACAGACACAAGTCTTAGAAGTGCCATAACTAAAGAAAAACATGCTTTATCTGCCCCCACTTAGAAGAAATCTGAAAGGTCTCTCTTTTTCTCCTTCTAGACAGCTAACAACACCACGTACCAGCCTCTTACCTAATCCATGTGGTCTGTGACTCCTGTGTTTCCCCTCCTCCATTGGCAGAATGGGCTATTTTTAGACTCATAGGATCCAGACACATCTCTTCCTCCTCCCAGAGATTACTAAGATATAATAATGCTGGGGAGGCAATTTTAATGCTTTTAATACTTTTCCCTTACAAAAATGACAGCCTTCACCTCTTTGGAAATGCTCACGTCCCTTTGGCATGGTTAAAAGTGGTTGATAGCTATTTGGACAGTACATGTAGTCAGTCAGCAATTTCCCTAGTGCTTAGTTAAGCTACAAGCAAATTACTAACCCATTGAGAAGATAATGTCCTTTTGCTCTGCGTGGGACCCAGTGAAGTTCATTGAGGGAAGCTTGTTTATCCCCAGAACCACATGCATAACATAAAACATATAATTTAATAAATACACTTTCCATAACCACAAGAAAGGGAGGGCAAACCTGTAGCACTTTTCCCTCAGTGAGACTGTGGCAAGGCAATACAGGTAGAGAAGAGTATGCTCTGGACCAGTGCCTGTAAGTCTTTCCCACTCAGCTAACTTTTCTTGCTTCCTATTTCTTGTGTTGGACCAGTGCTGCTACTCTGTTATACACATGCAAGCACTCGTGCTTTTAACATCCTCTGACCTGACAGTGTCCCCTGCATCCCATTCCCCTGTACTTGACTCTAGCAGCAGCCACTTCCTACTCTGGGCTCTGTCTGGTTCCTCACTTCAGGTGCTGACCTGCCTGCGTGTTGGGTAAGAAGGATCTGAAGGGCCCTTTACTCACCACATGGTGTTTCAATTCGCAGTTTCTGTCCATGTCCTCCTGAAAATGAGACACTTCTCTCCAGGGTGGAATTTTAAACCTTGGGCTGACTAGGCTCCTACAGAAAACACAGAAAGAATTGGACTCCTTAAAAGGGGATCCAGATGTGATCAGTGTCCATGAGCAGGGGACTCTGTAGAGCTATCCAATAAACTTTGTTTTGATTTACAGAAGGCTGTTCTGTTGGTTGACAGAACCACAGTGCTTAGCGTGGTCTCTCTTACACACTTTGAAATGTCACAATATTTCTCAGCCACCCACACTCCCATCCCCACTTTTGTGTCTGGTCTTCAAGCCAGAAATGTGCTGTGTGCGTTAGTTCTAGATGTGGTTGTAAAAGACGTGGATGCATATAATACAGGGTTCATATAAAATAGTTTTGACCAGGAGTTGAATAATGCTCAAGAAATTCTGTTCCACAGTGGGCTAACAAACTGCTTAGGGGAGAGACAGGCATTATCTGGTCAGCTATTAGCAAACTCAGTTTTGTGGTATGTCCACAGCGGGACCAGACAGTCCCTCATTATTTAGGACAAAGCTCAAAAATTTAATGGAAGGATTAAAAAATTCTCCAAAGAACTGAATATGAATCTGAATAACTGTAACCATTTCTAGAGGACAAAAAGAAGTAGCAATCCCTAATTCCAGATCATCTCTCATCAAGGGTAACCTAAGGGTGCAGAATTGCTGACTGGCTTAACAGTCAAAAGGCTGTGAGCAGCAGCCAGCTCGTCACCTTCACAAAATGGGAGGAAGCTTAGATGCTGAAGGAAGAAACAGAAATAGCAAAGCTGTCTTTTCATTTGTTTTTAATTGTTTCTGCAGATTCTGCACCTCCTGTGTTTGTACGTACATTTTGTAAGGAAATTGCTTTCTTCACGTATACCTTAACCTTAAAACAGAAGGGTGATTTCAGGGAATGGGTGGGAGTTACACCCATTCTTAGTCCTTCGTGATGCCAATCATTGCAACTGTGATACATGGCCACTGATGTGCTTCCCCCAGGCATTCAGCCAGTAAAAGGAAACCCTTCTAACTTAGCTGCATGGGGAACTGGAAGGGAAGGGTGCTCTGTGGAGGAATTATCATCTAGGGGTACCAAGTGTTTCCTGGCTGCAGCTGACCATTGGGGAAAATAAGTAAATTTTGAGGGGCCACTTGTTATTTGTGACAGAATTGCATCATTGGACTAAGTATCAGAAGTTCTTCAAAATGAAGGATGCGAAATCTATGAATAGAAAACAATGTTTTCATGTGACTTGGGCTTCTACCACAATTAGTTCAATGTGCACAATGCCATTGTGGATCTAAAATCTTTCTTACATTGTCAGCCGGGTCATGAAGACAGCAGGCTGTCTATAGCTATAAACTGTGTTGTTTTTTCATATTTGTCTCTGCTAGCATGAGCCAGTTCAGAGATTAGTCCAGTGCAAACATGTGTGCAGTCAGGCACACATTTGGATGGTCTGACCAGCTTTAAGCCTGCACAGAAACAAACATCTCTGCTAGCACCTTTCAGCAGCAATGCAGCAATGCTATTCTAACCGGCCAGGCAGTTAGACTGGTTTTTCGTCTGTATTAACCTTTAGACTTCAGCTAAGTGTTTAGCCTGACTTCACTGAGGTCTGCTCTTGCCCGTAAAAAATAAAAGCACACAAGTACTATGTATCAAGATTGAGAAACTATTTTTTAAATGTTCTAACTACTTAGAAGCTATACTTAAAAAGGCCCGGACCTTTGAAAGAGAAATAGAGCATAGCTTTGTAAGCACTTTTGTCTCCCTTTCCAACTTTGTTTCCTAAACAAAGATCCCAGTGGACCCTGACAAATACTGATTGCCCACTCTTTTCCATGCTGGAATAACTGTTATGTGGAAATGTATCTGTTGATACTGACTTATAAGTATCACTAATCATCTGCTGAGCCAAGAACAGCTTTTATGTTTGCTCTGCTAGTCAGGTATCTTGTAACTTAGTGTAAATAAATAGGTCGACATTTTTGATCCTGTCTTGAATTAGGTTTTTAGAGTGCTACTAATAATCAGTTCCAAAGTGCATACACTCAACACATACGTAAATATATACATATATATGTGTATGTCTGTGAATAGCAGGGCACTTTGTGCAGACCTACAGTGTGACACTGGAGACCTGCTGGCTGAGAGTCTCTGCCTCAAAATCAGAATGAAAAGTAACAGTGTGGTGGAATTTGTTACAGCTTGGATGACTAAGAGGATGAAGTGGATGAGCTATAGAGAACTATGACAAGCCTCTCAATTGCAAGCCCTGGCCCTCATGTGGAATTTCAGTCCACATTTTCAGATATCTTCTACGACAGTAAAACAGGACTGTGCAAGCAGTCCATGAGTTTCCTAGGCTCCACTCATTACTCTAATTTTTGAATTTAAATGCTAGATAAGCTGACCGGATAACGCGCTACTTGACCTGCTTCTCACAAACAGGGAGGAACTGATGGCAAATGTGGCTGTAGGCAGTAGTTTGGATTGCTGTGACCGCCAGGTGGTCAAATTGAGGATCTGGAGAAAGGCTAGGATGGTAAGCAGCAGAGCTCTGGCTTGGACTCTGGAGAAGTGGACATTGCTTATTCAGGGTAGTGAAGAAGTAGGGTAGGTAGGGCTCCCTGCTTTGCCATTGAACTGAAAGGTAAAAAGAGAGCTCACAAGATGGGAAACAACGGCAGGCAGAAAAGGAAAAGTCTAAGTGCACGGGTATTCTGGATGAAATCAGGAAGGCCAAAGCCAAGCTGGAACTAAAACTTTTTAGGGATAAATAGTTCAACAAGAAAAACTTCTACAAATATATTAGCAGCAGAGACGTCAAAAGAAACTATGTGTCCATTGGTGAATGGTGCATGCAGCTTATTGGTAGACAACATGGAAAAGGCTGAAGCACTCAATGTCTTTTAACCTCGCTCTTCTCAAGTGAAGTCTCCTCTCAGACCTATGGGCGTACCGACACAGTTCGGAATGGTGAGGGACAGCAAAATAGCAACTACATAGAGAAGCTAGATCTCAAATCTGTGGTGCTGCATAGGGTACGCCCAAGATGCAAAAAGGCTAGGTTGGCTCAGTCTGCTGAAGAGGAGCCTGATGGACAATCTAATAGGGGTTTAGAACTACTTCAAGGTTAGTTACGAAGATGACAGGACCAAACACTTCTTAATAGTGGCAGATGGTAAAATGAAGCACAGTGGCCACAAGTTGCATGTCAGGATGTTCAGATTGATTATTAAGAAATATTTTCTTAATATGAAGGTATCCCAACCCTGGAACTGGCCCAAGAAAGTTGTGGCACCCCCATCCTTAGAGGTTTCGAAGGCTTGAACACGCAGACCCATGGCCGGCCTAATTGTCAGCAGTCCTTGTTTATAATCTGATTGCAATTAAAAATGAACAAGTGATACAGAACAACAGGTCCCTTGGAGGGATGTGTCTGAACTTTGTGCTCACTTTGAACAGCTCAAGAAATTCACTTGAGGAAGACAGAATTAACAACTGAAGTGGTACTGTTGGCAACAGGCATTTTCAAGGATTTATCTTTCAATGTCTACAACTTCTTGCAAGATTTGATCATAAAGTGATTTTATAATCACTTGATGGCTATGCTTATTTGCAGCCCAGTCTAATTGTTGATACTGTATAGCACTGAATATTTATATAGAAGGCCAACAGAGTTCAAAAGACTTTGCCATGCATTTTTCTCAATGCATGGCAAAGTCTTTCTTAGGTTCATAACTCTACATGTTGCAATCTCCATTGTGATGGGGGCAGGGGGACTTTTTTCTGTTAGGAGAGCATTACTTAGGTTCGTTTCTATCACCCTTGGGAGGGTGGAAAAGAATTGCCTACTTGGTAATTCCTCTTACTGTAAAAGAAAAAAGACAGCAGATACTACCCAGGAATAGTATAACAGAATTATCACAATTTGAATGTTACTGAACATAGATGAAGTTTTCCAAATAGAAAGTGGGGAAAGAATTAGAGCTTGCTCTGTACCTAAGGTTAATCTTCCTGCACCTGTAGGAAGTTTGGACATTACCACTAACAACAAATGTAAAACAAGAGTTTAATTGACAATTTAGTTTCCCAAATCAGTTCAAAACTGTCCCCATTGTGGGGGTGGAGGGAGAAGGAAGTGGTGGGGAGGAACCTTCCTTGTTTTTTTCCCTTTCTCTGGTGGTTTATAAGCACAAGAGGACACAAGTACCCAATACGCCACAATGAGCTACAGAGCAGACAATGAGGCTTTTGTGGCCTCCTTGTGTTGCTGTAGTCTGCATCCAGTGAAATACTTCCCAGGAAGACAAGCCACCTGTCACTGCTTCCCACCGTCTGTGCATCACTGACTCCAGTGGAAGAGCTCCTGTCCCTTCTGTGAGGCAGCTCACACTTACAGCAAGTGTTACTCTGTTTATTTTACAGAAATTTGCATGGTTAAAATGACATTCATAATAAGTATTTTGCAATTTAGCTTCTAAAATGCAACCTTGCAATTGACTTCCTTTTTTTAAAGATAGGTACACATACACTGATATGTGCAGAGCAACATACAAATAACAACATGTCTCATGATGGCATTCATTATTTTAGTCATATACACATTCATTGTAAGACCTGGTAGGTTTAATATTTTAAACAGTCTATTTAATATGGGCCAAGCTAACCCTATAGCAGGACAGCGCTAGGATTGCGGTTGCAGGTTTCCCCCTCTGCCCACTCCCCATTAGGCAAAAACAGTATTATCTTGGGTCTCATTCTGCCTCACGTAAACAAGATTGCCCATTCCTTTCATTATGGAACTCCTGTTGCTCACCTTCTGTCCCATAATCACCTGTGATTTCACTCATTTTATTCCCCTTCAAACAGCAAGGACTCCAGTTTCTTTTGGTTTTGTTGTTAATTTCATTATCAGTTCATAGTTCAACCACTTCAGGTATAGTTAGGCTGAAAGGGGTAGGATGCAAGTAGCAGTAGAATAGGACAAAGAAAAACAAGGGATGGATCAGTTTTCTAATCCTGTTGCTATGAAATTCCAGTTTGCTCTTCTGCAAACAGAGCTTTCTAGATACACCTACAGACCACAGCACTCCAGGATTTTCTCATAGTCAGCAACCACTCATAGGCGTACTAAAAAGCTGCAAAGCACTTTTCTAAGGTTTTTGTGTTGTCAGCCACTGACCTAGAGAGTCTCAATCCAAGCAATGGCAGACCTCAGGGATATGCTAAGGCTAAGGAGGGAAAATTCATGTACTTACTGTATTCATTATCTGTGAAGACCTATCTCTCTTTCCACCCCGTATCTTGCATAAGTGAGTTAATCACAAACCAGGGCAAGGATCTATGGCATTTAAAGTTATTTGTGTTTTTATCTGTGTATGAGAGATTTGAGAAGGGCTGCAGGGATGGCCATTTGAGAACAGAAATAATTTGAGCAAAGCTGTGTAGAGCCTTTCTAAACACAACTGATATAAACCTAGTTGTCATTAGTGTTCCTGAGAAGAAACAACTGGTGGAATGACTTTACTGGATCATCACTTACCTAAAATAAAATAAAATAAAATAAAATAAAATAAAATAAAATAGAATAGAATAGCCAAAATGATTTAGCAGTGGAGAGGGCAAGTCCGTGGGTTTTCCTGAACTTAAGTTACTTGTATTCACAATCTTCCAAGTCACTCAAGCATGCTAGTTCAGCACGCCTCAGTTACACATTTATTGCTGTGCTTTAAAACTATTGGACTATTGGAGAGCATTAGCAGTTTTTTCTGTAGCTCATCAGACAGAACTGACACTTCCAGTAAAAAGAGATAACAATAGACAAATATAGCAATAAAAGCAGTTAATTTTAAGAGTAAAACACTTAACATGCTAATCCCGCATATTACTGCAATTCTCACTTTCAGCTAACCAGCCACCATACTCAGAATATTAATATTAGGAGCAGTGTTGAATTTTTTTTCATGGAAGACTGTTTTGAAGACAAAATTGTTGCATCGATATGCTTCTCCATAAGGTAAACTCATGCATTAAAGTCTTTATTTCCATTAATGTACTCTGGATTCTCCACCTAAAGGAACTTTGCTGTCTCATAACTCAGGATGAACAGTCAAAGACCGTAACACAGACATTGGCCACCTAAATGTTAGGCGTTCAACTTCTGGATGTTCTGCATAATATTTCTTCTAACTTTTCTGCAATTAAGACAGTTAGTCAACTGTAGTATGGTATATTGACTGTATTCCAGTAAGTATATGGCTACATCACAGCTGCCTGACTAATCTGATGGTTTGCCTGTCTAATCTGATAGCCTTCTGCAGTGGAGTGACTGCATCACTGGACAAGGGAAGAGCAACTGATGCCATCTACCTTGACTTCTGAAGGCCTTTGACATGATCCCGTACAACATCCTTGACTCTAAATTAGAGAGATATGGATTCAATGGATGGACTATTTGATGAATAAGGAAGTGGGTGGATGGTGGCATCCAAAGAGTTGCAGTCAATGGCTCAATGTCCAAACGGAGATCAGTAGCCCTTGAGCCGTTCCCATGTGTCCTAGTACTGGATGCAAGGGAGAAGAGATCAGCACCTCCCTCTCCCCGGGAAGCTGGAAAGAGCAGTGAGGTTGCCCCTCAGCTTCCTTCTCTCCAAACTAGAGAAACCCAGTGTCTTCAGCCACTCCTCAGAGGACATGCCTTCCAGCCCCTTCACCAGCTTTGTTGCCCTCCTCTGGACACATTCAAGGACCTTCCCAGCCTTTTGAAACTGTAGTGCCCAATTTACAGGCTTGTATTCCTGTACTGTGTTCCCCCACAGTACGTGAATGCAGTTAGTACAGCTATAGCGACTTATTTCAGGATGCGCTACTTCAGCATGCATTTGCCTTGTGGAGCCCTTTGCAAAGAGGAAAGCATGGTCTGAAAAAGCACTGGCTACCAGTTCATAACCCAAAGCGTAACTCAAAACTTATGTTTTAGCTTACAAACTCCACGTCATTTGAAATCCTTACTCCTTAAACACTGTCTTCTTCCTAAAAGCCCTCTGGACAGGGGGCACCCCTGGCAAGAGAAATCATCTCTAGCCTCGCTCTGCTTCCTGATCCATCAGATCCATGTTTGGGCACATGCAAGGACTGTTGTCTCTTCACACTGAGCTGGCATCAAAATGTTGAGATTCTGTAACTGAAGAGACATACACCAGCAGATTTCTGCACTAATTGCAGCAGTTTTGCAAACTAATTACCAAGTGTGTGCTGGAACAGTGTTTTTTGTAGTTTCTTTTATCAATTTATAAAAAACAAACAGTGAAGTTCCTTTGTATCTGAATAACATCATCAGTAATTTCATCACACTGACATTCTCAGGTGGTTTCAGGTGGGCATATAGAAAGTAAAATCCTCAGTCCTTTGCGACTATCTTCCAGTCTCATTGGGACGCTTAAAGTGAAGCAGTTACCTTTCAGTGTCAGGTGGCCACCTGGCCAGCCAAGACCTTATCCACATCAGCATGATCAGCAACAACCTTCCTCTTCACTAAAGACCTGCAGAATTAATTTAAAAACTCAGCGACCTGTCTTCACACTCCTGGAGAGTAAAGGTTATCCCCACAGACAGCAGTGCCACTAACTGCATCACATTGACCCACCAGTGTTTCGTCTCTTGGAACCTTTTCAGTGTCTGTCACTGTCTCCAAGGAAATTTCCAAAATGGAAGCTCAGTTACTGCCAGCTGTGGTTATTTCCTTTCTTAGGAGGAGATACNGCAACAACCTTCCTCTTCACTAAAGACCTGCAGAATTAATTTAAAAACTCAGCGACCTGTCTTCACACTCCTGGAGAGTAAAGGTTATCCCCACAGACAGCAGTGCCACTAACTGCATCACATTGACCCACCAGTGTTTCGTCTCTTGGAACCTTTTCAGTGTCTGTCACTGTCTCCAAGGAAATTTCCAAAATGGAAGCTCAGTTACTGCCAGCTGTGGTTATTTCCTTTCTTAGGAGGAGATACCCATTTCTAAAGTGACTAGACTGACACCACCATCTCCGTGCTCAAAGCCCACCCACACAGTGCATCTGTTGCCCAGCCAGCTGGTGGAGGGATGGATCTGCTGGTCATGACTGCGTGGAGGTGGACTCCAGCAGGCTACTGATGGATGAAAGGCTTCCTTAACACATATCTCAAGCTCCACCATTCAGGTGTTGATTCAATCAAATGTATGAAAGGGTGAAGTTCACAGTCAGATTTTTTGAATTTAGATTGCAGAAGTCCATTGCTCAAGAAATGTAGGTTTCCTTGTCTAGATCATATTCTGGATTCCATGGCATCCATGAACAAGAAAAAGCTATATCTCATCGTCTATTTCTACAGCCCCCATACTCCATACCAGCTGAAACTCTGACTGAAGAGATAGCCCCTACATCAAGAAGCCACGTGTGACGAATTGCACTGTAGAAACAGGTAACACAACATCAGGTGGAGCGCCATGGGTTTCTGCTCCAGTCTGGAAACAGTGTTCCTGGAGGCATGAGCAGGTCACAGGGTGACTATGAGCCACCAAAGTGATACAGGCAAATGCCTTCTTGTGTGTCAGGCAAGATACTTCTATAGGAAAGGCAAGCAATGTGCAAAGCCCTGGTGAGAACTCACCTGTAGCACTATGGACGTTTTCCATCCCTCAGGTTCAAGAAAGAGAAATTCTGTCTGGGGTCGTTGTGGTTTTGTCCGAACTGGATAATGAACAAGATGACAGATGCTCTCCCCCACCTCTCACTCCAAGGAGAGGAGGAAGAGAGATAAAGAGATTTACGAGTTTAGAAGGAACTAAACTACTTTAATGAAATATTAATAATAAAATAAAAATAAATAAAAATAAATTAATGAAATAGATACAATATATACAAAACTGTATCAAGCTCCCAGGATGACATCACCAGCAGGCACTGGGGAAGTCCCACACTGGACTCAGCAATGGATGGGAACTGGATTCCAAATCTGCAGTCAGGAACACACAGATCGGTACCAAAGGCAGACGAATAGACAGAGTCCTCCTCAGATGTTGGCCACTGAAGAAAAGAGACTGACCCCTTGATCCCTCAGCTTTTATACTGAGCATGGGACAGATGGGATGGAATACCCCTGTTGGTCAGTTTTGGGTCACCTGCCCTGTCCACTCCTCCCCACATGTGGGACCACTCTACACCTTTCCATTACCGACCCACCAGCAGGACAAATAACAAAATTAGCTGAGCTTGGTTGTTATAGCAATAAGTATAATCAAGAGCCTCTCTGCATACCATTCCTTGGCTTTAAACATAGGACTTATCACTCTGAGAACGAACAGCTTTCTGCACAATATGCTGTTAATTTCAGAGAGTTAGAAGAGGCCCAGCTAAGAAGTAAAATTACTGAACAGAAAGTTGGTTCTGTTTTACCTCAAACCAGGACAGGGATGAAGGCAGACAAAGACTAAGCAGTTGATTAGGGACATGGAGGACCTATGGAAGAAGGAGCTACTAGAAAGAGTAAAACAAAGGCTGAGAGGATTTCCAGAAAGGTAATAGGGATGAAGGCCAGATAAAGAAAAGAGATAATGAAGTGCAAGGTAAAAGATGGTCAAGAACACAAATCAATTCAGTACTTCTTTCCAAGAGGAAGACATCACCATCAACAGTGCAGCAGCAAATGTCCCTTGGTGCATTGCTAATGGTAATGGTGACAAAATCATGCATGTTCTCTACGCCTCTGCAAAGTTCACACAGAGGGAACCAAACCCCTTTCTTTCACCTCTGTCATCACCACAACCAAATGAATGTTTGTGGTAGAAATGCCCTTATTTACATAGTCTGAATGTATATACCAATTTTGGCACCTTCCTTCCTTTCAGGACTCAAAATACCAAATCCTAAAGGGAAAAGAGATTTGCCAAACCCCTTTCTTTCACCTCTGTCATCACCACAACCAAATGAATGTTTGTGGTAGAAATGCCCTTATTTACATAGTCTGAATGTATATACCAATTTTGGCACCTTCCTTCCTTTCAGGACTCAAAATACCAAATCCTAAAGGGAAAAGAGATTTGCCAGGCTTTTAGATAAGATCTGAACATCTTCCCACACATGGAGGAAGGCAAATAACTCTCAGAAAGATTAAAGTCACCAATGAGCTCTGAAAGTTTTAGCCTGTGGCTGAAGCGCATTTTGTATCCTGTATAAACACAGCCAACTGCGCAGCTCAGGTTCAGCGGGAAAAAGGGATGTGAGGGCAATAGCAGCAAAGGGCTATTTTTAGTTTGTAAAAGTGTCTGTTTTTCTGTCTGTGATTTGGGCACAGATCCAAATGTGCTAGGTCTGAAAATGACCAACCTTTCTACCACACCAGCGTAACCTCCACTCCCTTGTTTTTCAAAGCCTGTGTTATTTCCGTGGCAGTCTCTTGCCACCACCCGTCCCAGCCTACAGCTCTGGTTACGCTTTGGCTTTCCTCCAGGCTGGAGCTGCTGAAATCACACCACTTGCACCCCTGGAAAAGGGTTTGTGTCCAGCCAGATCAAGTCCCTCTTCCTCCTCACTGCATGACCTCATGGATGCTAGCTCGGGTGCAGAGAGAGTACGGCTAGTAGGGGTGATCTCTGAGCTGCAGGCTTGGTTTCTGCCATGGCCTGAGAGAAGAGCAACTGCATGAAGTTTGTCCTTGGGAGCTGAGTGACAGAGGATGTACCAGGGACACCCAGCAGCTGTGCCCAGTGTGTGGCTACCAAGGGCAGGGACAGCCCCCTGGGCTCCCTGGTGAAGGGACTGCCTTGGGGGCAGCTCCCCAGAGGCCTTCCTCTGAAGGATAGGGGTGGCAGGTGGAGCTGCATATGGGGGGCCCCGTCACTCCCATGGCACAGTGCCACCACCTGTCAATGCAGCAGTCACAATGCCCCGGGGCAGAATAAAGGAGGCATCCTCCCGTGTCCTGCTGCCATAGCTGGCCCAGGGGCAGCCCAAAGACACCTGAGAGGAAGTCTTTGAGGAGCTGGTGGAATTACCTGGGGAGGCTTGAAGGAGGAAGACCAGAGGCTGGATGAGGCTGCTAGAGATGAGAAGAACCAGCAACAGCTGGTTCTTGCAATGGGCAAGACCAAGGGAATACCTTCTGCAGGAGCACTGCAGAGATCGCCATCCTCATCCTCTGTGGAGTCAGTGGCAGCAGCTGTAAGAAATAGGATGCACAGATGTTGCCAGGGGTCCCGGTGCTTTGGAGTACCCACTGGTGTCCTGCCAGGCACGGGAAGGATTCTTGCCCCCAAAATCAATCAGGCCAGGGGCATGTGGCCACTCTCAGAAGCCCCTGAGATGGCTCCAGGTTGAGGGAGAGTAGGGCTTGGGCGTCTCCTGGGAGGCACGAACAGCCTGTAGGATGAGGAGGCAGGTCTTGCTCACATGCCCAGGCAATAGCTGATTGCCAGCTCTGGGGTCAGGAAGGAATTTTTCACTGGGGCATTGATTCCCAGGTGTTTTTTGCCTTTTGCTGCATCACTGAGCATGACCATTTGTTAGGGCTCCTCTGCTCCACTTTGGCTAGGTTACTGCCTGCTGCTCATGCACCACAAAGATGGCCTCAATGGGGGGGAGGAAGGCTTTTTTTCCCCATGGTGGGCTAGCTGGTGTCCCCGGGGGTTTTTTGCCTTCCTCTGCAGCATTGAACACAGACTCTTGCCAGGGCTCCTTTGGGCCATTTTGGCTAGGAGCCTGCTGTTCCTGCTCCACGAAGGTGGCCCTTGTGCCCCACATCCAGGGGGAGGAAGCTTTCTACACTCCCAGGGCAGGCCCCCAGAGTGGCCCTGGGGGATTCTTCTTGTCCTCTGTAGCATTGAGCACAGCCCCTTATCAGGGCTCCTCTGGGCCATTTTAGCAGGGTTCTTGCCTGCTGCAGCTCTCACACCTCCAAGGCACTACTTGTACTTTACCTCTCAGTCTCTCCCATAGCGAATTTGCAGCAGGAGCGAGCTCTCTTCTTCCCTTGGCTGTTTCCCCAGGGGTTCTTGATTGTGCAAAACAGCCTGTGCTTGGAAGGGCTCCAGGCTTCCTGCACCATCAGGAGCTGCCACTTTTCATCTCTCCCCGTGTGCAATACAAGTGCAGGGCTGGAACGAGGGTGCTTTTCATACCTCACTGGCCAAGAAGCACAGCAGAGCAAGTTTTGGAAGGCAAAAAGGATGCTTGTCATTGATACATGTCATACTTTGGAAAATACCCCACGGTACCACACACTTCCTTTTCTTTTGTGTATGGCTGGTCCTGATCCTCATTCTTCAAGTTCCCACTCTTCAGGAAACAGGGCCTGCTTGGCCTGTATTCCTGCTGCTACTTTCTGTAGCGCTGTGGCTTGCTTTTGCCAGGCTGCAAGGAGTGTTTTGTCAAGCTAACCTGAAGAATGCATCAGCCTGCTCCCGGCTACACATGTGCGTTGTGTCAGAGCTTGTGAGCATTGGCTCTGAAACAGATTCAGAAAAATAACATAAAATAAATAACATAAAATAAATAACATAAAATGCCATAAAATAAAATATAATACAACAATAAAATCCAATTTCCACTTGGATCCTTTCTGATTTGTGTCCTTGAAAGTGTTTTTGGAGCTGAAAACCCCCTGGCATTTCAGGCAAATAACAGTCTCATTGTTATTCAACTCACGGTGAGCACAGGGAATAGAATAGAATAGAATAGAATAGAATAGAATAGAATAGAATAGAATAG
>VWZL01002019.1:36104-61371 GCA_013396915.1 Stercorarius parasiticus | reverse complement strand
GACCCTGTCAGAAGCAGACCTGCACTGCTCATACGCTCTCCTTTAGGCATCTATGGTTGGACGCTTTGGAGACAGAGTATTGGGCCAGATGGACCTTCACTCTGATGGAGTACTGTTGTTTTCTGGCTCTTTTGCTTTAGCATGTTTTTCCAAGGGAAACAGCTCGGGCATTTCTAAAAATGAGTACAAGGGGGGAAAAAAATCCACAAGGAAGTGAACAGGTATTGCTCACCTCAAAAAGGTTTGCAACCATTTGGTTTCGGAACACTTCCTGCTTCAGACTGAGGGCTTGATCTTTGAGCCTCGCTAGGGTCAGAGATGTGGGGTTTTGCCATCCTCTGTGTGATGCACCCCGGGATGCAGTTTGCCGTCTTGGTTGCCAGGGCATTATTATAAATCCAAATCATTGATAAAAATATTGAACAGAACTGGCCCTCAGATTGAGCCATGAGAAACACCGCTGGTGACCAGTCACCAGCCAGATGCAGCCCCATTCACTGCAACCCTTTAAGCCCTGCCATTCATCCAATTCTTCAGCCAGTGCACCGTCCACGTGCTCATCTCACAGTTGGACAACTTGTCCAGAAGGATGCTGTGAGGGACAGTATCAAAAGCCTTACTAAAATCCATAAAAACTATATCCACCAGCATTGCTTCATCCACTAGGCAGGTGACCTTATCAAAGATGGATATCAAATTAGTTAAACAGGACTTTCCCTTTGTGAACCCACATTGACTGTGCCTGGTGATTGCACTGTTCTTTAAATGTTGTGATAGGACCAGGCGTAACGGTTTTAAATGGAAAGAGAGTAGATTTAGATTAGATATCAGGAAGAAATTCTTTACTGTGAGGGTGGTGAGACACTGGAACAGGTTGCCCAGAGAAGTTGTGGATGCCCCATCATTGGAAGTGTTCAAGGCCAGGTTGGATGGGTCTTCAGGCAACTTGATCTAGTGAAAGATGTCCATGACCATGGCAGGGGGGTTGAACTAGGTGATCTTTAAAGGTCCCTTCCAACCCAAATCATTCTATGGTTCTATGTAATAAAAGATGTCATGCTGTAAAGGTCCTGACTGAGAGTTTAAAGGTGACACTCCTAAAAAATTTTGTCTCGTGCCACGTGACTACATAGTTCTCTAAATATACACTGTCTACTGGTATAATACAGATAGAGAAATCAGAAACACTTGAAAAAGTTCTACCAGTTTGATTTAATGTGTTAGTTGACAAGTGCATGCCCCTGTAAAAATTAAACAACGATCTAATGAAGAAATGGCACCTCTTTTCTCACTCTCTCCCCAGTCCTTTCATACATTTTCAGATCATACTTGTAAAATTTCATGACATGTTTACTATATCTAACCCCAGTCTGCAAAGCAGTCGCAGCTAAGTCAAGCACATCCCACACTGTTTCACTGACCCATTTCTTGAGGCAGCAGCAGGTCTCACAGATGCCAGAGGGGACCGTGCACAACCTCAGGGAATAGGGAAGCCTCCGCCTGTGCCAGGGATCTGAAACAGAGCAACTGTAGATTAAACAGATCTTGAACTTGTTATCTAATACCACAGCAATAAGCCTGGACAAGATAACCCAATGTGAACTCTCTTTGAGCTGCAGTTACTCAGATAACTACTTCATTTTTTTCAACAGGCTGCGTGGCAGCTGAATGAAAGCAGCGGTTTGAAGTGCATTCTCCTTTTTCTCTTCCACTGTGCATCCATATATGATCAACTCGTTCATAATATCTGGCTTCCCTTGAAATTGCTGACCTGTCTGAGGAGAGAAAAGAAAAATAAATACTGACAAAGCCAGTCATCTGTAAAGATCAGGTAAACTGGGAATGTAGTCTCAAAAACAAAAAGGGGGGGAAACAGAGTTATGTGAAATAAATGTGAAACAATGTTATTTGGGGACTATCAAACAAAACTTTATTACAGCTAAGAATCATCCAGGAGACGGCACATATTCAGATATCAAAAAGGCTAGGACCTGGAGATCAGAAATGAATGCAACAGCATCAGACACAGTGGTGTTTTACAGACCAGTTCTGTTCTGCCTCTGTTCATCTCGCCCCCCTTCACTGGGATTACAGCATCCCATCCCACTCTTAAACCTACTGGAAACTTCCCCAGAAAGATCAAAAAGCCAAAGTGATTGCATAGTTCATAAAACTGAAAGGCAAAAGCCATGGGGAAAAGTAGATGCAAGCTTGACCATTTGCGCTTGCAAATTGCATTGTTTATTTACCTTGCCAAGTGTCTTATGAATCTGCCAGCAAACAGCCTATCAACATAAATAAAAAGTAAGAATGCAATAAGGGATGCACCCAGAATAATGATTTTTAAGGATTTCCATCCCACAGATCTTAACACAAGAGGGGAACAATTATCAGGAGTCATACACCAAAGGGTAAATGGCAGCCTGAGTGTCTGTGACTGACCAAGTGGTAGGCAATCATTTGTATTCTAGCAGAAGTGTTGACTCCCACAGGCTGCTGCTGCTGTGACAGAAATAGAAATGCACAAAATGTCAAGCTCTTAAACAAAGCAGTCAGAGGTACCAATGAGGAAGTTAAAGTTCAGGCATCCAAATCAGAGTGACGCACAGAGAGCACCTGACTGTCTTCTGTTAGCCTTCCAACACTAGTGAGCGCATAGAGCTTGACCCAGCCTGCTCCCTCACAGGTTTTTCTGCCATTCTTTGTTACAAAATGCCAAAAATACAGATTTATTTTTTTTTTAAGTATAATTTCCAGTGGAAACTTTGCAAACAGAGGAGAGTTTGGGAGAAGAAAGACTGAAAGACATTTCCCCCTTTTCTTGCAATACGTTTCAGTGGTGACAAGAAGAAAAATACTTGAACTGACTTTCCGTTGACCAAATATGCACAATTTTGCTGCTTATCAGCTGCTGGAATCACGTTCTTCAGCAAAGACTCTTTGAACTGACTAAACTACCAAATTTAGATTTCAGTTTTGCAGAAAGGCCTGTGTTAGCAGGATGCAGTAGCTCTGCAGCAGCCCCACAGCCTGCCCCCCCTTGCCTCCCTTCCCCCAGCATAGGTGCGGGGGTCTCCCACAAGCGAGGCACCAGACCCCATTCCCATCTAGGAAAGGGGAACTTCAGGGTAGTTGTAGTTCTCAGGCAGGGGGGAAATCTGAGTACAGATAAGGCGAATAATGGCATCCAGCCTGGAAAGCACTGTTGTACATGTTCTGCAAGACACAGTACTTCCTTGCTTCTCCCCCGAAATCGTCTGTAATGAAACCGTGTCCTGGGCAGTGTTTCCTCTCTTCTGTGGCAAACCTCATTGCTTTTTGATGGTAGATGAAAAGGGCTCCCATTTGTGCTGTAAGCCTTCATAACATACTACAGGGGCATACGGTGATGTTGCACCTACTTGCTGGGAAGCTGTTGAGTCCTGCTCGACACCTGCAGGGACTGCTGCCAGGAGGGGACCAGGATGGCAAAGGTAAGAAAGCCCAGGTGGATCTCCTGTTCAGGGTTTGCCCATGTGTGTGGTGGCACACAGGTGTTTGGTGCAGCACCTTGCAGCCCTGCACATCTGTATTTCTGTGTCTGCTCTGAGCTCCACTGTCCACTTTCACACCCTGGGTTCTTATCAAGTTTCTTTCCTGTGTTTGAGGTCCTGTGTGGTGGCAGAGACCATGAGACAGGAGTTGGCAGCAGTGATGAATGATTTGGCTCTCATGCTTCTTAATGAGGAGATGGTATCTCAGCGTATCACTGCTTACTGTTTTGCTTTTAAATATTCATTTAATTATTCAATATTTCTTTCAGGAGGCGCACACTCCATAGGCTATAATAACCATGTGGAATCTACCAAGCAAAAGTCGCACTGCTAGCAACAGACATACCAGTCTGCATGTCAGCTCTTCAAATCTGTTGTGCTGCCTAGGGAAAGAAAATATGTAAAGTAAGCATTTTGGTGGCTCTTTCATTATATATGAACTGTGAAAAGTTAGATGAAGAAACACAGAGTTTATTTTGAGAGAGTTCAGCTCCCTCCCCAGAAAAATTGGCCATCAATGCAGCTATTCAGAGTCCTCTAACTGACAACCTCCACCTTTCTGTTTTGGGGGTAACCATTAAAGCCTCGCTCGATCGTTGCTCAGGAAAAACAACATGGTCTCCAGCCAAACACTCAGGCGAGGCAGATTCACTGTGTGAGCAGCACTCGCTCTGCCTCATCTTCAGCATACTTTTCTCATTGATACCTGCCCGTTTAAAAGCCTCAGGCTAGGACAAAAATGTCAGGCACCCCCTTCGGTGCTCAGTTCAGACTTTAAGAAGGTACAAGATTTCTCTAGCACAGCTGATCCTTTCTTTCCATTGGCCTGTCAAATGAGAGATATGATTTTCTTTCCGTACCATGGGATTTGTGCTGGATAGGTATTTCATTGCTTTAGTTCCAGATATTTTCTAGCCATAAGTTTTTAGTGGATGGGGATTTTTGTTAGCTGTCCAGGTGTTCCCTGGCGTTCAGGACTTGGTCAAGGGCTGGGTTAGGTGCTTCTGCATTGTAGCATTTTTGCTTTGAATTGTCTGCTTCCTCTTTGGGAACACCATGCTCTAGAAAATGCACCTGTATTGAGTAAGTCTTGGCTCCTTAAACATAAGTTTAATATTAACATAATAGCTTATTTCATTGTTATTAACTGTTCACAGTATAGGGCACGGAGCATCTCTCATACAATGGGAGACTGAGAGAGCTAGGATTGTTCAGCTTCGAGAAGCAAGGTCTCAGGGGGACTTTAGCAATGTTTATAAACACCTGGTAGGAGATACAGAGAAGACAGAGCCCAGTTCTCAGTGCTGCCAAGTGACACAAAAAACAACAGCCAGAAACTGAAACACAGGAAATTTTGTCAGAACAAAAGAAAACACTTTTCTGCTGTGGGGTTGGTTGAACACTGGAGCAAGTTGCTGAGAGAGGTTTTGGAGTCATCTTCTTTGGAGATATTCAAAGCCTGACCAGACACAGCCCTGGGCAATGTGCTGTAGCTGACCTTGCTTTGAGCAGGAGGACTGGATTAGACAGGCCATGGAGGTCTCTTCCCAACTCAGCTGTTCTGTGATTTTTTGGTTGCCATCGCAGATTGTCATCAGGCCAACAGGTGAAGAACCTAAGCTCCCTGTACCAGGTTTTCCTTTGTCAGGAGCCACCCCGTATTCCTAGGAGCCACCTGTGTTCCTAGGCCAATCTTTTTGGTCTGATTGCAGCCAAAGATGTATTAAGCTGCCTGGAGTCCAGCAGTAGCAGCTCCTCCTTCCTCGCTGTTTGAAGCCTCTCCTCAGAATCAGGTGACGATTTTCAGTTACAATTTAGTGATGTCAATAAAGTTAGTAAGGTCTTGTGAACCACAGCTGTGGACTGCTGCAAAATCCTGAATCAAAGTTTTCCACTGAAGAAATAAATAGGAGAAATAGAGAAGCCTCCCTCTCCCGAGACACACAGCAGCGGAGACACTCACAGACTTCTCGGTCTAGCACTGAAGCAAGCACCTAGCACCCTTGAAACCCTCATGTTGACTTCTGGCTTTAGCGTGGGAGCCAGGAATAGACATATATGCAATATTACTTTATTTGGAAAGTCACTAACACACCACCAATAACAAAAAGTTTATAAATCTTGCAACTGCAGAGGGTTCAACAAGAAGCTACAAATATTGCTTGAACCTCCAGAATAAAATAATCATCACTTGAAATTACGCCAGGTTGTCCCAGGTAACTTGCTGAAAACTGCAACAGCCCAGGGATCCCTTGGGCCCCAAGCCGCAGAACTTGTCCTCTT
The DNA here is from genome assembly GCA_013396915.1 of Stercorarius parasiticus. Classification (NCBI taxonomy): domain Eukaryota; kingdom Metazoa; phylum Chordata; class Aves; order Charadriiformes; family Stercorariidae; genus Stercorarius; species Stercorarius parasiticus. The sequence continues at coordinate 55,555 of VWZL01002019.1, read as the reverse complement.
TACAAGACACCACAGATCTCAACACATCTGCTCTAGCACTGCCATTTTACTACACTTATTCCCATAGCTTTGTTTTCTCTCTCTTGCTTTCCTTACCTATTCCTTGGAGCCAGTGAGTAATTAACTGAAATTAACTACAAGTGTTCTCCTTTAGAATTTGTTTTCCAGGAAGTTTGAGCACAGCCCACCAGGTAAGATGGACCTGAAGAACATACTACCAAAAAAAGTCAGAAAACTAGACAAACATTTCTGCGTTTTTATTCTTACAGTTTGAAGCGTGATGCTTTGTTGGCTGGGTGTTTATGAGAATGACTGGTCTTTCACCGTAGCAGATTTTAAAGTACAAATGAGTGCAGCGCAGCAATGTGGAGTGATTGAATGCAAGAAAAACATGCATGCAACTCATTATTCCTAGTTGATGAAGATTTTCTTCTGGTTTGACAGGGCACATCCTGTAGAGCTTTGAAATCTTTAAAGATTTTTAGAGCTTTGAAATCTTTAAAACTAAAGATTTTGTCTTCTCTTATCCCCTTGCAGAGCTAGATACAGGACAAAATGGCCAAGCATTGGGCAGTATACTAATTTCTTCCTCTTTGCTGAGCTTTTATTCTACATTTCTTGGCTTTACATACGCAAGCAAGGCTTAAGGGTAGGTTGGCTTTCATAACAAATAAGTAATATGCTGGACAGAAAATAAGATTTTGGTGAGATATGCATCTTGTTTTTCTAATTTCCCTGGAATGATGCCATTCTTGTCAGTGGCTTTTCTGTCTCACATGAGAAAGGAGACTGTCACCCTCCTTGAGTTACACATTTTAGAGAGGTTTAGTAAACTTCTCGCTGTCAGCCTCTCTACAGCACAGCAGCGTTTCTCAGCAACTCTGCTGCAGAAACACTTCTGTTTTGGAAAGACAAAAAATGCATAAACACTTTAAGGGCAATGTCTTAGAGTGGTCAATGAAATCAAACTGGTTGGCTAAAAAGAAGCAGAGGAACTATGTGCCCTCATTTCCCCTTCAAAATTAGCACCTTACAGGACCATGTCTTCAGGAAAATAACCAGATTGGAGGGGTAACTAAAGCATTTCTTTACTTTCAGTCTGAAACTTAGATCTGAACAATACACTTGCAGTGTCCCAGAGCGTTTGGGAACAGTCACAGGAAGCAATGAAAGCTCGTGTTTTTTAAAACTGTCACTGACTAATCACGTTGATTCAAACACAAGTGGTGTAGCACATGCTCACAGGGGCACTAATCACTTAATTTCAGCTGCATGTCTGATTCTGCCAATGTTAAATAACAATTATTGCCAGTTGCATATTCCTAACCAGGATTAGCAGGACTGCAGCAACTGGCTGCCAGTAAAGATAGGGGACCAGGTTTGAAAGCCCCGGAAGTTCCTTTCCCATTTGTGGTTATATATATATAATACATAAAAAACTAAATCAAGGGATTCTGCAAGTGATGGTAGTTCATATTGCTCAGATAGAGTGTAAGGTTCGTTTATTGTCTTTTACAGCTATAAAAGTCTTGAGGCTACCATTACACTGGTAGCATAGCAGAGAAGACTTCCCATCGTGATTCCCTGGGAAGCCAGCGGAGGCTGAGGCAGAACACTGATGAGAGGGGGAACGGGGACACAGCTGCTCCCACCCACGTGCTCTGGTGCCATTCTCCAGATACCCCCTGAGCTGCTTCTTCCTTCCAGTCTTGTCTCGCCTGGTCATTTTTAAGATTTCCATCTCTTCTAAATCTGGTTGCTTTTGTTTTGTTTTCCTCATCACCAGGTTCGGAATGGCTGTTCCATCCCTGGACACCCTGAGTAAGTGCTAGGCCATCTCTCTTCTTGAACAAAGCCTGGTTTCTGTGACATTAACTGTGGCAAGAAGAGATCAACTGCCCTCACTTGCTTAACAAGGGAGTAAAAGTACTAGGGCTGACAGCGAGTATGGTTTTGGTTGGTTTTAGATGAAATCTAATCTATGAACTGCAAACCTAGTTTATAGGTGTACAAGCTAAACAAGAAGCAGTGGTAATCAACTTTGTTCTCACTGTTTCAAAAGCCTAATATGTAGGTTGTTTGGGTGTTGGGGTTTTTTTCCTTTTTTTTAACCTTTAGGCAGAGTCAGGACAGTCCCACATTTTATACAGCAGAAACTAAAGATGGAGAAATTAGCATTCTGTGGATTCATTTATCAAGTACCAACTAACAGGTTCCTGTTGTTCATTCAAAAAGTTAAGAGCTTTGTTGCCAAGTTGCAACAAGTTCATGGCTAGCTTTGATTGACAGTGATACTGCACATGAACGGCTTGTGATATGATAAATACCTTCACTCACAGGAAAACAAACTAAAGCATCTATTTCGAAGTGCGTCTGTCCCGCGGAATTTAGGAATAACTCCTGGAAAGCCTGAATAAGGCATGCTGAAATTTGTGGGATTATTCACCTACTTCAAGTTAAGCAAGTACTAATGTGAGCTACAGCTTCAACACGTATCCTAAGAAAAGTGATGCATTTATGAGATCCTGAGCCTTATTCAATGCAAGCTCTAAACGGCTTACAGGAAAATCCTATGGACATTCATAGCCCATATCCTCTCTGTATTCTTACAGGCAATCAATCTTCAGAATATGCTTCAAGGGGATTATCAAATTATCTACAGTGAATTTCAGTGTTCTTTGCTGACACGAACTCCTCTCTTCAACCTAAAAATCCTTTAGGCTATTTTTTATATTCTGGAGCCTATACTCCATGTCTTTTAAATCTTTTTCAAAAATTAGAGCAACATACTGCAGTGCAACTGTCCCTACATTGTCTGTCTTTATTTCCCCATTAATTAATGGAATTAAATATTTTATTTCTGGTAGAATTCCTTTTTACGACCTTGTTAGTTATGACTTATTTTGAAGCTCCAGCCCTTATGACTTTATGCTATTATTTTTTACTTGCTTTGAGCCAGGAAGCTTTATTCTTGCTTTTTATATGACTCCCCATCCATTTCCAAATCTCAAACGGTTACTAGGGCGTTCTTCCCCTGTGGGAAAATAACAGAAGATTGGCAAAAGGGATTGTAAACGTGCTGAAGGGACTTGCAGCTGAGGTGTCAAAAAACACATATATCATACTAATTATTGTTTGGCCCTGTGTGTTGCACGAGTAGAACATCTGTCTGTAGGTAACATAGGCCTGTGGCAAGATTCAGGGATACCCTGAGAACATGCTTGAGATTCCTGCCCTGTTGTGGGAAAGATCAAAGCACAATGGTAAACTATGCCTGCATGAATCCTCGATAAACAGGTGAAAACAGCAGGGTCAGTGATCCTCTAGCATGGACGGAGCTCAGCGGTGCCTACATTCCCACTTGTGTGCTTCTGCCCGGGTGCTGCTTTGGGCATTCCCCGGTTGGCGAGGTAATGAAAATAAAATTTACTCTGCATTTCATTCATGGTTTTGTGGTTTTTCCGGCATCCTGCCTGTGCTGGCTCACACACCCCTGCTGCTTTTTCTCTGCCCTTGAGTTTTTAACACCTTTTTTTCAGTCATGATCAATGCTTTCCACAGTTTTACTGAACAGATGAGAAGTTCTCCATTCTTTTCTGGGTGCAGTTCCCCTCGTGCAACTGTAAATTTCTGAATACTAAAATAAATAAATTTATTTTCTTTCAAGGTTGTAACTTTATTCACCTTTTGCGGAAAGAGTTCCCCCATTAGACTAGCTCCTCTAGAGGATACTCTGTCCTGGTTTTTGTGCACTAAAGGCTGCTCTTTGAACACCACTATCATTATTTTGCTTCCCTCTTCCTTCCTGACCTTAGAATAACAGACACCATCACTTTGTGATTATTTTTACCCAGATCACTCAAAAAAAAAAAAAATTGTTTCAACACAGAAACCATAATTTTATTTGAAATAATCAACAGAACTGCAAGAATTTTTAACTCAGTCCTGCACTATGTATGTTTTCTTATTACAAAACTGTTCTCTCGTTGAAAGTCCTACAACTGCAGCAGCTTGAGAGCTGTTTAACAGAATGTCACAAATAGCATTTTTGGTTTTCTTACATACCTTGTGTTAGCAAACCTCCCCACGTGTGGCAAACCTATTAGTCTGAAAGAGGATGTGGTAAACAGTCTGTACCAAACTAATCTTTCAGTATCGATGGCAGTCTTTTTTTTTTTTTTTTGCTATTGGCAGCCTCCATTTTGAAGGGTGTGGCTTTTTCACTTCATTTCAGTTTATCAGTAGTCTGACTTAGAGTTTTGCCATCATCCGCCTCCAATTCATTTACCTCTTCCTGTAATTCATCCTCCAGCTCATAGTCCGAGACCGACTCAGTATTATCATTCCAGTAATCAGCTTCATATCTGTCCAACAAGTATTTCTGTGGTGTAATGTCATCATCAGGAGGATTCCTTGGTTTTTTCTTTTTCATTTTCTTTTTAATCTTAGAAAGCTGCTCCTCCTGCTCTTCTGTCCAGGCAGTGCTTTCTATATCTCGTGACACTTTCAATCTTTTGTAGTCCATTATCTGCTTATTCAGCAGTTCATGATCAATACCAAAAAGGTTAGACCGCATGGGTGAATCTGAAGATTGAGTTGCTGAAGAGAACAGGTTACTGTGGAAAGGAAAACAGATGTTACAGGTTTTTTCCCCGTGTATATTTTAAGGGGCAATGCTAATTGTGACAACTTGAGTATCACAGAAATAAACCGGAGTTTTCAGTTCAACTTTATTAATGCACTGTGTTCGACATTGTGCTCCCTACCGTACCACCTACCTACCACCGTACCATGTGTCCAAGGACAGGCTGTGTATAAGCCTGTCAGCGTGTCAACAGATTTAATGGGAGGAAGACAACGAAGCAACTACATTCCAGATAAAACTGCTTGTTTCTGGGAAAAGGTGTGCATAGGTAACAGAGTGAGCACTGCACCTGGGAGCCCCAAGGAAGTTAGAGTTCTCCCAGGTCTTCCAAGAAGTGAGAAGCAGCAGCCTGTGCCCAAAACATGTCAGACAAACGTACGAACGACAGCATATGGCACCTTAAGCCAGACGTAAGTATTTCCACAAGACAGAAACAGAGGAAGATGTTAGGTGCCCTGGGGGAAAGTCCGTCACAACAATGATTTCCCCCAAGAAGCTATTTCTTATTTGCACCTCATGAACAGTCCTGTGAGACGTTAAGGCACAAAGTAATTTCCACCAACAGACTGCAGCACACAAGTGCAAGGCTGTTGGCTTTGAGAGCATCCAGTCCACAGAATCATTATTCCAATAGATTGTTCAGCCCTATCCCTCAATACCAAAAAATCCCTCATAGAGGAATGCTAAATTAACTTACTTTTTGTTAAGTTAGGGAGATTTGTCACTAAACTTGTAACTCCTTTATAACAAACCAAACTTATACCAGAAAAAAAGCGGCCAAGTAAATGTAGAGCTTTTATCCTCATGAGAAAATTACCAGCAAGAAACAAATATTACTGCTGCAAAGCATTTTTAAAAATTTAATTATCACAAACGCATTGAGTCTTGAATTCTTAGAAAATCTAAAAAAAATTTCTCTCATAAAAGTAAAGTACAAGTATTGGGTCTGCATGTAACAAGTCACACATTGTATAGACTATCACTCAGCGTATAGACATCAAACACAGCTGATTTCTAAGAATGCGTTCTGATATCACCTGATGGGTTAGTTGCCTCTGAAAGCGTATACACTATGCTGTTACAATTGACAATTCAGTCATTCTCCACTGCTTAACAGAGGTCCACTTATATATAAAAAATAGACTTTCCCTTTCCATATTTGCAAACCCGTGGTCTGCAGCAAGGTACCTATGTACAAGAACCAATGACAAAATAGCCTATGAAAACGTGTCTGCACTAAAATATGAAAGTATACCAGAGCACATATAATAAGAAATATTTTCCCTTAATTTTCATAAATGGATGTAGCTTTGGTAAAGACAGCTTAAGCCACAAAATAAAATGCAGTCCTCCACATTTAACTTCTGGGATGATTACCTGTTAGTTTTGTCCTAGGCTATCCTGTAGCCTCTTCTGTTAATAAAAGGGCCCAACTGATCTCTTTAAAAGCTGAGATGCCTTTTAAGTACGGTCTTCCAAAAAGTTTCTCTTCTACTTTCTATTTCCTCATAACACTATTTGTTCAATTCTCAGAGAACAACAAAGTACACATCTAATTAAAATATACTTTCTGTCATGTCAAATAATACCCAATTTAAGTTGGCCAACAGAGGCGAAAACAGACGCTTGTACAATTCTGATTCAAAAAACCCACCTAGAATCGTTTTGAGATGTTTCTTCTTCTTCTGGAGGTCCGAAATCAGCACTTGACAATAATTCCTCAATCTGTAAACACATGAAGACAACACATATTAAAGGTCCTGTATTAAATTTACTTTGCTCACACCTACACAAGAAACAGACGAGTATCTAACATCAAATACTTTATTTTCTACATGTTTGGAATATTTAGCAAAACCATTTCAAAATAGTCTTTTCCTCCATTTACATGGAACTGCTTACACTTCTTGCCTGGGAAGTTTGTGTCAAACAGCGTAAGTGATCCAGGGATTCCTACAAAGCTTTTTTGCCTTATGTACGTTCCGAACAGTTGGCTAGGGATTGTGTGACATATATAATTTTTGTTTCATTTGGTCTTACTTCAGTCTTGCAAATCCTTTTTTATAACATCCTTACACTGAGATTTTTTTTCATGTCTTCCCCCTTTCTGCACACTTAAATTTCTATTACATGTAAATATTGAGTTCCCAACTCCCTTTTACCATGGCACCTAACCAGTAAAAGATACAAATCTAGTATATTCAGTGCTTACAGACTGTACCTAATTGTGAAAATTTTATCTCATTTGAAATTTTTATTCCTACTTTCCTTTACATTACTTCCTTTCCAATTCAGCATATTATTCTGGAGTTGAAGTGGACGGCCCTTCCTTATCTTCCAATACTTCAAAATCAGGTTCAGCTACATTACTTCAAGCCCTGTTATTCGAATCTGTGGATTACATAAATCTGATGATCTGCAAAGTGTGAAAAGATCATCCATCTAAGTGGTTCCCAGTACATTCACTGACAGAAGCTATACAAGGAGGGGGTTTGCTTGTCTTACGTGGTTAACTTTCTTGGTGCCTGTGCACTGAACTTGAAGGTAAGGTAGTCTAGGGGTTTTCTTCCTCAAAGAGTAAGTGGTCATTTAACAAAGTTTGACAAACAGTGATTAATGGAACAGGTTCCACAATAACAGACCTGAAAGGCAGGACCTGCAGAAGTAGATATTCGTACCTCCATATAGGTATGTTAATAATAGAGTAATAATATTAATGACAAAGTTATCACTTGTTACTTCTTGTGTAGAAGTTTTTGTGTTGATTAGGGGGAGCATAATAATGAATAGAAACAGCTTTCAGGAGTGTTTAGTTCATTTCTATTCTTGTGGGTTTTGTTGATGCTAATGCAGCTGAAAAACATTTGCACTGTGGATCAGTATATTGGCATGAAACTCAGAATCTGGCCACACACAAGCAGTTCACTGCATTTCCAGATGGTCTGAAGTTCTTGTTATCCCTCACAGCTCTGCTAATACACACTGTATGAGCCTGTAAGTCACTAACAGTAATTGGTTGTAATAGTAATACATCTAAGAATAAGAGACTTCAGGGCACAGAAACATGAACGTGCTCTTTTCAACTAATGTTCCTTCCATTCACATCAACAGCTTGAGGAGACATTTTTCATTAAATTACACTCACTGGTGTCATCTTTCTCTTCTAGAAATCTCACTATTTAAGATATCTCACTTCACAATCTTAATGACAGCAAATTCCTAGAAAACATTATTCTAGCAATATTTCAACTAATTAAAACTATCAACACCTTGACAGAAAACGTGAAATAGTAAAGATAATTTTACAAGTGAAAAAAGAAGTCATATGAGTGAGCTTACACCTTCTATGCAAAGATCTGCACTTCCCTAGAAACATTTTAACAATACACAGATGGAAAAAGGTTGGGGTAAAAAAAAAAAATTAAAAATCACTAATTAGATTCAATGGAATTTTAAAACCACGTAACATTTAAAATGTGGAAGACAGCTCCTCAGACCTCATTTCAATAATCATGTACACCAGGCAACAGACAACTGCCTACCCTATATTATTCTTTAAAATTGTAATTTCATTTTTTATGTTTTCTTTATTGGCCTAATGATGTGGCCTACAAGCTTCTCTGAAAACTTCACTTCAGAAATTTTAATAGTAGCATCCAAAAAAGTTCATAAGGCAATAGCTACAAGGATTCTTTTACATTGTATATAAGCATCAGTCTTATTCAAGATTCTTTGCTAAAATGCATTGGAACATGAAGAGGAAAGGGTATAGACACAGACTGATACTTCATGTAGATTGGTAGAGCAACTGAATGATCAGTTCTCTCCACATTCCTAAGCATTATGGCATGCTAAGTCACCATGTTTGCACATCATTATATTTGTACATCGAGTCAAAGATTACAATTACCTCTTTTACAACTGCAGCTTCTTTGTCTTTTACAAATACTATTGGGGGTACATTTCCTAGAATCTGCTGACTCATCAGAAGATACCTGGCAAAAATACAGCATTCACCAGTATAAGTAACAGTACAGCACCTCCAGGACAGATAAAATACATTAGATTAATTCCAGCAGTACTGCAAATTTAAGGATATGGTTTGCAAAACTTAAAAGTCTGATGTGTATCCATTCAGCTTAGCGCTAAGCAATACATCACTGAAGAATCCCAACTCTGAATGTGTAACATACAAAAACCACTAGCTGCAGATCCCACTGAGTATTGGTGATATTAGATTTGTCTCCTGTATGCACAGGCTGGAGCAGGTCTTTCACCACTTCATTTGTCTTCCTTTATCCCCACTGTAGCGGTGAGAGCAGTTGAGGATAACGCCCTTACAGCAGGACAAGACAACTAGTCCTACATGCTAGGTGCAGAAAGGACTGACAGGGCTCCCCTCATCTTCTTATCAGCCAGCAACATTCCTTCCCAAAGAGCGGAAGCTGTTGGAAGCAGAAGAGAGCAATGTGCTGGAGCAGGAATTACACAGCCTAGGGAAACAGGCGGAAAGGAAATAGCTCTAGAAGTACGCTTCAATGCCACCTTTCCCATGGTGTGAAGTCCTGATCCTGCAACAGACTGGCTGGATAGCAGAGGGTAAGCCAAGGAAAGGAGGGAGAAACAAAAATCTCTACAATATCCTGAAAACTCACTGGACCCTCTGCCAAAAATGGGTAAAAGCATCACAATGCGAAGTAGCATCCTGACATTTATTTTTTGTTATCAGTATTGTGAAAAATTTCTGTAATATCGGTCATCCCTTCTGGAGGTACAAATTATCGCTAGCGATCAGAATTACGCAGTGAATCGGTAAGAAGATACTTGTTGTAATTGCCAGTCCTCTTGTGCAGCATCATAGTCTGGCCTACTGTTAACACGCAGCATGTCCAGCCCACTATCACTAGTACAATGAAGTGAAACTTCATCCAGGCTCCTCTTTCTTTCTGCTCAGCCCAGTCCTATCCTAGGAAAACACAGAAGCCAAATAAGCCAGCTGTGCTTCATCAGGACAATACACAGCTGGTCTTACACAGCCATCCTTCCCTGTGAGGCTCATCACAGGAGATACTTTGACTCCAAATATCTAAAAACTTAAATCAGATACAGACTGTTAGAAATACTTAATAAATGGTACTAGTACATGGCTATGAATTTATGAAGTGGTCTAATTGTTTGTCCCATAGCAGTACCGTATACGTGGAGCACTCTTCTGCAGTACACTTTCAATATAACTTTCTTTCTCCATAGTGGCAGCAGGATTCCAGTACACACGACATGCTGAAAAGTTTGACGCCAGGGACACCTGCAAAAAGACAAATGTTTCTTTAAAATGATAGATACACATACTTCATATACAACAAAGTCTCTAGTTCATGAATAAGCATACAGTGACCCAAACTGGATATATAAATTCTTCGGAGAATCTCTTATCCCATCTCTGCTCTTAAGAACCATAAATTACATGGTGCCTTTATAGAGATAGAGTTTAGCACCAAATAAGATTTACATTCAGTACCTGAAAGGACTTTTTCTGTTTAGGCAAGTCACTGCCTAATCTCCCTTTCAACCAAAATTAAACGGAGGAGAAGTCTGTCAACACCTGTATGTTACTGACAATGCTACATTTAGTCAATGCAGAATGACAATTTATGGCATGCTGTTTTGGAATACAGTTGAAAGTGTAAGTTTCCACTAAAGAAGGACCTTTGACACTGCCTGGCTTGTTGTCACCCAGAGTTTGGTTTTGATATGGACAGAAAAGAGGACACCCTCCGTGCCACTGTAATGTAAAGAGTCTCTCCAACTCTAAAGCCTGCTGGGAACCTCCAGTGCCTGAACCTACAGCTCATTCACAGACAATATTCATAGTTGTCATGCACGCAATTGAAAATGCACGGTGTGCAGGGGCCAAAGCAAACATGAGATAGACCGAAACTTCCTGAAGAATAAATTTCTGAAACACAAATTGGGTTCTCAGAGATTTCTGTAACAGTCATTCATGGCATCTAGCAGTGTCTTACAGGTTCTCACTATGAGACTACACTCGGCAAACTTCTAATAACCTATCCAGCTTAACCAAAGGAAGGAGCCACGGAGGAGGGAGGAGAAAGCAAAAACTACGCATTGGAAGACACAGTTCAGAGGTCATCTTCAAACAAACAGGTGTCTACGTATGTCAGCAGAAAAAGACAACTCCAGTAATGTTATCGAGTGGATAAAAGTTTAATGTATCAGGCCTGAAGCATGATTCTTATGACCATTATGTGATTGTAACTTTTGATACCACAAAAAACAAATTCTGATGGATTGCAGATAGCCTACTAGAAAATTTCTTTTGATAACGGAAGTAATGATATCAGACCGGAATCAGCTCAAGAGTAAATCAGGACTAAGTCTCTGCTATGTCCCAGTACAGCAGGAACACTAGGCACTACGCAGTTATAATAAAATCTGGACTATATTTGGAAGAAGGCTGTTTCTTTCCCTCTCTCATGTTTTAAATTGTTTCATTCACAGCAATGCCTCCTGAAAGTGCTGTGGCTTGCCTGCACCAGCCAGTATTTTTATGTGCAGACACACCATCTGAGTTAGACAAGCAGTCCTCACAGCTGTAGAGAGAGAGAAATACTATATGAAGGATACTGCACATATAGAGCCAAAAGATTCATCTTGCCCATGTAAGTTTAACCACTTGCCTGAACACAGAATGAATTCAGTTGTCAAAAACATCCGTTTCAATCATAAATGACAAACTCCTTGTCACAGATGCAGCTTTTAGGTGCAATTTTCTTTCCATGCTTCTCACTAACAAAGTTAAGTCCATCAAGCTTTTATGCCAAACATTGGTATCATCTAATCTTAACAAAATAGCAAATGTAGAAGAAAAAACTACAGAGAACAAACAACAATGTGGAGACTTGTCTTAGTTCCTGAATCAGAGCTTCAACGTCCCTTTCAAAACCACAAATTATGACAACACTAGCTACAATTAGGTAAGAATTCTAATTCTTTCCAGAACTTTGCTTGCCAATGCCATTTTGTTAAGCTTGCGTTTTTTTGCACTAAGCTCATGCCCAACTTAGGTCTTCTGCCTGTGTAAGAATGCTGTTGAGGGACACAAGGAGGTATCAGCTTTCCCACAGCTGCACAAAGACTCTTGGAAAGATACACTTATGTTGGTAAGACCAGGCTCCTCCTTCTGAAAGAGCAAGGCAAACAGTACATGTCTGAGTAACAAAACAAAAAAAGTCATACCAGGAGAATCACCATTTAGTTGCCCTAAGCTGCATTTGCATTATAGTGGCAAAGGTCTACTAAGCCAGGTACAGCAGTGGCAAAGTTCTCCTAGTGTACAAGGCGAATCTTGCTGGGCTCTACCACAACACAAGCAATGCAGTAAAATTCCTGCACACATCACAACACCCAGGGAAGGTCCTTTAGCGTGCCATGCCCACCTCAAGGCGGGTGTCGAAGCGGCTCAACACATGCTGTAGCTTTGGCACTTGCCTTGCAGATTTCCAGCTTGAGATCATAAAGTTCTTGATTAACTTCACAGGTAGTCATCATCTCTGCCACAGCTTTATGAATAAGACCATTCAAGACTCTGCAGCGTATGTTATCTTCTTTCCTAGTTTTTGGCTGCTCATCTTTCATTACAGAGGCCAACTTGGTTCGTTCATACATCTTAAAAAAAAAAACAACAAAACCTAACACATTAATCAGTAGTTACAAACTTGTATTTGGCAATTATACACATTTTTGTGCACTTTACTAAGCATGCTCTTAGAATGCCTTTACTGCAGTTGTGATGGTTTTATATAGCTCTTATGTACCAGGTGTTTCAATAAAGAATATTTCTGTTCACAAAATCTTTGACCTTCATGTATTATGGTCAAGGTTTCTTAGTATCTTTATTATTTTGTAGCGAGTTATACAGCTCAATAAGTCCGTTTTCTAAAATACAGTATGTACTAACTGTAAAGCATCGCTTGTTTGAAAAACAAACATAAAAACTTGTTTTCCACAAAAGTAAAACTAAGCTGGTATACAGAAGTCTTAATCTGGATCAGTTCTCCACTATGTCCTCGAGAGCATGCAGGAGCGTTGGTGCTGGTGCGGGTGAAAGATCAGCGCCGAAGCGGAAAGGGCCACGGGGAACCAAGTGGCTTCTCTTGACAGCAGTCCTGGCATGTCGCAGTGCAACTGGAGCCCTAGTGTTCATTCGCAAAATTCTGCTATTTCTCCCCCAGAAAATGCTTTTCCCAAAGTTAAACACAAGCTAGTTGCTCCCGGCACAGATAAACCCAGCACCTTAAAAGCTCGCACTTACCATTTTAGACCCCAGGGTCGGGCTGTCGTACCAAAACTTCTTTCTTTTGGAGAAAGGAAAGGAAATCAGCTTTTATCTTTCGGCAGCTCAGAGAAACGACGGGTTCCCCAGGCGACGGACGCGCCGCTCCCCCGCAGGCGCAGCGCAACACGCGGGTTTCCAGCCCCGCAGAGGTGCGGGGAGCGGTGCCTCCCGCCCGCGGCTGGGGCTGCACCGGGGGGCCGAGGCGGGCGGCCGGTATGTCTCGGCACAGCACTGAAGCACCGCTACCGAAGCCCCACGGGCAGCAGAGCTGCTGGTCGCCGGGCGGGCGGCTCTGCCTCACGCTGCCAGGAACGCGGCAGCGCCTCGAGCCCCATAGCCCCTCTCCCGCAACCGCGCCCGGCGCCCACAGACCGCACCGTCGGGCACCGGCACGGCCTGGCGGGGCACGGTACCGCCTGCCTGGGGTACGCTGGCCAGGCCGCAGCCGGCCCACACCAGCGGAGGCCCGGCAGCCTGCCCGGCCCCAGCCNCCTGGCGGAGGCGGCGGTACGGGCCGCGCCGGCCGCGGGCTGGGAGGGAGGGAGGGAGTGCTCCCCTTGTGCACAGGCGTGAGGCGACACCGAGGAGCCGCAGGGCCCGAGCTGGGGGAATCAAAAAACCAGAGAATAGTTTGGGCTGGAAGGGACCTTAAAGATCATCTAGTTCCAACGCCTCTGCCCTGGGCAGGGACACCTCCCACTAGACCAGGCTGCTCAAAGCCTCATCCAGCCTGGCCTTGAACACCTCCAGGGATGGGGCATCAACAACTTCCCTGGGCAACCTGTTCCAGCGCCTCACCACCCTCATAATGAAAAATTTCTGCCTAATATCTAATCTAAATCTCCCTTCTTTCAGTTTAAAAGAGTTACCCCTTGTCCTATGGCTACACTCCCTGATAAAAGAGTCCTTCCCCATCTTTCCTGTACTGGAAGGCTGTTGTAAGGTCTCCCTGGAGCCTTCTCTTCTCCAGGCTGAACAACCCCAACTCTCTCAGCCTGTCTTCACAGCAGAGGTGCTCCATCCCTCTGATCATCTTCGTGGCCTTCGCTGGACCCGCTCCAACAGGTTCATGTCTTCCCTGTGCTGAAGACTCCAGAGCTGGACGCAGTACTCCAGGTGGGGTGTCACAAGAGCAGAGTAGATGGGCAGAATCCTGTCCCTCGACCTGCTGGACACGCTTCTTTTGATGCAGCCCAGGGTGCAGTTGGCTTTCTGGGCTGCGAGCACACATTGCTGACTCATGCTGAGCTTCTCATCCACCAGCTCCCCCCAGGTTAGTGGATGATTCTTACACAGAGATAGGCAAGCCCCATGCAGGCATACCTATACACAGAGGCTTTTGTCTGGACCAGTGAGTTCTCTTGGAAGTTAAAATAAACCTGGTTGCGGCATTTCCGTTAAAGGGCTACCCCAGCAAAGGCTTTGCAAACTGTTCCCCAAAGACAAGCATGGCTGCTGCTGGAGCGTCAGGAACCGCTGGTCCAACACACCGACTGAGGCCTCTGCTCTGCCAGGCGGTGCCTCAGGGACACTAGAACACAATTGAAACGTCCTGCAATTCAGTGTTAGGTTGATGGGCAATTTTAAGAGGAGGCGAGCAAAATTAATTACACCAATGCAAGACTCTGGACTTGACTTTTTCAATGAAGTTTGTGACAAAATACTGCAGGTTTCCACACAGAATCGCTTTTACTATTTAAATAAATTTGCACATTTTATCTGTATCACACACATGTTAATTACATGAAGAGTGATCAAATTACTGTTTTCTCAGGCCAGGATAAACACTAGTGGCATTAACATTACATGCAGGCCGGTTTACAGCAATACTTCATTAGGGATAGGAAGACCTGTAAGACCCGCTTGTATGCTTTCTATCATGTTTTCCATCATAAGGCGACGTGTCTTTTTGGTGGCACTTCCAATGTGAGGAGTTATTATAACATTCTTCAGCTTTAACAAAGGGTGATCCCTGGGAAAGGAAAAGAAATACTGAGCTGTTCACTCACAGAGAATCTGTTATTTCGTCACCTGAAGGGAGCCAGGGAAATACTTAAAATAATAACTAAAAATAAAAACTTATTGCATGATCCAAGCATACTCAGAGGAGTTGAAACTGCCCCCTAGCTTGTGGGTTTTTTATGCAATAAGTCCTCCAAATGAGTCAGTGTGAATTTTGTTTGGCTAGGATGGAAGGATTGAGGACATCGTTTCAGTAGGACTAGTGCACATATGTCATGTACTCCTACTAACGAAATTATGTCACTTCTCACATGCTCAAAAACTTGTACTTAGTTTGAACCACACACATACACACTCATTTATATTTAACTTAAATACATGTCCTACCTTGGCAAAGGTTCAGGATAGGTCACATCCAGAGCAGCTGCCTTAATAACTTTGTTTTGAAGGGCTTCCACCAGAGCATCCTGATCCACAACCAGACCTGGTTTACAGTAAGAAGGATACCCTTATTTTCATATTCCTTACTGTTCCCTCACCATCCTTTTGGGCATGGTGGTCAGACAAACAGCAGGGCTAGCGATGTTCACAAAGCAGAAGCTGCAGCAGAGAGAGGGTGGTGAAGCAGGAGGAAAAAGCTTGGGTAGGTGCATCAGAGTTGGACAGCCAAGAATTTTGAAAGGCAGTAAGTACACGTAAAACAAAGTACAATGCCAGACTTCAGGGTGGTCTGTTCCACTTTGATGTGTGTTAGCATCAACACTGCCCTACATAAATAAAAAGCTTAAGTAGGAGATTATACAAATATACATGGGCTCCTGACACTCCAAGCTCACTAAAGTTTTAGAGACCTATTTCCTCGCAATTACAGAAATGCTTAAATGTTTTGCTGAGGTGTGACCGCAGACATCTGAATAATCTAATAATTTACTGAAAATTTGGGAGTGACAGACTCTATATTAGAGTTGGGTTTTCCCAGGACTTTTTATGCCAGCAAACCATAATGCAGTTTTGTTTATTCTGCACCTTACCTCTGCTGATGTTAATGAGAGTAGCTGTGGGTTTCATCAGCTCCAGCTCTCTCTTCCCAATCAGTTTGTGTGTCTGTGGAGTCAGGTTCACAGAGAGCAACACAAAATCAGACTGCTGGAGTAAATCATCTATCTTCTTACAGTAAACAGCTCCAACAGCACTTTCTTCCTCCTTGTTTCTGAGGGGGGAAACCCAAAATTAAACTCCAGTAGTAAGCAACAAGAAAAAGTTCAAATAACCATTAGAAAAAAAAGGTTTCTTAAATGTTTTCTTTGCTCTGTACTGCAAAGCAGGTAGCTAGGTATCTGACTGAAACTCGGTAGAAAAATGTTAAGCTGTTTCCCACACCACCAAGTGCACTATAGATGAATGTGCAGTAAATATACCTGTGAGGATGGAGAGTAAGAAATGAGTATCCTGCAAGTGCACTGAATAAATAATAAAATAAATGCATTTGTCTCACAGCTTCTGGTTGTAACAGAGACAAAATAGACTTCCCACGGAGCTGCACCAGCTTTACCTCTGATTCCGGTTGTGATACAAAATCTTCATTTCAAAGGCTTTGGCTCTCTCAGCCACTTTGTAGCCAATGGTGCCCATTCCCACGATCCCGAGGGTCGCCCCAGAAAGCCCATCCCCCAGCCAGTCAGCAGGGAAATACTCCGTGTCGGGGGAAACTGCCATCTGATAGCCTTCGCAGAGGGAAAAGAAGGAAAAATGCCATGTAAAGCATAGCCCGATTCCTGGAATCAGATTACTTTTTTTCCGCTTACTTTTTATTATAAGATAAGGCAGAAGCAGAGGAGCTGTAACATAATGTTATTGTGCTTCTGGACAAGTGAATACTGCTGAACTGTCAATGTGACATCTGACATTGCTTTCTAGCTTAGGATAGAAACATATACAGCCCCTCTTTGGCAAGGTGAGGCCAAAGCAGCAACCTCCCTTCGATGCACATCAGACCATCATCTCTCTCTGCCTGCGGTATAGATTATTGTGCTGTTGAAATGCACCTTGGCAATACAGCTTCTTACTCATGGTGGTTCATCAGCAGGGCTAATGAAAATGGCGGTGCCATGGGTGTCACCTACACTGTAAATACTGAATGATGCAACTGATGAATCAGTTGTAGTACCATTAAGACCTTCAGTAAGGACAAAATACGATTCCCAGCCATCTTGCAGATACACCAAAGTTGGCAGGAAAAAGAAACACAGGGGATGGTGGACAGGTTTCTGGACAGCTTGTTCGTAATGACTCAGGTACATGCCAGCTTGGCAAAGAAAAGTTTCAAGCCTCCTTGAAAATATCTCCTTTTAATCCCTTTTTATTAGAACTCGAAAAGCAAGACTGCTGTGAACAAGCAGAACGAGTAAGTGGCTACGGGCTGAGGGAGAAGAGGCCTGAATTTAGGGCTATCTGAAAGAGGAACACATCTACCTCGCTGATACGCCTGTTTGGAAATGGTATGCACTATTTGCAAGTTATTGTCAACATGACAGATTTTTCTTAACTCTGTATTTTCCCATATTTCTACTTTTAAGCTTACCTTTGCGTCACACACACTTTCTAACTGCATGTTTTGAAAAGTCACCTTTTCTACAAAAAGACTAAAACCATTTCAGTTATTACCTTCCACAAGTCTCCTGGAAGATGCCAGCATCAAAGCCATCCCCATGTCTGCAGTGTCAGTGGAAACAATAAATGGAGTGTTGGACAGTTTCACACCATAGCTGGAGAGGAGCTTCAGGTCCAAGTGATCTATTCCCACTCCAGAGCTTGCAACTATCTTCAAGTTAGGCAAGCTCTGGAGCAGCTCTTTATTAATAACTGGTTTGTGATACCACATATAAATAGCTCTGATCTTTTCAGTGAGAAATTTCTTGTTTTCAAGATATTCTTTCATGGTGATGAGATGAAAGTGTTTCTCCAGAACTTCAACGTGGTCTTCGTATACTCCATGCTTCCCTCCTATACAGTCAATTAGCACATAAGGCAGTTCCTGACCCTCCATGCCCTACAAAAGCAATGAGAAACCAAAAGGACATCAAGTGACCCATTACACCTTTTTTGAAAAACAGCAGTTGATTGGCTCCATTGCATGCTGTTTTCCCCCTTGATGACAGAGTTGGCTAAAGTCCCACATGCAGAACTTTTCTTCTGTTCTTTCTGTTCTTCAGAAGGATGTTCAATTTTTATATAATCTTGTTAATAAGACAAGAAAACACTGTTTCTGGCACACCAACTATGTTAACACTTAAACAAAAGAGCTACCAGATGTTAGTCCTGTTCGATATTCAATATTTAAAGGCCAAAGTCTTGATAATTTGAGAATGCGTCCATGTGAGTGGAAGGGTATTTTTTTAGCCCCCAAGTTCCATCTTTGATTGCCACCTATGCAACCATATTAAGTAATTAGCATGAATGAGATTATCCCAGGAAAAGTCTTGTTTAGTATAACAGAGCTATAATTTGTCAACTATGGACTTTGGAGTTATTAATTTGCTTTCCAAACATAGGTTTACGCTTTTTTTCCCCTTGGTCTCCTTCAGGGTCCTGACAACTCTTCACTCCACCGACTCTGAAAAGAATCACAGAATCACAGAATGGTAGGGGTTGGAAGGGACCTCTGGAGATCAGCTAGTCCAACCCCCCTGCCAAAGCAGGTTCAACTAGAGCAGGTTGCACAGGAATGCATCCAGGCGGGTTTTGAACATCTCCAGAGAAGGAGACTCCACCACCTCCCTGGGCAGCCTGTTCCAGTGCTCTGCCACCCTCACAGTAAAGAAGTTCCTCCTCATGTTTAGATGGAACCTCCTGTGTTCAAGTCTGTGCCCCATTACCCCTTGTCCTCTCACTGTGCACCACTGAAAAGAGCCTGGCCCCGTCCTCCTGACACCCACCCTTGAAGTATTTATAAGCATTGACTGAAGTAGTTATAAGCATTGAATCAAGCCTCTTATCTCGGGTTAAAGACATGAGACCATCACGCTGCCTCTCAGCTCCTTAGGAAGCGCAGCCCTAGTGCCAGCGCTACAGAAAAGACAAACGTGTGCTGTGCCCGACACCAGCTGGCGCTGCTTTTTCCCCGGCCGAGCACCGGCAGGATCCCCAGCCCCAAGGCTGCTGCAACACGGCGCCGCTGATCCCCCACCGCCAGTTTGACAAGACCAGCGCTCCCCGCTCTCCGCCTCCAGGCCCCCGGCCGCCGGAGCGCGGTGCAATGGATGCTTTCCCAGGCTTAGGGCGGGCTGAGCCCTGTCTGAAGGCGTGTGCAGGTGTCCCGGCGAGCCTGCAGGTGGGACTGGAGATAGGAAGGAGCCGGACCGGCGGCCGCAGGGCTCGCTCCCGCCCTGAAGGAAGGCAGAGAACGGGCCAGATCCCCTCCCATCCCGCTGCCAGCCAGGGCGGACCGTCGGGCGGGGCGCGGAGACCCCCAGGCGACCCCCGCGCCCC
>VWZL01002019.1:0-36033 GCA_013396915.1 Stercorarius parasiticus | reverse complement strand
CTGCCGCCGCCCGCAAAGGTGCTTCGGCGGGCCGGCGGCTGGGGGGAGGCGGCGGGAGTTGCCGCCCAGACCCCTCGGGGGAGCCGGGAGAGAGCAACAGGTGCTCACAAGTAGTTGTATGCTTGTAAAAATGTGCCGTGTCTCTGCGCTGTTACTCGGGATTTTGCATTGACGTCAAGCACGCTGTTTTTTCCACGCTGCCTTTGAGTACCGGCTGTGGCTTCGTCTCTCTTTGGTCATTACACTATTTAGAATCATAGCGTCATAGAATGTGCTGTGTTGGAAGGGACCGTAAAGGTCATCTGGTCCGACCCCCCTGCAGTAAGCAGGGACATCTTCAACTAGATCAGGTCGCTCAGAGCCTCATCAAAGCCTGGCCTTGAATGTCTCCAGGGATGGGGCCTCTGCCACCTCTCCAGGCAACAGGTGCCCATGTCTCACCACCCTCACTGTGAAGAACTTCTTCCCAATGTCTAACCTAAACCTACCCTGCTCTAGTTTAAAAGCATTGCCCCTCATCCTATCGCTTCATGCCTTTGCAAACAGCCCCTCCCCAGTTTTCTTGTAGGCCCCCTTTACGTACTGGAAGGCTGCTATAAGGTCTCCCTGGAGCCTTCTCTTCTCCAGGCTGAACAGCCCCAACTCACTCAGCCTGTCTTCATAGGAGAGGTGCTCCAGCCCTCTGATGATCTTCATGGTCCTCCTCTGGACTCCCTCCAACAGGTCCATGTAGGCCTTGTGTTGAGGGTTCCAGAGCACATTCCAGTTTGCACGTGGTCAGTTGTCTCTGGCTGGCAGCCACCAGTGGCATCTCAGTTGCACACATGAAGGTCTTTTCCAACCTCAAAGATTCTAAGAATGCCTTCAAAACCTCTCTTTGAGGGCCAAGCAACTGGGGCAGGGGCAGGTGCTCAGTCACTGCAGCTGGTTATCCCTGCTACAGGCAGTCCTGCAACTACCCCAGCTGAGAAATGTGTGAAAAATTTGCTGATAAGATTACTGGGGCTGTAAATCCCCGGTGGTGGAGGCTGCCAAGCACTGCTTCAGTACTCTGTTCACAAACCCTGTGCTGGAGCAATCCCCCTTGCTATGCAGCTGATCAACAGGCATTTGAGAAGGTGGCTGGCTCCTGTGGTGGGAACAGCTCGGGAGCTGGGAAACACTGGTGCTGTGGGCACTGGGGACCTCTCTCCTTCCACGCCATGAAATAACCAGTAATTGCGCAGTGCTGTGTCTCTCCTGACTGCTGTAGTGCTTTGCAGAAGAATGACTAATGAAAAGATAAAGTATAATAAAATGTTGTAATAATTATACAAACCCATAAATTGTTCTTGTTATCCTGGTGATGATTTTTGAGTATCATTTGCTTACATGGATTTCAAGTTCAGACAGTTAAACTTTAAAGCAAAAATTCATTAACTAGCAAGATGGAGTTACAGCATATTAACTGGATTCTTAGTTAAGCCTACTTGAACTTTCTTCTTTAAAAAAAAGCAACAAACCCTAAAATACTTACACATTCCCCTGTTCCACAGCAAATGCTTCCAAGTTTGCTGATAAGATATAATGGTTGATCTTTTAACTTACTGCTCACCTTACAATGCCTGAGATAAAGGACCATTGTAAAGCTCCTCTCAAAGACACAAGTCATTCTTGCTGAGCATGAAGGAAGTTGAACACATTTTAGTAGTGAAGGTAAAAAAAAAAAAACAACTTTGGAAGGACAACATGGTAGTTTTTCCCTTTTTATATCAAATCAACAAATTTGAAGGAACAAAATGAAGGAGCAATTAGTCAGAGGAGCCAAAAAAAATAATAGTCAAAGGACTGTTACTCTTTTTTAAGCAAAAATCCAGGGCATACATATCAAATGTCAAGAAAATGAGTGTGTTACATGGTTAGATGTGGAGAGAATCAGATGGCTTCAAAGTTTTTTTTGTGTAACTTGAACATCTAATTTCAAGTTATGGTTCAGGAGGAGATATATCTGTATAGAAACATATGCGACAGAAAAAGTCAGGAAGTCATTCATATTTTGAGTGATTGAAGAGCTGTTCGAATTACCAGGACACAGAATGTCACAGAGAAGAGTGTGGACAGCAATCAAACAATGATTACCATAAGCTAAGTCTGATTAAGGTAAAACAAGATGAGTGTTGCACCAGTGCACTATGATGTTCTAAGTAGATTTAATTTGTAGAGTACCTTATAGACCTTCGTGTAGTGTGTTAAGCTGAATTACTTAGTGTTGCAGTGTACTGTTAATCTTCTATTATGGAAGGGGATCTACTGTACCAGCATTGTGACAAAGTTCTCTGAAACAAACGTCTGTGGGCATGGGGAGAGAAAAATTGCGTAGTCTGTGAACTTCATTCCCATTATTAAATAATTGCCATTGGTGTCCATGTAATACTGCAAGGCAAGCCGATGTCTGCAGTGTTAATAAGGTGCTTGCATAATAATTGTTTCTTAGGATTAGACTTTTGAAGTATTGCGTTAGCCTAGAAGACTTTTGTTTAATGTAATGTAATACATTTCCCAGGTGGGATGCTTAAGTATGAAACTGGATACGAACATACATTTCCCATGTCTACATTATGTGTTAGAAAGCAGTACTATATGGGACCAGGATTCACAGGACAAAACAAGCAGAGGCAGGAAATGTATATTCACGAGTTTGTTGTTTCAAGCAAGGGCAACCCAAGCGATGCACTTGTTTTCGCTGACTCTAAACCATCATAAAGTGTTACACTAAACCATCTGCTTGCCCTAGGTACGGCCATCTTTCCCAGCAGACTACTGAAGCAGCACGTTGTGCCAGATCATGTACTGTTTGCCCATCAAAAAGTTTCAAACAAATCTGAATCAATGGGGTGAACTGTAATGGATCATCTCTTTGCTCATGTGGCCGCTGCATTTTTTGATCCATTTTTAGCAATCCTAAGATTGGATGTATTGTGTTTTCCAGGCACAATCTAAGCAGAAATGTGAAACAGTGTCTAGTAAGCACAAGAAGGTTTCCTTAACTGTATGCCAGTTAATTTGATACTATTCAATAAATATTTATAGATTAAGGAAAGGCATGAAACAAAGGGCCACTTTTTGCAATGTAATTTGAAAAGAGAGGCAGTTGCTTCCTGGAGACATTTTGGGAAGCTGTCCTTCAAGTGATGATTTCCAGTCTGTGGAATGCCAAGTCGTTAGGCAATGTATGTGAGCCAATCCATCACTCCAAGGACTGCCAGGTATCCTGTTGTCTAGGGCTGTGTCTTCCTGTCTAAAGCACCCCACTGGCAGGGAACGCTTCTGTAAATAATCAGCCCAGATTCTTGAAATATCTGCAAAAGTAGAAGTAAAACTCCAAGCAAGTGCCAAGCATGTTCTATTGTTTTACGTAGAAGTGAAATGAAGTATTGTATCTGATTTTATGTTTGCTGCTTCACATCTGGAGAAAGTTTGCCTGTGCAAGACCTTGTGTGTTTTTTCCAGTTTTAGGATATTGATCTAATAAAAGGTGTTTTTTTTCTTCTCTCTGCTATTTTAGCTTCTTGTCACTTTGTTTTCAGTTACGTAATTTATTGCTTAGCCTTTTATTTTGAAAGAATAAACTTATTTTTGTCAAGGTCATACAGGTGACAATGGAAGGCACGCTGAGCGCCTGCACCTCAGAGAACAGGGAGGTACCTGAGACAGCCGTGAAATTGTTGCCGGCTAACTTGCTGCAATGTCTTGTTTCCCTGAGCTGCAAGAATTGGTAACATCGTTGTATGATAAACTGGTGTTAGGAAGTGTCTTTTGGCAAGTACCTTCTGCAAGAAAAAGGGAGTGGAAATGGCTCTGTAAAGATGCGTGAGACTACCGGCAAAATCCTAGCTGCACTTAATGGCAGCTAACTTTGCTATAAATTTTACTGATAGATTAAATAATCATACTATTCATAAAGTGATACTACATAACAAAATGCATAGCACTGCCACTTTGAGTTGCTTATTGGTTTATTTGTCTTTTGGACTTGTATTAAGACAATAGAGTAAATAAAGACAACTGAGAGGACAGCAAACTTTCCTGCAAAGCTTTAGTGAGGTGGATTAGCATTCTTCTATTTAAAGAGACCCTTTCCTGTGGAATTTGAATGATTAATTGTAATATAGGTGCTATTTCTAGTGGAGGAAAGCCATGGGATTCTGATTTTTTCTATAATGATAATTGCAGTAACAAAAGCAATTTGTCAAAGTATTTTTTTCTCTTTACATTAGTGAAGCTCCCTGTTTCAAGTGTAATTATTCTTGCAAATGTCCAGAAGCAGTGATACAAAGGAAAACATAGATTTGGACTTTAATGCTGCATGTGTTTTTACAGACTTGTGTTCCCACTAATTTACAGAATGGGGCTGGAGGCTTAGAGGGCTCCAAATGCTCTTCCAAATATTTGCACAAAGTAGAGAATCTGGAGGTAGACTGCACATAGTAGCATGTTCATCTTGAAGACTAATTTTCCTTAGTGTTAGTACTTTAAATTGTCTTCTAAAATCCAGTCTGCTTTGAATAAATGATTCTCAGTACGTTTCTGAAAACTGACTTTTGTCTCAGCATTTTGTGTCTCAGGAGCTCAGGAGACTTCTATATGGAAAATCAATAATATTTCTAGCCAGGTAGCTTACTTTGTTGTTTTTGACAGCTAATAGAATGGGAACAAAGTTAATTATGCAACCTAAAATGACATATTCTGTAGCACTAGGGAGCCTGGCAAGAAGTGCATAGGCAATCAGAAGTTGGGCTTCCCAGAGCCACTCTAAAGCCTGCATGCATCTATATGGTTGAAAGTTAAAAGTAATGTATTCCTCCAATTTGCAAGGAAATTAAAATGTAAAAGCTGGTTTTTAACGACATGTGAGACCAAGCCAGAGCTTTCTGTGCCCACTTGGAATAGGTCTTTGTTACTAGAGAAGACATTAGAATAAAAACCTTTAGAGCTGCTGGGGGGAAAGAGAAGAATAAAAAGAGAGCTGTTACATCGTTTTGCACATCAGCTAGGGACTACTTCACCGGGTATGGGGAGACCATTAAGAGCTGCTAGTATGTTTTCAACAGCTTCCTCTGTTATCATGAAGGTGGCCTTGTGTGTTTTAATGCCGAGGTGAGGCGTTACAATGACGTTCTTTAATTTTAACAATGCATGATCTCTGGAAGAAAGGTAAAAAGAGATACTTAAGTTACTTACTGTTGTTCGTCCAAATAAAGAGGAGTCCCACTTTGGCTTTTGCACTGTATTTAAATATAAAGTTATTTTAATATAACTTGACAAGTCCCGCTTACATCCATAGAACCTGATGATGTGTGTTCAAGTAATTTTGGACATTAAAAGGACACGTTAGGAGTTTATACTGTGCTCTTTTGTCCAGAAAGAGACTTTTGCTATTAGGCAGGAATTTGAACTATGTCAGAAGAGAGGATTAAGCCCTCCTAACACATTAACCTTACACAATGGCCTGAGCGACCATTTCGATTCACATAATGGACAGTGATGTCCTGGCACACAAGATGTAACAAGACCAAACTCCCCACAGCCCAAAACGCAGCCAGCGCAGTTAACTCTGTGAGGCACCGTTGTGGCAGAGGTGTCTTTTTACAGAAGCCCAGTAGCAGCACTTCAGCCTTGTATTGGGGAAAGAAGCCCGCGGGGAGGGAAACCTCGGGGCAATGCAATGCAGCAGGTCTAAGATGACTCAAGCAGCAATGACCCATTCACGGCAAGTTGCACCTTCAGATAAAGGCATTTGTAAGTGAAGCGCTGCTGCAGCTTCATATGGTGATTCTAGGGAGGGGGTTTAATGCTCCCCTCGGCACACAAGCCCCCTCCTGCCGTTTCCTGGCTTCCCTTTGACCCGTTATCAGACCCAGCATCAGGGCTGCATCCCATTCGTATGCATGGCACTTTACAGAGACCTCCACCCCAGGGGATGCCAGACCCCTGCCCTGCTGGCAGGGATGTCTCCTGCCTCCGGCAGGGCTCACCCATCACCCATCGCATCCTTGATGAGAAATAGGCAGAGATGGCAACCTGGACAGTGGTTCCGGGTAGGTGACATCCAAAGCTGCGGCCCTGATCACGCCAGTCTGCAGAGCTGTCACCAGCACCTCTTGGTCAATTACAGCACCTGGAGTGGAATAAAAGTGTCTCTGAGTGCCATTTGCAGGTAATGGTCTGAGAGCAAAAACAGAATAGAAGGGGAGAAAGAGGAATTTTTGCCATGCCTGATCTGTCCTGTGCTGCCTGTAACGCAACAGGAGCTGGCTCACGCTTTCTCCTCTGGCCCGTTCGCGGTTCTGGATGGTACCTCGGCTGATGTTAATGAGAGTAGCTGTGGGTTTCATCAGCTCCAGCTCTCTTTTCCCAATCAGCTTGTGTGTCTGAGGTGTCAGGCTCACCACCACCATCACAAAATCTGCCTGCTGGAGCAAACTGTCTATCTTTTCGCAGTAAGTGGCGCCAACAGCTTGCTCCTCTTGCTCTTTCCTGGTGGGGAAAAAAAAGGATAACAGTGTATTTCAGGGCATCAGGCATGAAAATATTTTCTTCAATGGTGTCACTGGTATACAAACTAAAGGATTATCACATTCTTATAGCAAACAGGTGGCAAAAAAAAGGTGAACTTAGTTTCAGATGGCTGTTTAGGCCCTTCTGGAAGGCTTCAAGCTCTACAGCTGAGGACAGACTGTATGCCTGCCTCTCAGCCACTGCAGTGCAGGGTCCAGGGGCTTCTTTCAAAGCCTGCAAGGGAACTAAGGCTAAGCACTGGAACAGATGGCAGCATTCTCCAGGATACCCTGTGGGGTACGTGCACCTCACAGAACACAGTAATCGCTCAAACCAGAGTAGTGGGATCCACCAGAACTCATTTGTGTGAACTCTGAGCATGCTGGTGGTCCCCATACTGTTGGCATTCTCCAGTGAGCCTGTCGTTTTCTGATGAGTGGAATCAGCAAGGCAGCTCTTGGGCAGGCTCCTGGCTGCCCCAGGACTTCAACAAAATAAAGTATTCCACACAAAATGTTACCAAAGCAGAGAAAGAGTTTTAGTTTGAACTTTTCACAATAGAAAAGGATACTTGCCATTTCTCCTGTTCTTTGTAAATTTAGCTGCCTGAACTTTGGGAACTAAAGAAGCAATGATAGGAGATTGTGTGTACAATCTTCTCCTCCTGATTGCAAGAGAATGGCTTTGAATTATCTCCTCCCTAATCTAGAAATAAAGAAACAAGTCACACTAAGAAAATAACTTCAGTGTAACTTTGGACCATGTGTCTCCTAACACATGCACTTCACTGTTTTCTTTCAGTGTCCAGGTCAACAAACAGTGATTAAGTGGGTAAAGACTGGAACTACAGCCAGTTTTGGCAGACTGCATGTCACTTCAGCACATAAGCTTGAAGTGTAAATGTACTTTAAAATAAGCAGGTTTTTAATTTCTGTTGCACTGTGCATTGATTTTTCATCACAGCACTCTTACACTAAAGACTGAAAAATATTAAACACAGGGAGTTAGTGGTGATCTGCAGCAAAAAAAAAGGATTTGTGCCTTATTTTCTCTTTTTTGTGGTTTATGAAGAAATTCCAGTAAGTTTTAAGTAGGGTGTTCACTAGTACTTTTTTTAATGTGAAAAGCTCAGCTGTTTTTATAATTTCTGAAGTAACAGGAATGCCAAGCAAGGCTAGAGATTTCCAGCCTCATCTACCCTTGTGATTTGGTTAGGGCTAGCTAGAGCCTCCTGCTGCAGCCTGCATATGGAGAAAACCACTGAAAGCCATGTGAGGTAGCACTGCAGCTTCTCCCTTCACCCAGGGAGAAGTAAAGTTGTCTCAGGGTAGATCATGGTTTATAGAAGTAAACATTTGTTCTGCTTGTTGGCTGCACCTTGCCTGATTGCAACAGGCTTTCTCAAGAACAGCTCTCAAGTTAATCAGTTTTCATATTGCACCAAGTATACGTTTCCTAGTGCTCCAGCCATTCAGAGTTTCAACAAGATCACTCCTGAAATATGGGGAAAAAATAAACAAAAGGTAGAGTTATGTGTCACTATAGTAAGATATCATAAGAATAAAAAAGCTATAAGCTTGATTTCCCCCTTCCTGTTCACATCTCCAGGAAACATTGGAATTTCTAATATAAAACCTAAATTAAGTTTCCAAGCGTTTAATCGCCAAGTAATTCCATACATGACTCATTTGAGGCAACAGTTCTGTTTTTATCTTTTGTTTTAATCTTGACCCTATTCCCTCATTTCTTGCTATATTACTGACATAATTCCTTGAAAAGGAAATACTGATTATCTAAAAGGGAGTTTCTGCTGTAATTAAGATCAAGACATATCTTTACCTCCGTGTCCTGTTGTGGTACAAAATGTTCATTTCAAATGCTTTTGCTCTCAGAGCAATCTTATACCCAATTCTGCCCATGCCAATAATCCCCAGAGTAGCTCCAGTAACTTCAACACCCAGAAAATCAGCTTCACAGTACTCCATACCCGAAGAAATTGCAATGTGATAGCCTGCAAGAAAAACACTCCAACGTGAGAAATGACCGGGGTCTAACACAGAGGAACAAGGCAAAAGAGTCTGGGCTTTTTGTGCTACTATAGCACACCTTTAAAGGTTACAAACACTCAATTTTAAATAGCAATGGTTTTTGTAACGTCCGAGGTGACTCCCTAATGTGTCTTCTTTCCCCTCCACATGTATGTGACATTCCCATTTATTCTCACCCTGCTACAGAAAGCCTTTTAATGTAATCTCCCCTAAAAATCCCTTTAGATCCATAAAAATATTGCCCTGTTCTGCATCAGCAATCAAAATAATCATTGCCAGTAACACTGCAGAATTTGGAAATGTCGTGGAGAATAACACGAGAGGTTGGTTTTGCTACTTAGAATAAGAACAAGTTTCCTGTTCACCTCTGCCACTCTCCATGGAAAGCAAAATATGACTTCTTTAAAAATCACTACTTGGTAATTTCCATAATTATCTGTTAAACCTGCAAAATTTTGCATAGTTCTATAACACAGAAAATGAACTTATATGCACAGAGACAGCACTTATTAGTCTGCTAGCAAGGTGACAGGCTTCTGATATTTCAGTCTTCTGATATTGCTAGCTCTTCTAAAACGTGAGCAGAATATTGTGAAAGTATCAAAACATGCCTCAGGATAAACTCAGTCATGCCAGGGCAGAGCTATCAGAAATACCACCACGGATAGTTTATGCAGATGGGAACAAAAAATTAATCTCCCTTTTAATCTGTCTCCTCTTTGTGAGGTAGAAACAGATTTAGGGGGAGACAAGTCTCCTTTGAGTTTCTATGAATCCTGCGGTGCAGCTGGCAAATCAAAGGTTGATAAATTTAATGGGATAAATCTGGAGGATCTCTTCCTGAAGCAGGAGGCATTCTAACCAAGCCAAGGGCAGGTTTACTTGGGGAAATGGCAAGAAAAGATTGTGGAAGAAACTAGAAAGGACACTACTAGCAGAAAGTGGAGCAGGCTGCCGTGTTGCTCTCTAATGCTCCTTAAATTCCCCAGTTCTGCACCAATCCATTTCAGTCCCTGAGAATATGCCCGTGCCTCTCTCAGACCCATCTTACAGCATATACCCTTATTCTGCTCCATTGTTGCCTCCCACACTCTTCTTCTGCCAGCCTGTTATTGCTGTGATCGTCTGATCTTGGCATCCCCCATTTTTGGTCAATAGCACTGTAACACTATCACATCAAGAAGCATGTCTTATGTCAGCCAAATGTCAAAGTCACTGAAAATTCTCTGCTGAAGAAGGTAATGAAATTTAAAGATTTTGTATGTAGGAAGCACACTTCAGTTCACCTGAAACTGTTAAATTAAGTCTATAGCCATATCGTTTCAGCGGCCAGTCCAGCCCAAACCATGACACAGCTTCTAAGACCAAGTCCTGTCCATAAAGCAAAAATTTGAATCAAATGTGGTAAGATTCTGCTCAAGTATTTTCAACCCAGGCTGGTGACCTGTGAAAAATAAACTCTTATGATTTTATTTATAACTGGTTGAAATATGTTATGTATGTTTGTGTATAATGTAATAATTTAGGTATATTTATAATATATAAAATACATGAAAATACCCATTAGTCTATTTGCCAACCCAACATATTTAGATTTTCACATTTTATGTGAAACTATGTGCACTACAGATAACTCCAGGAAAAGTTAAGTTAATGGTAGGTAAATTTTGTATGATCACAAAAGAAGTGAGATGTTACCTTCCACTAGTCTTCTAGCAGATGCCAGCAGCAAAGCCATCCCAGTATCTGCTGTGCTGCTGGAAACAGCACGTGGAGCATTAGCCATCTTCACACCAAAGCTAGCTACAAGTTTCAGATCCAGGTGATCCATCCCTACTCCTGAATTCGCAATCACTTTCAAGTTTGACAGGCTCTGGAGGAGCTCTTGGTCAATGACTGGTTTGTGCCACCACAAAAAGATTGCTCGGACCTTTTTGCTCATATGCTTTTTGTTTTCAAGAAATTCCTTCATGGTGATGAGGCAGAAATGTTTCTTCAGGAACGCCACATGGCCATGCAGTATCCCATGTATGCCACCGATTTCATTTACTAAAAGCCCAGGTAGCTCTCCTCCTCCCATGATCTGCACAAAGAAGAAAGACACAAAGTGTCACAAGACAGACATATGATTATTTCCAGACATTTTAAAGAAAAATCACCTTCATGTCCTGTTTCATGACATCTATGACAAGAGATTTTATAAACCACATATTTAGATAGGAAGGTAAACAAACCAAGACAAGAGAGCAGCTCTTTTAAGTACACTACCAATTACACACATACACGCACACTCACATCCACAGCCACACACACACTGCCACCAGGCTCATAACACAATTATTTCTCATTCATTACTTAGTTTCAGACCATCAATAGTCTGGTGTGATAAATCTCCTTCCCTACCCCAAATCACAAATTACTGTGTCTAAGTAGTTTAGAAAAACGTGGGACCAAATCTCGTTTGTGAAAATAAATTGCACAGCTTCACCATGAACTTTGAGTTACCAGATTAATCTTTAAATGCTTCATTCCAGAGATTTTTGCAGCCTCCTGTCCTGAAGAGACACCAGTGACTTCTTAATGGCAGTACCTTCTCCTGAGGCTACCCTAAGTTAACAAAATAATAGATGCTTAGGCAAGTGCTTTGCAAGAAGGATTTACGCACTTAAATTA
Organism: Stercorarius parasiticus; assembly: GCA_013396915.1. Lineage (NCBI taxonomy): Eukaryota > Metazoa > Chordata > Aves > Charadriiformes > Stercorariidae > Stercorarius > Stercorarius parasiticus. The sequence goes on along the minus strand of VWZL01002019.1, from coordinate 24,775 downwards.
AAACATGGGTTTTTTTTTTCAGGAATCACAGAACCACAATCTGTTTGTGGTTCCCAGAGGGTCTGTGAATGNTTTTTTTTTTAAATAGATTATTTAGAGCTATCATTGATTTTCCATAGGAGTTTTGGGGAGAGTTGCGTGGAGAGCTGTGGAAGGGCTGGAGATCTTGGAATCCCCTATAGCAATACTTGCTGTTGTCTTGTTCGTAATATTTCACTATTTGCATCTGAATGTCTAACTCTTGGCCTGTCTATACTTCCTGGGCTAAAACTTCATTGTACCATCCCTTCAAGAAGTTTGACCATACTGCAAATTAATGGAAAGGCTTTCTGATTTTATGGAGGCGACAAACATTTCACTGAATTTTCTGACTTTGTAGCTTGCTCATAGCAAAGAGAATGTGAGAAAAAGCTTGGCTCTGGGCTGGAATTTAGGACTGATCACTAATTTAGCTTTAGTCTGTGCCCTCACCCATGTGATTTCTGTGGTAGACCTACTATTGTTTCATGGCCAGTCAAGATAAAAGCATCATTTTTGTCTGCATAGAGGAACTAAATCTCTTGGGATTTATTTGGGTTTTCAAAGGATACGCTCAGGAAAACCAAAGATACTTTTTCAATTATTGGCTTTGCTTTCACTTAACATTAGAAAACTTTAGGCCTACGATCATTTCAAAGGAGTCTGCTTTCTTCAATGTTTTGATATAAAAATAAAATATTTCAATATTGTCTGAAAAATGCTTCAGGATACAGTCAAATTTCTGTAGGGAATTAATGCTCAATTCACCTTTAATATATTTGAGAATGTTACACAAACTGCTTGGTGTACTTGCTTATCATTATCTAGCAGCAACTACTAGGGACAGAACACAAGTATTCTTTGAAATAATAGACTGAAGATATCAAAGTGCATAACTACTAAATTTAAAATTTTTAAACAAATCCCTTTTATTAATTCCACTTTATTTTTCAGAATTGTAAATAAGAGTACAGATCAAGTCTAATGAGATGACAGCTTTGCAGTATCATGACGACAAGAACAGTGCAGGAACAGGTTGCTTTTTTTTAACATGGTACTGTAAGAAATAGTGCCTTCCCATAGACATGAGATTTAGTGATACCATCTGGCACACGTCATTTGGGAAACACTTCACTTGGAATGGGTTGGCCGTTGAGAACAGCCAGCATATTTGCTATTGCTTCTTCTGCCATCATATGGATAGCTTGGACTGTTGCCGTTCCAATGTGAGGGGTTATGATGATGTTATTTAATTTTAATAAAGGATGATCTCTGTAAGAAACAGAAAGAACAGAATGTATTACACAGGGAATTTACTCTGCAGTTATCCCATGCTAGTTGTTAAGAACTGAACCTTGGGAAACTGCAATGGCATGTTGAGATAAAAGGGCCACAAGCACAGAACCAGCAGAAAGCTGTGTGAAGCTTGTTAACCCATCTCTTCTTTCTCTCTATTGGTCTCGTTGCCCACCTAACTGACAGGTAAGGCAAAGAACTGACAGACGTGGGCAAGGAGAATAGTTAGTCATTTATTTATGACTGTGCGAAACAGGCTGTGGTTTTGCCCTTAAACAGTGAGAGAGACTCCTTATGGAGATCAAGATTATGAGCACACTTTTGCACACCATTTAAAACATTTCAGATTAATAGAACGGAAAACAGGTGTCCCTACCTTGGCAGAGGCTCAGGGTATGTCACATCCAGAGCAGCAGCTCTAATAACCTTATTCTGGAGAGCTTCTACCAATGCATCTTGATCAATAACTGCACCTGCATTGAAATGAAATCTTGCTCTCGTGACAAGTTAATGAACAGGTTTTTACCTGGGAATGGGGAAAGGCCTCAAGGGTCTAGTCAGAAAAATTACAGGATCTTCATCTTGTTAGAAAGTAGAATGTCTTTTTAATAACCATTAACCAAACAAAACAGAGATATTATTTATTAATCTTTAATTAGAGGAGGATTACGGTCCACTACATAAGGTCTTTCCTGGGATATGACTGCTTTCAGTCTTTTCCTCATTTTGACACTGACTTCCTGTATTATTATAAACAAATCATTTAACCTCTTCAAGTTTTCCACTTTTACCTCTGCATTGCTTACTGAAACTATCTCTCTCTTATATGCCTGTTCAGTGCCAACAGATCTGTAATCTCATGTGAGATTTCTTTTCTACAAAGCTGTTCCAAATGAAACTTGTTTGGAATGAAATATTTTTCCTTGTACCCCATTCATTGTTGGTGATAATAAACCTTTCAGTTATTTCCACTAAAAAAGCTGTCTTTAGGATAAGGCTAAAGAGAACAGAACATCTTCTGAGCATCCCTAAATTCCACAGGACCTTTTAACACATAGCATCTGATCTATGATAAATCATTCATTTGTAGACTGCCGGCTACTTTTTGACTCAAACAACACAGGGATATCACAGGCTGAGGTTGGAGGGGAGAATGTAAACATAATCAGACAAAACACAACCTTAACGGTGGAGCCACAAACAGTGCTTTTAGGCCGTCCTACCTCGGCTGATGTTTATAAGAGTAGCTGTGGGTTTCATCAACCCCAGCTCCTTTTTCCCAATCAGTTTGTGAGTCTCAGGAGTCAAGTTCACAACCAGCATAACGAAGTCAGATTTCTGCAGCAAGTCTTCCATCTTCTCGCAGTAGTGGGCACCAACTGCCTCTTCCTCCTCCTTCCTTCTAAAGAAAAAATTGACATAACTCTTTTTAACTGGCTTTAACAATCAATCAACCCTAGGAGAGATCTGGAACAGCATAGAGATCGAGAGCTTTGAGGCCAAGGCAAAGGAAAAGACATTGAGAGGTACAGATGGTGGAAGGGAGGAGGGAAGGATGTGGGCTAGAGGGAGCAAGAGGCTAGAGGAGTGGCGGGACACTGAAGGAGTGATGTATGTGTGAAAGCAAAGCACGTAGGTGATATTAAGTATAGGAGGCTGGGGACAGAGTCAGACCCCACTCTTCTCTCCTGGGTCTATGCCAACCTCTATAATAGAGCCTCTCCTTGCCTGACATGTGAGTTAGGACTTGAGGTGGAAAAAGAATGAAAGGGAAGTGAAGTTTGAAAGAAAGGGAACTATAAAACTGAGAGAAGTTAAGACCCTTGTAATTGGTGCCGGTGTGATGAGTGATCTAGCTAGGCTGAGGAGAGGGGTGACTGGCTGGGTGGGCCAGGTATGCTGCCAGAAGCCTGAAGGAGAGTCTGGCAGGACAGGGGACACAGCAAGGGCACAAGGCCTTGTTTGCTTGGACAACATCTTCATAAAGGTTACATAGCTCTTGTTCCAAACTGCTGACCAGGGCAGAGCGAGCGCAGGAGGCGAGGGGGAGCTGTTTCCCCAGGGGAGCAGTAGGGAGACAAAGTGAGGAAGCGGCGGCATGCTGGTGCTCCTCATGCTGCTGTCAGAAGTGCCTAGGATGACCGGGGAGACAGAGCAGAGCTGTGGTTTTTGTCACTGCCTCTGACTAATTACATGCAGAAACCAGATGTTTTTACCTCCGGTTCCTGTTATGGTACAGGATCCTCATGTTGAAGGCTCTGGCTCTCTGAGCCACTTTGTACCCAATGCTGCCCATCCCGATGATGCCAAGCGTCGCTCTGGTTACTTCCACTCCCAGCCAGTCAACAGCAAAATACTTCGTGTCTGGAGAAACTGCCATCTGGCAACCTGAATGTAAACACATGTTAAATGGGTACAAACCGACTATAATGCAGGTTTGGGGGAAAGAAAAAGTTTCTCACCACCACAGCAGCGAGGCTCTGGAGCACCCCTTACAAAACATCCTTAATAATTTTGATCAGTTTATAGAAGGGCCTGGATGGCGCTATTCCCTGCAACAGGCAGGGCTGAAGCCAGTAACACAGGGTGGCTCCCAGGTGGGTACTGTGCTGGGAGGAATGGCTCCTTAGGGAATTAACTCTTCTGTGGCCGGAGTATTTTCTTGGAAGTTCAAAAATAGTTTCTTCGACACTTACCATCCTGCAAGCATTGACTTAACTTTTTTTTACCTAGGGTAAATCTCACCATGTCTCTCCTGGATTACAAGACAAAGCAGTTCCACTGCTTGAGTGGGGGTGAAGGCTGCAAATTCCAGTTCAGCCAGGGATCTCTCTGAGTTTTTATGCAAAGAACTCAAGGTCCATCAATAACGAGAAAACATCACGGGGAAAGAGGTGTTATTTCCTGCTCAGGGCTGGAGCAGTGGTGACAGAAACACAGAGTCCCTGAAGACAAAGGCAACTTGTTGTGGTAGTCTCTACTGACACCTTCCTTCCCCTGAAAGGCATTGCATGGCAAGGGCATGTGGGGAAAGGACCTACCTTTAAGGACACAAACTAATGTTGTTGGTACAGTTTGGAATAACTTTGTCAAAAGAATTATCAGCTATTTCAATAATAATGCTGATGCTTTTCTGGAAATACAACCCATTGGTTGTATTGTTTACAACTCACTGGCAGAAGCAGGAAAAAAAAGATAAGTTATATTAATTACTGCTCTAAAGATGGGGATATGGCCATTAATGCTTTGTACCTTCCCATAGCTCCTAACACTTGCTCCAAGGGGAAAGAGAAGTGGTGACATCTGATTTGGATGCATTTTGTATTCAGTTTTTACAGCTACAAACAACCCACCCAGTGAACAGCCAGAGGAAAATTAAGCCCCAGAAATTATTCCAAATAGGATATCAAAAGTGACTTTAAAGTGCATAATTTAGACAAAGGCCTTACTCTTGTCACTATTGCCTTAAAGAGAAGAGGGACACAGGAAAAGCAGAGGCCTCTGAAAATGGGAGTCCTCAGAAACTTTTTTCCCTGTGAAAGCATCCCAAATATTGATTCGGACAGATCATCTGTATCATAGTAAAAGCGAGATATGCCAAAGAAGTAGCGAAGATCTAGGAAAATTTAAAACATTACCTTCTACTAGTCTTCTGGCAGAGGCCAGCATCAAGGCCACTCCTATGTCTGCTGTTGGGTCTGCCACAGCATGTGGGGTGTTGGTCACTTTTACGCCAAAGTTAGAAATCATTTTCAAGTCTAAGTGATCGACTCCAACCCCGGAGTTTCCAATTACCTTTAAATTAGGCAGGCTTTCTAGAAGCTCCCGGTCAATAGTTGGCCTGCATTCAAACACGAAAATGGATTGGATTTTTTTGCTCATTTCTTCTTTGTTTTCAAGAAATTCTTTCATGGTGATAAGGTGAAAGTGTTTTTTCAAAAGTGCTGCAAGGTTTTCTAGCACACCATGAGTTCCTCCTATCTCCAGAATCAAAACGCCTGGCAACTCCTTTTCTGCCATGATCTGCAACAGAGGAAGAGAAGAAAATACTCCTTTGTTTAGGAGAACACCCTTAAAGGAGTGATGCTGTAGCAATCATTTAAATTCACATTTGTAAAACAGGAAACCAATGGAACTCAACACTGCTTTTAATGATACAGAATAAATCCAGTCATTTGGTACTAGTGTGGCACATTAGACAACTTCCCAATATTTTCACTAAGTGCTGATTTAGACTATAACACCGAGGAATACCCGTCCCCTTAGATCTAAATCCAGTTCTACAAAGTGTTCTTCTCAAATAGTTTCATTTTAGTCCTGAATCAATATTGACTTCACACAAATCTGTTAACTTCTCAACCTTATTCACAGATTTATTTCTAGAAACAGTGGTATGAAACAGAGGCTACTAGTCAAGAAACTAGTCAAAGTTTCTTGCCTATTGATTACGGTTGGTGAAGCCACAGGTGGTGTAGGGAGGCGCTGAGGCTCAGATGGGTCTGACAAACATCTGTCAGAAATGGTTTAGGTCTAACAAATTTGCACAAGGAAGGGCCATCCTGGGACAGCTGCTGCACTGCTTGTCTTCAGTGTTTTAAACATCCAGATCTGTATCTGAACTTACCTCCTGCAAAATTCAGCATACCTGTGCCTATACGCTGAGCCAGTGGGGAAGAGCACTAGAGGTGACACTGTAAGTCCTACTGACTGCACAGTCCTTCATACTAGAACTTCTCCCCTGCCCAGACAGTTTTGAGCCCAGTCCTCTCTGCAACACCCATGCAAATGTATTGTATCCTGCAATAAGACAGAGGCACCACAGATAGCCACATGCATAATTAGAGGGGAGAACTGCAGCCCTTATTGACAAAAATGGTAGCTGAAGATTCACTACATGCCTTAACGACATTCATGTCTAACTTCCTACGATTCTGTTTGCTGTGCTCCACTTGCTTTAGGTCTCCATCCCACACTGTGTCGTAGACTTGGGTCCAGGAAACCTGACATTGTGCTAACTGAATTGGAACAATTTTCCAAAGCAGTATGCTGATTTATTCTGGGCACACAGTGCTGGGCAGGAATTTCCTGCTGCTTCAGTCCTCTCACACAAGCCTTCAGCGAGTAACCAGAATTCAAACCTGTGACAAGAAGGCATCATCGCAGATTGGAAGTTTCCATCAAACCGTATTTACCCTTGTCCTGAGCAAACTCAGACTTACCCCAACTGCATCTATTAAATGCTTACAATCTTGACACCAGTAATACTGCTTTATCCTGGCCTTGACCTGCATTTCTGCTTCAGCTCCAGTCTGCTGCTGTACATGGGCTAGAAGGGGCCTCCATGTTAGGACAGGTCTGCACTTCACCAGGAGCAGTGTCTCTGATAACACTAACCAGTTCTGCACAACAGCAAATAAAGCAATGAGATGAAAGTTGCAACCATATTGCAAAGGAATACCATGTCCTTAAATATATCTAATCTATTTCTTGCCAACTGAAGTATTTTGAACCCTGCCAGCCCCACATCGTTGTGAAAATTGTGCAAATCTCCCTAACTGTCATCTGTGTATTTCTTAGAGTATTACACATCATGACCTTAGAAGAATAAGCTAGATTCATCCTCTAGAATGAATGACACATAGAATAAAAGACGAGATTTCATGTCACATTGTGACAGCCTTGTCCAGCTTCTTGATGAGCAGAACCTGATGCTCCTGCAGCAACTTACTCAGACTGGATGGCGACTAAACCTTATGCTATTAAGTGATGGAAAACTGGGTGCGAGATATGACCAACTAACTGGCAAATGCCAGTAAGGCAGCACTGTGTTACACCAGTTGTTTTCATCACCACTTCCCCCTCCACTACAGTACACCACTCACGAAGGCCAGAGTTCAGACCCGCGTTCATTCTAGAAGCACTTCCTAAATTTCACAAGCAGAAAGGTGATTCATGAGGAAGCCACAGTTCAGGACAGAAAGAGCTGATTCAGCTTTAAACAAACCAGCTGGCGCACTAGAAACAGGCTAGTTGCATGTAATTAACCTTCTCATTAGTGTGGACACACTGAGTCCACCACAATTTCAGCCATGTTTGTTGCGCACGTGAACCATTAATAGACTGCAGCTTTGGTTCAAGAACTGGGGTTCTGTTAGTAGCAGGTACAATCTTAAAAAATGATATTGATAGTAGAAAACTAAAACCACTTAAAGGAACCTTGCAGAGGGAAGGGGGCTCTCCAGATACCAACCTTGGTCTGAGGAGCACTTAGTGTTCGTCCTCCAGCACTACCTGGGCATGTCTTGTACCTCTGTCTGTAATCCACACTTCTCCTGTGACAGCGATGTCCATGAGAAGCAATAGCTGGATGAATAAATTTATAAGCCAAATTTGGCTGGCCAGACATCAAGGGAATCAGTTTTAACAGACCAAATCCTTTGCTCCTGAACATAATTATTCAGATATCAGATGTCTTGTCCAGTGTGCTCAATGTAACACCTGTTAAGGATATGACAGTTTTGGTTTTGGACTAGTATCATGTGGAGTATTGCTAACTCTCTGTTTTGGTTTGGTTTTGTTGTTGTTTTTTTTTTTAAAGCTGTCTCTCCTCACATGTTCTATTTACGTAAGATATCTGATTCCATGTATGCATGGAATCAAATATAACACTGATAATAATGTAGGTGTACTGATAAGTTCTGGCGCTCAGAACACAGAGAAAACTTTGAAAATATTAATCAGATTGAGACAAGTGGGCAAATAAAAAGAACCACGTGTAAGTATTAACTTCAGTGTTCCTGTTTTACTAAGCTGGCCTAATTTCTTTGGCGGACGCTTGACTCACTACTTACTTGCAGATTTGTTGACCGTATCATTTTGGACTTAGCCAAATCATAGCAAAATAAGTTACACAGTTTTTCCTAGCTCTGTTTTAAAAGTTAACAGCACGCGTTATCCAGAATAAACCCCTCCCACTAATTTCTCTGTAGATGAAAAGGAATTACCTGAACAACCACCGCAGGCTTACCCAGGGCTGATGCCTTCCTGACGATGTCTCTCCTCCAGCTGCGACCGTAGCGCGGCCGGAGGAGCCGCCAGGTCCCGCCCCGCCACAGGCGGGGGCCGCCCGGCTGCGCCGCAGCCCGCTTAACCCCTGCCCGGCACTCCGCCGGGGCGGCAGGGCTCGGAGCTTCCCGGGGGGGTATCCCCGCTCCCTGCCGCGGGTACATGATCACCCCACTGTGCCAGGACTGCTCCAGGCAGCCTCGAGCCTGTGGGGATTTTTAATAGTGGGAAAGACGCTCTTCTCCCTGTCTGATGCAAGCTAACCTTTTAAATGAGTGTGTGCAGCATAAAATAATATGTATTTCTTTTCAGATAGGCCTGGGATGGCCTATGTTAATGGCCAGCTTGGTTCTAAAACCTGGTGCTGAAATGTCCCGGTTTGGCTGCTGGGCACTTCAACAGAAACATAGACCCAGCGTGTTCCAGTACCGGCGTGTTGACGGTGAGCGATGGCAGAGTGCAAGGGTGCTCTGTGCTGGTTTGTGCAGCACAGGGCTAATTTCTCTTTCAGTACTTTTACTTTTCAGTAAGGTCTCTTCTAATGCTTGGGAAAACTGCACTTTTAGAAGACTCTAGTGTCTGAATCTGTGAAAATATTTAATTTATAGCCAGCTATGGTATGTGGATTTCAAGGTTTTCAAGCTTACCAGGTGCAGGGACGAGGAAGACCAAGACCTGGGCACTTCACCCAAGCTGGCCAACAAGATTATTTCATACCATGAACATCACATTCCATATAAATTAGAAAGTTTGCTGAGGAGTTTTTCCTCTTCCTTGATGGCTCTGATCCTGAGAACTTCTCGCCCCGGTGCCAGACCCCTGAGCCCTTCCCTTCCTCCCAAAGCTGCAGTGCTCGCAGTGTCTGACATTTGCCGTCCACTGCTGGGAGTGCACATCTTCCTGCTGAGAGAATGGGCTGAGTATAATTCTTGTATATTTTATAATGGTATCGGGATCAATATTGGTTCTTTAGTATTATTGATTATTCAGTCTTATTCTGTTAAATCCATTTACATTTCAACCCTTGGGTTTCCTTGTTTTTTCCGATTCCCCTTCCCGGGTGGCGAAGGGTCATCGGGTGACAGAATAATTGTCTAAACGACAATAAATTGTTGTGGGTTCTTCAAAGTGTAACAGGACCAAAGTGCGACTCCTGCCAGGCGCTGGGCAGCGCAGCTCCCACCAGCAGGGTTAGTCCTGGGTGTAGGGTGCATCAGAAAGGAACACTGAAGGTGGATATGCAGTTGTGATCCAGCTGGGTCAGACATACCTCTATTGTCACACAGTGCTCAGGCCACCGGTAGCACTAACTCATTGCTGCGGGTTCATATAGTGGCAAAATCCTCCATAACCAGGAGGTGCATGGAGCTGCTCTCTGTCGCGCTCTCCTTGACCGAATCTAATGGAGGCACATGGAGTTTTTTAACGTCCCCAGAGCAGGCAGAGATTCGGGCCGTGGAGACCTCCATTTCATCTTCCCCGTGCCACCCAGCAGCGCCCACGGGCCAGCCACACCACGCCACCCACCCCAGCACAGCTCCATGCCCCACTCACAAGGAGAGATGCCCGTGACCCCAGGCCATCAGACAGGCAGCACAACCTGCCCACCCCTTTGGGTGCCCCCGGCTCCTTGGGCAGCAGGGCCACCCCCACAGGGCCACCCGCTGTTTTGGCTGCCCTCTTGGGGCAACCTCTTGGCCACCACCCAGGAGCCAGGCCCCAGTCCAGGCCCCCTCGCTTGGGGTTGTCTCCGCAGTGGGTAGGATGGTGGCACTGAGACCCCTGAGAGGGCAACCCCTCTGCCTGGCCCCAGCCCTGGCGCAGAGGAGCTCTCGCAAGCCCCGCCATGACACACCCGCCCCCGCCTCTGCTACCTCGGCACCTCTCCGTCGCTTAGTGCGGTCCAAGCTGTTCTCCCTCCCCTCCCCGCCCGCCTTCACGCTTGGTGCGGTCCAGCGGCCTCCGCCCCGCCCACTGAGGGAAGCCCCGCCCCCTCCGCAGGGCGGAAGCGCGTTCCCCAGGGGCGTGCGCCTGTCGGGTCAGCGTATTGTCTCACTTCCGCTTCCGATCGGGTCTTCGTTCCGTTGCCCCGTTTCGCTGAGAGAAGGAGGCCTAGGAGGTACGGGGCGGGGAGGGAAGGACTCGACCTTAGCGCCCGGTGGCCGCCGGCGCCCCGCAAGGGTCTGGCAGGGCCGCGGCAGCGCTGCGCCATGGCAGGCTGCGGCCTCTAAAGGCNGGGTTGGGGGTGCCGCTGAGGGGGACTGTCGGCGCCGTGCGGAGGCAGGCCGGGCTGTCAGCTCACGCGTGGTGTGTGTCGTCCCGCAGGCCCGCCACTCGCCCTTCAGGATGTCGTACATGCTGCCGCACTTGCACAACGGCTGGCAGGTGGACCAGGCCATCCTCTCGGAAGAGGACCGAGTCGTGGTCATCCGCTTTGGCCACGACTGGGACCCCACCTGCATGAAAATGGATGAAGTCTTATACAGCATTGCTGAGAAGGTGAGCTGGAGCTGTGACACAAGATGGTCGCTTTCTGCGCTCGGTGTTTCAAATGGCATCTATGAAGCCTGAGGCAGGTTGTAACTCAGTTTCTGGAGGGGTATTCCAGCTTTAGGAAGCAGCAAGAAAGCTGTTTGGTTTGCTTTCGTGAGTGTCTCTTAAAGTCACCTACTGCACTGATCTTTGTAGCATTTAACGGGGTGAAAAGAGTGTTGCAAGTTCTGAAATCAAAAGGTGCTGCCTGCTAATAATCCATCACGTAATGAACCTCAGCATTCAAGCAGAAACAAGTGCTTGGTAGTAGGACTGCTGTGGCTTTGGGTAATGCAGCACTGTCACTTTACAATAAGAATAAGTACAGTAGCTTCAGATTTCCATTTGAATAACTTGAAAAGTTACTTTCATTTTGACTCTTAACAGTGGCAAGATCCTGAAATGTACAGGATGTTGTTGATTAATCTATCAGTTATATTACTTGTGGAGGCAGAGGACATTCCATTGAGTTGCATGGGCTGAATTAAATTTTAGGAGCCAAACTCTGAAGCTGTTTTCAGATGGAAGCTGAATGGCTGCCAACACCTGGTCACTCACTTAAGAAAAATAAATATTGAAGAAAAAATTATACTGTTAATGTAAGCAATCAGCTATAATTTACCTTTTACTGTATTTGGTAAAGGTTTTGCGTAGTGATAGATGTAGAAAATTGACAGCTCTTCTTTAACTGAACCACATAGAAAATGAAGCAAAAAAACTTGAACCTAACTTGGGTAGGAGAAGCTATCTTCATGCACAATTGTATACATGCTGCATAAGTTGATACAGAGTTCTTTTTGTGGTGTATTTCTTTCTCTTTTAATGTTATTTTTAAATAAATGAACTTCAGTCTCAAAAGTCCCTACAATGAAAGATCTATACCTATAGCCAAATGTTAAGACATAATAGAATACAGTAAGGAGTTGTGACATGTTTTTAGTCATTTTGTGTTTAACATGGTGGGAGTGTCTTATGCTCAGATACTGTTAGTATCGACATTTGGCAGGATGCTTGGCAATTTGGCAGACATGCTGTCAGTTAGGGGTGACTGGGGGAAGAAAGAACAATATAACTTCTTATTTAAAAATCTCCCTCTGCAGAAATGGCAAATTAAAGGGGGAGATCCTTCCTCATCCTCTTGCTTACAAGCCATGTTTGGATCTCTGCTGTTTTAAAGAGTGAGTAAAAGTTCCAATTGTACAGGTGTTTATACTACAGAATAATACAGAATGTTAACATGCTGTAGTTGCATGCTACATTTGAACAAAATGTAGCCATATTTTACATTTGTTACCATGGTGCGATATTCTTTCAGTCTGCAGCATATTTTTGGGTAGCAGTAATATTTATCTGTACTTCTATAACAGGAAAACAGGACTTTTTCAGTTTGAATCCTTTTGGGGGGAAAAGAAACTAGGACACTGTATGAAAATACAGAGCGGATTATTTTCACTGAAATGTACTCTACTTACAATTGACTGTTCTTTTACGCCCAGTGTTATATGAAAAAGAAGCAAGGTTTCACTGAGTTTCAAAACAAATGGTAATTGTGAGATGTCAGGTTTTTTGCTTTGTCAGGGTTTCAACCAAACATCTAAGAACTGAGTTTCATAAAACTCCTCTGGAACACCTTTTTTAAAAATACACTCTTTTTTTAAAAGGAAGCTCACAGTTATAAAAACCCATCCCCTAAAATGCAGAGCTTTGGCTGCTGAATTACTTTAATACCCCTTTTTTTAAGAAGTACTTCAAAGCCATGAATACTGTAAATAAGATAACCTTTTGTGAAGCTGGGTCACTTTAGCCAGTACGTTGTATTGGGTCAATGTAGGTTTAGGTAGGATGTCCAAATGTTTTGCATTTATTTAAATGTAATCAGAAGTGTAAATAGCTTTGGCTTTTGCTTAAACATTAGTTGTGCGTCTGCGTTTCTGTTAAGGTTACATGAAAAGTGAGCAAGGAGAAGAAAGGGGAGGCAGGGAAAGAGGGAGCTATAAAAAAACATATTGGTAATATAGTTACTGGTGTTTGTAATTATTCTATTGCTCTTAGCAGCATAATGTCTTTCTCTTTCCCCCTAGAAATTTATCAGCTAAACTTACAGCATAATTAGCAAGAAAAAAAATTCAAATAAATATTGACAGTACTACAGACTTTCAAGTTTGTACTTACTGTGTTTGCAGCCTCTTTGAGTTCAGTAATGGAAGTCTGCTAGCAGCCTTCACCCTAAATGAATTGTTGCAAAAGCTAGTCTCAGTACCTCTGTCTTTTTTCCCTGTGATTTTGTTGTCCATAAAGACATCTAAAAATAAAAAACATTGTCTAGAAACTGGTGAGGAAGATGAGAAGATGGAATCTTAAATCTTATCTCAGATTTCCTTAGGTATTTGCTGTATGCACTTTGAGCCATAAGTTAACATGGGGCTGTGAGATTTGCTTCTTAAAGGGAACTGGAATCTTAACCCGAAAAAAAAGAAAAAAAAGTATAACTTAGCCCTAACAGAAATCTAAAGAAATGTCACGATTGTTGCCATTCTTCCCTGTTATTGATCATCTTGCTGTGGCAATCTCATGTTGTAGGAATGCATTAATTTTTTTTTTGGGAATGACATTGTTAATGACGTAAGTCAGGAGGGAGAACTTTGGATGAGATTTACTTAATCTGGCATATGATTTTTCCTATATCCGTATTTCCTGTTTATCAGCAACATGTGTGGTCCTGATCAAGATAGGATACAGAATCTGTATCTGATGTTAAGGGTCCTATAGATTTCTCTCCATTATAGTCTTGAGCTGTTCCGTTTAAAGATTTAATAGTAGTCCACCCAATCAGATAAAGCCTATTTTAATACTTCACAGAACTGTAACTGTGGCTAGGCAATAAGGTACTCCTGGTTTTTTGTATGTGCACACTGAGTAATGTAGACTAATCTGTGAAGCTACAGTAAGGAAAAAAAAAAAAAAACAACCACAAAACAACACACCCCAACCAAAAATTTAAGCCCAACTGATGAAAGTAAGCCTGATAAAATTTCAAATCCATGCTGCTGTTTGGCTTTTAGTCTCCTACTGTCCTCCATCCTGTTCCCATGGACAGCAGCTACAATGTCCTGGTAAGACAGAGAAAGTTTTGAATTGAGAGACGGATAAAGAAAGTTAGAGGGTCAGAAATAAATACATTCAAAAGTTAATATCTGTCTTCTTTTTCTGCTGAAAATGTTTTTATCTTCAGGTGTTGAACAAGTGTGGAGCTGTCCAAAAGGAGGTCTATTGCTAGAGGGTTGTTCTGTTTTGGGTTGTTTTTTTTCCAGAAAGCAGCTGACTTACTGCAACAAATTTACTAAATATTACTGTATGCCATGAGGTTAAGTACTTTCAGAATAAACTTGTGTTATTATGTCTTCGATTTCTAAAATACCACAAGGTCTTTTGCATATTGTCTGGACAGTAAAATTTTGGTTTACATTAACAACCTCAGTGTAGTCTCAATTGTTACGGCTGCAACTGCTTTTATTTAGTGTGGTTTGCTTGCTGAGAGTTGTATCTAATTCTTGTTTTGAGGTGTCTGTATTGTGTCCCCAGTTATAACTCAGAAGTCAGAAAGCAAACTTCTTGGCAACCACTGCCTTCTATATAGGACTGTGGTTTTTGAACTGACAACTCCATCTGGGGGATGGATTCACGTCCCAGTTGATGGGGAGGGGTTAAGCTGTGGTTTGTCTCCACAGACTCGCTCACTCAAGTATAGATCGACTCCTGAATACAGAAATACTTCAACTGCTTTTGCTTAAAATGGATCCTAAGCTAAATCCGTGTGAATTAGAGCTGGCTGTGTCTTGCGTCTGATAACTGTGTCTGCAACAGTAGGTGCCTCTTCAGGCTGTAAAACTGGTCAATGCTGTGCAGAGCCATTTGAGTAGTTCTGCAGGGCTTGTCTTGTGTTGAAATAAAATGCCCCTTAGTGACAAGCCTTGCCCAGTCTGCCGTGGCCACTAAATGGTAGATATTATTGCCACTGCAGTGCTTCTGCATCACACTTTCCATATTTAGCCTCTTACCCATGTTTTTACCTAATTCATTCTTAGGCCTAAATCCCAACCTCTTGCTGCTACATATATTGGAGTGTTACATGGCAAGGCCTGTGTCACAGGTAACCTTGGCAGCCAGTGTCCAAACTTAACTAAACACATCCTTACTCAATGCACTTGCAAGCCAAGTGGTTTTGAAGTGGTAATCTTGTCAGATCTGAAATTAAGAAAGCAAGGGTGAAAGAACAGAGCCACTTTTAAAGTTTAGAATTAAAATTTGAGAGTCTGTATCTAGCTTCAAGGTCTGCTTTAGACCTCATACTAGTGTTTGAGCAGGTGACTGTCATCAGTTTCACTTCTATAAAAGTAGATAGCTGTGCTTTTATTCCCATGTAGGAGAGAAGGAAGATTCAGTGAATGTCTGAGATACTTTGATTATGGTGATGACTTGCATATATGCTCTGCAAAGGTGATTTGAATGATCCAGTCCTTTTGAGTAAGATATGTGTAATAACTTATTTAAGACTTAAATAGTACCTGGGTTTCAGAAGATAAGCTAATGCATTCATTATCTCTGGTTCCCTTTTCTAAAATCTTAGGCTGTTGATGTTCGTTGCTTGTGACAAGCATTTCTGGTTCTGCAACAGCTCAACTGAATTAAATGTATGTAGTGTAAAAGCAACTTTGAAAGCTTTGTTGTTCCAGTATTATGTGGAGTACACAGTTCATGGAAGTAGAATTTTGGTTTAGCAGTGCCTTTCTAGTGGTCTTCTGGTGGAACATGTAATGTCCTTGGACTAACCTTTCAGTGAACAAAGCAGGTCCTAAGAATGTTGTATTAATACTTGGTTTAACTTAAAGTCATTTTCTAATCTCCAAATTAAATAATTGTTCAAAGATTATGTTTAGTTTATCAGAATTGCTGAATGTGTTGTAGCAATTTCCCCACAGTGAAGCTGTGCTGCTGCTGCTAAAATGTCAGCAGGATGGCAGAAGAAATGATAGGAGAAAATTAAAATGGCTATTCAGGTTTTGTTTTTTTTTTTTTAAATAAAAAACACAAACAACTGTCTCTTGCCTCCTAAGGCTAACCAGGGAGTAACTTCAGTCACTTCTCAACTAAATTGTTGACTATGCACATCCCATTAAGTGTCTTAGAAATCTTTCATCTAAAATTGAAAGGGACATGATCACTTCAGAGCGTGTTAGAATTTGATAGTACGGCTAACTCAGGTTTTCAAGGCTTTACCTCTTGCCAGTTTTGGAACATGGCTTAAATGGGATATTTTTATTAGATTATTGCCAGAGTCTAGGGTTATAACTGGCTTCGTAAAAGCCCAGTAAAAACTATTTAAATGCTGTTTCACTCCAGAAGAGGTTTTACCTTCTTCGATACTAATACTTATTTACATCTTTGAAGTGCGATTATTTTTTCATAATTTAGAAACTGTCTTGAAGCAGGAGTCTATCAAAATTTATTTACTGTCTGTTTCTGTTTTTTGTAAACAAATGTCTCCATACTTCTCAATTAAAGTACCTGCTAGGATTTTAAGTACGGGGTGCACCGTATATGATATTTTTCTGGTACAGTCTAATCCTGTTTTGTGGACTAAAATAAAACATCTTTACATCGAGCAGAAATTATACTACTCATAGCATTTTTAGATGTTTGATAGCAAAAATAACATGTGGGAAATACTGTGATACACAGTAAATTTGTCATAAATCTTAGACCACATGTGTTACCTCAGGCAGGTAATTGTGCGTAGTCAAATGGGAAGGACCAAAATTGTATTTGTATGTAAGGAAGGATGGGGCGGGCAAGGTTGTGTGTTCATGGTATAATGCATGAGTATTTCATAATATACCTTACGGTTAAAGGTTTGTGTAATTTAGATGCCTACTGACTTAATGTGTGTGTGTTAATTTCTACTGTAAATGTATGAGCTAAGTTTAGAAACTAAACCTTCCCCTAATTCCACTTAAGGATAAATATGCTACATCTAGGGAACAAAAATATGACACAGTTTTCTTTCAGGAATGAAGACATTATGACATTAAAGGGGAGGAATTCTTGTGCATTTAACTCAGTAACTGCAAAATGAAAGCCTATTTTACCATAATTACCCAGAGAATAGCTTCTTATCCAGGTCTTTTTTTCATTATCAATTAAATTTTAAGCTCCTGTTTAACCTTTACACCTCTCCAAAAGCGTTCAGTTTTTATTATTAAATTATCAGTTTTATTTTCATTTAACTAGCCTTGTTAAACAAATTAGATGGTTTAGTGGGGAAAAAAATGCTCAGAGGCAAGCACCAGGGCATTTTAGATCATTAACTGTCTGAAGTCTATAAGCAGCTGACGACAGAGGCAAAATGTGTCAGCTTGGCTTGCACAAAGCAGTTACTCTACTTGTATAGGGCTATGTATGTCACTGTGAGGTCTCAGTTGTCTGTAAAGGGCATTTGTTTCTCTGGATGTTGATTTAGCATACTATCTTTCCAGTTGATACTGGATGTCAAATTAGCATCTTGGCTATATTTAAAAATACTTTCCATGTTAATTGGTCATTGTGGTTAAAAATAATGGCAAGACTGTTTACTGTGATTTTATGTCTAAATATTTTGGAAAATAAATTTTGCAATAATGAAAGCTTATGTCTTTTGATCTGTAATACAAATAATGAAAGTTTTGGTAATATGTATTGCTTTTGTATTTCCTGTTTTCCTCTGTTTAGGTAAAAAACTTTGCTGTTATTTATCTTGTGGATATCACGGAAGTACCAGACTTCAACAAGATGTACGAGTTGTATGATCCCTGTACTGTCATGTTTTTCTTCAGGTACATGATGGTTCTAGAATGTAACTCAGTTAAATTTTTTGTGTCAAATACAGTCTCAGCAGATCATTTCTAAATGCGTATCAGCATACTGATGCTTATATTTTCATTGCTCTACAAAAGAGTGAAGTGATTAAATAGGAGAATTACTTGTTTTCCAATTAGCCTAGTAACAGTGTTTTGATAATAGAATACAAATTAGTGATAGTGGAAACTTTTTATTATCCGTTGTTCTTAATTTTAAATCTGAAACTCCCTGCATAGGTCAAGCTTGTCAAACTTGCTTTAAAGATATAGCCAAAGTATTAAGGTTTTTTGGAGCCAAGGTGTCTACATTGTTGAGATAAAATGTGCTACTGACAAGCATGGAACTCTCTCTGGTGTTAGTAGTGGGAAAGAATATAAACAATGGGGAATATACTGAAGGATAATTGCACTGAGTAGCAATCTTGGGGCCATGTTTGCAGTCTTTGTTCTAGCTTTAGAAATAGGCAGTAAAATGTCAACTTGAGTGACAGGAGTGGATACTCTTTCTTGGAGGCTTATTTTGCAAGCCTGTTTACATTATAAAGGCTTCTTTTGAATCCTGCAAAGCATTCTTGTGGGGAGTATAAAGTTTCTTTCTGAATTATAATACCATATTAACTTCTCTGTTTTTTTTCTCTCCCTTTAAAGGAACAAACACATCATGATTGATTTAGGTACAGGTAATAACAACAAGATCAACTGGGCAATGGAAGATAAGCAAGAGATGATTGACATTATAGAAACTGTTTATAGAGGAGCCCGCAAAGGTCGAGGTTTGGTGGTATCGCCAAAAGATTATTCCACTAAATACAGATACTGACACTTCTTTGGGGCTGCCTTTTTTTTAACCCTACATCCACTTAAATTTATTCTTGTGTATGTGTGTACATATATATATTAAAAGAAAAAAAACCAAATCCTTCAACTTTGAGCATATTTTGAATTATTTAAAAGGTTAGAATTCCATTTGGAAAAGTAAAAGACATGAAGCCTGGAACTCTGACTGCAGTAATACTGTAGATAAATTTTGGATGGTATTTTTATTTTTTAAAGACTTCACTCTGTTGTCCTTCTGGTATGATGTATTTTTGTACACAAAAAGCCTGTTTGTAGAAAAAACATTTCAACTGGTTTTGTTTGCTTTTGTTACACAAATATGTGGGAAAACTATACTATAGCTTTTTTTTCTTAAAGAATAAACTGAGTTTCACTTATTTACCTTAATTTTCTTTAGCTAATTAAATTTGTGAATGAAAACAAATGTAAGTGGATACAAAGTCATAATGTTGACGATGAAGGCTTATCACTTCTGTCAGAATTTCCTTGTGTAGTATCTTGGTCTTCTGTATCCACTAAAAACAGGAAGAAAGCACTAAGGTGCATTGATTAGTATTCAGCAGAACTCAGAGAAGGTATCTTCCATGATTTCCCTTCCCCTCAGCTTAACTGACTTGTGGTGATGGACTTCTTTTTTGTGTTGATTATGCATACAGTAGTCAGTTTGAAGTACTTAGCAGATTCTGCAATGCCAAAGAGTAATTGCAGTTCTGGAGCTGGCTGCATAGTCAACAGTTGAAGAAAGGATGAGCTGTGCTTTCGCTCATTTGACCTCCCATTTGTCTAATGATATACTAAAATGCATATATACTCATGAGACTTGGATTGGATTCCACTGTGGCATGGCTTTTGAAGTTTCCATTTGCACTTCTGACAACTTTTGTTCTGCAGTAATGGAGCCAGTGTTGTGGGGGCTTTTTGTGAGTTATTCTGACCTCCCAAAGTAGGTCCCACTTGATCAGGTTGCCCAGGACTGTCCAGTGTTGACTATCTCTAAGGAATGTGATTCCTTAGCCTTTCTGGAAAGCCCGTTCTGCTGCTTGAGTTGAAAAACGTGTTCCTTGCATCTGATTGGAATTTCCTGTGTTCCAGCTTGTGTCTATTAACTCTCTTGTGTAGAACACCTCCAAGAAGAGTCTAACTGTTCCTCATGCTCAACCATGAGGTACTTGTAGCCAGAAAGCAAGCCGTAGTCTTTTCTTAAGGCTGAACTAACAGAATTCTCTCAAACCCTCATATATTTTGTTCTCCACCATATCTTGTTGGCTGTCTAACTGCCTCATAACTATATTTCTTGAGCTGGGGAGCCCCAAAATTGACACAGTTTTCTGGATGTGGTCTCACAGGTGTTGAATAGAGGGGAATGACCTACTTGTGCTGACACTGACCAGTATGTGGCTGCAACCTGTGTTGGCAGGGCGACCTACTGACTCACTTTCAACTTGTCCACCAGACCCCAGTCCTTTCCTGCAAAGCTGCACGCCAGCCAGTCCCTCGCAACTGCACTGCAGCATGAGCTTACTCAAAGGCACTTGCCTTTGGACATCATGAGGTTCCTGTTGGCCCATTTCTCCAGCCTGCCCTCTAGCGTAGCAGCCTCTCCCCCAAGTCTGACACTGCTCGCAAATCTACACAGATTGCAGCATTGATTAGAATAATTTGTTGATACTAATGAAGAATCTGTAAGACATGATAAGTATTCACATCTGCCAAGGTTTTAAAAAGCATATTTATCCTTCATTAGCTGAGGTACTCTATTTAGAATCCTAGAATGGTTTGGGTTGGAAGGGACCTTAAAGATCATCTAGTTCCAACCCCCCTGCCATGGGCAGGGACGTGTACCTGGTAACGCTTCAATTTCTGCATTTGTTTTAAGAGGTTCCCATTCAAACAAAATCTTTCCTGCCAAAAGAGCCAACATTTGGTGTACAAGAACCTTAAACAGATGTCCTGTTTTCTTTGACTCTGCTATGTCATGTTCAGGACATGTTTGGTAACTAGAATTCTTATCTATCTCAAAGTCTTCGGGCTCTTCCATCAAAATGGCTAATGTTAAAGAACTGAAATTGGCACAATATGCATACCTGGATGATGTTATCTGCCCAGGTGTGCACAGCTTTGCGTGGGCTTGTGGCAAGAGTAACAACTGAACAGCTGTGATCTCTGCAAATACTGCTATTTCTTTAAGTGCAGAACAGTCTGTGTTCATTGTACATCTGACGTTTTGGAAAGGCACCTTTGTAATAACATCAAGTAAGATAAGGTGCATTTTGTGATCTAAAACATTTAAAGGAGCATCAAAATGGCATACACAAATGGAAAAGTTTTGTCATAGAAGGATATTGTTATTCTGAGAATGTTTAAGTTAAAAAGGCAACAAAGAAATGTGATGAAAATTTTAATATTTAAATGAAATATATTTTCATACATTGAAAAAGTTTGTGACTGGATAAGTTCACTATGTAGGCTATAGTTTTCTATCCAAAATAGTGATTTTTGTCTCCCCTGTGAAACTGTGTCCCAGTTACAGGAAGTACAGTGTCCCATTTAGATGAATAAACCCAGCTTTCTACTTTTTTTTTTTTCCCCTGGGGCAATAGTTTAAAAAAAATAAATTTGAGATTCTATTGTGACATGATGTAAGCATGTTTGTTTTCACTGACGCTTTTTTGACTAGTGACAGTGATTGTAATCTCCCAGATTCAGTGCGGTGCTGTTCTCCCTTTATCTTTCTTGATCACATCCTCATTTCAGTGCTGCAAACAAACAGTGAATAAGTAGGTTAGTGGTTTAATTATTCATGAACGTGATTCAGCATAAAAATAGGAAGATCTCTGTACATTTAAATTCATCTTCATGGATTGTCTTTGTATATTTTTGAAAATTATTACATAGCTTATCATGCAAAAGGCATCAGAAGAAATAAATGCCTAAATTACTTCAAGATATTTACAGACCTTCCTGTCTTTCACTGGGTAAGTGGTCCCTAAATGACAAAAATAATTGATGTGTCTCAGTTTCAATCAGGAAAGCGTGTAGCAACAGGAAGAAGACACCACCCACACCCACAGAACACGGAAGCAATGTTCTCTTGTAAATACTTAGAACACCAACTAAGGCACCCATGGGGGCAGGGGCGCGTCATTTGCAACAGACAGCGATATAAAATCTAGCGTGCAATCCCGAACTGTAGCATGATTTTATACCGCAGAGTGTTTGACAATAATACTGAAGTTAACCTTGCTCCTTCCATCCCCCATCTTACTGCTGCAAGAACAAACAACTGCTGCATTCGGGGTGAATGCATTTAAGAGGTGTGCTCTGAGCCACGGTGGGAAGCTGAAGCAGGTTTACATAAATTTATACCAGCAAAAATCTTCAGTCAGCTAGGTTAGCGTACCTGAGGGACAAGAATGGTGGGCAGGAGTGCTTTAAGCCACACACATTTTATTAAATGTGCAGCCTCAGTTTACATACTCGGGATTAGTTTGCACTACCCTTTGTATGTGGCACTCGGCTGAAACAGGTGTGTCAAGCTACGGGTTTGTTTTTTTTAAAAAAAAGTGGTAGCATTCTTGGGCTCTTGGCAAAAAATCCAAGGTAATTTTAAGTATTTTTTAAAAAAATCTTAGTGTACTTTAAAATCCACGTAAATGCACATATGATAAATATGTAAACAGTATTTTCATGCTGGGTGCTGCCCATAGTTCAAAACTAAGTGGAAATACATAAAATAGAGTAAAACTTAGTAAGTGTCTTTACTTTCAACTCTTCGTCGGTGTTTTCTATCCCAGCCTCTGTCATCAGGTCAGCAACATGCTTCTCAAGGTCATCAATGCGCTCGCCCATTTCTTCCAGTAAAAAGTTAAAGATAGCTTTATACATAAGAATTCTATAATTTTATATTTTTTTCTTCTATGAGAAAAAACGAGAAGGTTTCTTCCAGATGTCTCGGCCTCCTATTCACATTCAACACTAACGCAAGATGAAGCATGCACAAAGCTGTATTATTACAAGATGATCGTACTTTCTTTTGCAACAGAGAAGCAAGTTTCTCTTGCTTGAATTTCTTTCAAAATCTAAATATTTTCAAATACCTTCCTGGAGTATTATCTGTGTAAGAGATTGTTTTATTTCCAAGGAGTGGATTTTAGGTGATACCATACAGTCAACCTACACAATCAGAATAAGAGTTCTTCTCTTACACTAAAGCAGCCGCTTCCTGAAAGGTCGAGTTTCAGAAAAAACTGAAAATGTAATGAATCCAGTTTCAGAAAGCAGAGGTAGTTTCTGTAAGTACATCTAACGCAAAAGCTCAGAGCCCCTTTAAGTCTTAATTTCTATTTCTGAGGGCTCACCTTCCCACATTCCGGGGCTAACAGTTGTTTTTAAAGCAACAACATGCAGCAATATGCTGATTTAGGTGGCATTTTTGAAGATGATTGCTTTTTTACTGTACCTTCAGAATCTTTATACATAGTTTGTTGCTTATTTTACTTGAAAGCAACAATTGCCACACAGAGACTAGCTCACAGGGAGTTGATATGACTTTCACTAAAGCCCTTTTTAGGTTTTCCTTCTTAGTAAAGGGAAAAATAAACGGGCTTGTGTTTAGCGACGTCAATCATTCTATCTTAATTTGATGTTTAGGGAAAAAAAAGCGCATTCCAATGTTAAAAAGCAAAGCTCCTCTTTACATGGGGCGGGGAGGGAAACACACCGAGCTCGGTCCGGCAGAGGAACCGCAGCCCTGGGAACACGAAGCCTCTCCCGCGGAGCCAGCCACCCGCCTTCAAAAGAGGATATTTCTCAGCGTTATCTTTTCAGCCAGAGCTTGAAAATTCTCCTGTAGCTGATGCAGCAGATTTTCCGCCTGGAGGGGAGGGGGGGGAAATAGAGAGAGAAAAAGCCGAAAGCAGGAGCCCCGGGCGGCGGCGGCCCCGGAAGGCAGCTACAGCCCAGCGAGCCGCGCCGGCCGGGCCGGGGCGGCGGGGCCGGCCTCCAGCTGCGCCTCCACCCGCTCCTCTCCGCCCGGCCGTACGGGGGGACCCGCCGGTGCCAGGCAGGTGCCCCACAGGCGGCGGAGCCCCGCAGCAAGGGGGTCTCCGCTCCCCGCCGCCGCTCTCCCCACCGGAGCCAGCCCCGCGCTCACCAGCTGCGAGAGGTCGCCGGCGCCCGGCGAGTCGGCGGCCTCCATCGCCTCCCCTTCCCGGCCGCCGACGGACCGCCGCCCGCCTCCCCCGCCGCGGCGGGGCGGGCAGGTGAGCGCCGCGCTCCGCCCGCTCGGCCGGGGCAGGACTGCTCTGCTCGGCGCCGCACTCGGAAGGGAGTGGGTGAATCGTTAAACACCAGGCAGCGGCGGTATTCCTGCATTTTCCAAAGAAATCGCAACTCTGCAGGGCAACGACTACCGAAGGATGCTGAGGTTTGATCCTCAGAGGTCTTGCAATTTCACAGGACAGCAGTGACACGTTAAATGAAGAAAAATGCTTGTCTACCAACAAGGACCAAGTTTTGGGTTTGTTTTTTTTTAAAGGTTGGCTTCCTTTTCCCATGTAATTAGCTTTGTAACATGGAGTGATAAAAATACCGTGCGTGTTGAAGTTCCTTGCAACAGAATGTATAAAGAGATGAGACTGAATGCATCAGCAAGAATTGGGCAGTGTCTCTTACAGTCATGGTAGTATGTAGGTCATCCCTGCAGTTTTCAGCTTTATAGCATAAAAAGCTCCTGGTATTGGAGAGGTGTCTTGTTGTGTATGCAGATGTCCTGGGTGCTGTAACTGTTGCCTGATGTAAATTAAGAGGTTTTCAATTTACTGTGCCTAGGGTTAGGAGAATATCAGTGTTGGGCATTAGCTTTCCTCAGTCTATTACTTTACAGATATGACAAGCACCTAACAGTGCCTTCCTCCCCAACAAATTTCTCTCCTGAGGTAGTAGTGAAGTCAAATGCTGGAAAGATTATCTCTTGTAAGCCTACCACTTAAAAGCTTTCTTAATAAACTTAATTGTTTTACTTCTTGACCTTCCCCACCTCCTTTTGGAAAGCGTGTCAATCTCTGCCACTTTGCCTCCAATCAGGACCCCAGAGACCACAGGAGACTCCCTGGCATGCACACAAGAACTACAGA
>VWZL01002017.1:185038-229992 GCA_013396915.1 Stercorarius parasiticus | reverse complement strand
GTCCCGGGGAGTCGCCGGCCACGCAACACCCATCCGCCCCCCCGACCACCTCCCGCCGGCTGGGGGTGCCCCGGGGCGGGGTGGGTGGCCGTCCGCGCGGAAGGCCAGGGGGACGCGGGCTGTCGGGTGGCAGCGGGGCAGGCTCCGGCACCAGCGGGTGAATGACTGGGTTTGTACCCCGGGAAGTTGCGGGCTTGTTCCTGTGGCTTCTGCCCACGGGGGCGTCCCCCCCCCCCNCCCCCGCCCCCGTAGGTTAGCACCGAGATGAAAATTCAGCTCGGCTGAACGTCACCGTGAGTAAAAGTCTTGGTACTTCTTGTGGCAGCGCTTCTGCTACGTCCAAATTCGGCCATAGTGAAAGCAGAAACAAAAAATAATTGGATGGAATGATCGATGTTTGCAAAGCGCTTCGTGGTACAGAGCGCTAGGCAAGTGTGTTAAGCCTCTCGGCGAGATGCGCATGCAGCCAGACAGCGTTGTTCTCGCAGATCCTGGTGAATGCGTGTAGCCGGCCGCATCCCAGGAGAATTTCTCCTATGAATCACTGGGTGAAGGCAGTGGGAATCCCCCCCCCGGGGAGGGGTTGGGAGCTCATGCTTCTGCACCACTAACCCTGCCATGGCTGTCACGGACACGGTGTGTCCCGCTGGTGATACGGGCTGTTAGGGGACTGCGGCCGTGGCACCCATGCGAGAAGACGTGGGACGATGTGCCTACCTTGTGCCACGTGGATTTAAGTGTGTGTTTAAAGTGCTTCCCTGTATTCAGTCCTCTAAATTGAGTACTCCTATCAAAATCTGTCCCATTAGTAATGTTGGGATGATCAGTCCTTAGTTAACGCAGTTGCCATTGTGTTCAAACGTTTTCTTGAGAAAGAAAAAAAACAACCCACATCTAGTTTTTGGGGCTGGTTACATACGTTAACATGAGATTTTCCAAGCTATGGAGGGCTCTCTCATAATCCAGTAGGAATGTCTGTAGGAAAGTAACTTGCTGTTAAAGTGGGCATCTATTCAGAGAAACGACTGCAGAAATGGCATTGTGGGGTCCATGTTTATGGTTTCTCAGCAACGCTGGTTGACGTCTCCTCGGCTGCAAAATTAAAGGACATATTTTTTTCAACTTGCCAGCTCTACAAGCTTAGCTGGGGCTCCCCGCCACGCTGGGCTCCATCAGGCTCATGCATCATCAGAACTCAAGAATCAGTGCGTGGAATTTAGTTAATAGCTAAAGTTGATGCATGAAACAGAAATGAGTCCAAGGCCTGAGCTTTGTTCACTCTGCGGGGCACTGTAAGGTATTCAAAACGTTTTTTAAATGTTGAAGTATGCGGGTCTATCCCTGCTTGAACCCATGGCTGGATCTGTTGATTAGGTACCATTTCTAAATGTAACGACATTGCAGGGAATAGCTAGTAGTTACGTACATGCCCAAGCTTTCCTTTGATTTCACTGGGAGTTCTGGATGCGCAGAGAATGTGGGAATGGATCCTACGTGATTTATTGGCGGATAATTCACACAGGCTACTTCTTGGCTGTATTACGTGCATTTCCTTCCTGCAAAGCCTGTATTGGAGTAGTTTAAGCACCATCAGATTTATCTGCAGGAGCTTTGAAGACAGTTTTGGGAGAGAATACCATTAAGCTAACTTCCCTGATTTTGAAAAAAAGAATGTATATCTAGGTTATTGTCATGTGTGGTTATCCCTAGGGCTTTAAATGGCTATAAAGTAAGGACTATAGCCATTTAAAAGAAGTTACTAGGAAAGGACCACAGTGACCTTGGCAATATCTAATTGCAGGCTAAACTTTCTGGGTGGGCATTCAGCACTGGATACAAAAAAAGTAAAATCTTGGCAGGAGCTGCCAGGTCTCATTATTTTCAGTAGAGCTTGACATTTCCAGTGTTTAAAAAAAAAAAAAAAAGAATAAAAAGAATAAAGTCAACAACTTCAAAGCAGTAGGGGCATATGCAAAAGAATGTTTGAGCAAAACCAATTTAGCAGTGATATAATTACAATCAGAGAAATAAGCAAAGTGGGGCTTTTTTCAGGCTCACTTATGGCTTTTCTTCTCCCCTCCCCATCCCCCCCCTGCAGGAATGGGAGCTGGTGGTGCTGGGGAAGTTGAAGTGGAACCTCGCAGCCGTCACCCCGCACGATTTCATCGAACACATCCTAAGGAAGTTGCCTCTACCTAAAGACAAGTTGCTTTTGATCCGGAAGCATGCACAAACGTTCATTGCCCTTTGTGCCACAGGTAGGCCAAGGTGCTCTGGGTGGGCCTGCTGCTTGCCCCGTGGTTGGAAGAGCAGATCAGTCACTGCTGGTACAAAGGCTTTCCATCCCCTGCATCCTTAGGTGATGTGGCTGAAGCCAGTGGGACTGATTGCAAAGGGCGTCATGAGTCAGGCCCTGAAACTAGGTGTAAACAGAATTCTTGCAATCGGGAGCTGTAGTGCACTTGCAGTCCAGCTCCTACTAATGCGTGTGGTGCTTTTGCAGTGAAATCAGTAAGACTTGATTAGACCACACAATTTTCTGCTTTGCCGGTTCACTAACTTTTTTAAAGGGCCACAGATCGTTCATAAGGACAAGTGGGGCAGCGAAAATACTAGAAGCTGTTATGGCACATAACACAACAAAATATGTCGGGCTAATGCACTAAATTAATGTGTTTGTAAATTGTCATTAACTGGCCACTGTCCGGATAAAAGGTAAAAATTGGATTTAACACCTATGTGATACTACCGCATTACTGAAGCATAGGGAATGACAATTTAAAAAGTAATGACTTTTTTTTTTTAACATTTGGATTCTTTCTCTTAACTTCACTCCAAGAAAGCAGTGAAGCTAGTCGGTTTCATAGGGAGCTGTTATACTCCCCTTTCGTCGTATGTTTGGCTGAATGCAGTTTCTGAAAATTTAGATGAGAATAATTGCTTCTGTGGAAGAGAGGCTTTTAATTTATACCTGTCTGCAAAACACTGGTTTGTTTTTTTTTTTCTCCCAGTGACTTTAAGAAAATAATTGTACTGTAATTTTCATACAAAGTGTTAATGGTTAGAACATTTCTTAGAACCTAGACCTGGAACAGATAAACAGCATGCAGTGTTTTCCAGAGTTGTTATCGAGTAGTATATGGTTCAATGTTTGAATTCACTACAGTTTGACATAGCCCTTTGTGACAGGAACTGTTCCGCTCATGTGTTTGCAGAGGGGAGAGGAAGACGAGGTGCAGCTTTTGGGTATGAACATCTGCTGCTATGCCTGCCTCTCGATATTTGAGATGTAGTGGCTGCTTTTACAATGTAGGCCAGTTTTTGCTACCTCAGTCGATGTGTTTTAGAGAACTTTATATGGGCTGTGTTAGGGTAATTGACTTTTTGGTTACCAAGATGCTCAAGCTTTTCCGTCTTTTCCCACTGCTGCGTGATCCTTTTCAGGCGAAAGACGACAGGACTCAGTAGAAATACTGCTCAAAGACTGCAGGATCACACTTGGTAATTCACGAGGCATTTCTGGAATAATTAGCTTTTTACTTTAGGATTAATCTTTTCTGGCAGCTTTCCCTTCTTTCTTTGCCTTCTCCCCTTACCCAGGATTCATTCACACTACCCTTTTCTTCTGAAAAAGATGTTTTTTCCCATGGATGTTTCTCTGGATCCTCACAACACCAACAGCCATCAACCTCCAACATACCTGCTTGTTGCCTTCCAAACCAAACCAGTCTTCCCGCTCTTTTGTTGTTTTCACCTCCTACAAGAGTGTTTTGGTTTGTTTTGTTTTATCCAAGAAGACATAGTCTTGAGTGACGTAGATTTCATTATGATTTAACTTCTCAGATTTTGGTCTGTAATCCTTTGCACTTGAAGTTTTTTCTGTGTCACCAAAACATTGCGGGACTGTGGGCCATGAAGGAGCTTCCAAAGTCCATGACTTCTTTCCACCCTTCTCCATGAATTCTTTGATGGTTATCTCCATGCTTTACCAGTCCATTTACTGGTGAAAACAGCATCCCTTTTCCAACCCTTAGCCCTGTCATGCACTTAGAATCATAGAATCATTCAGTTTGGGTTAGAAGGGACCTCAAAGATCATCTAGTTCCAACCCCCCTACCGTGGGGAGGGACACCTCCCACTAAACCAGATTACTCAAAGCCCCATCCAGCCTGGCCTTGAACACCTCCAGGGATGGGGCATCCGCAGCATCTCTGGGCAACCTGTTCCAGTGCCTCACCACCCTCATAGTGAAGAATTTCTTCCTAATATCTAATCTAAATCTACCCTCTTTCAGTTTGAAACCGTTACCCCTCGTCCTATGGCTACACTCCCTGATAAAGGGTCCCTCCCCATCCTTCCTGTAGGCCCCCTTCATATACTGGAAGGCCACTATACAGTCTCCCCGGAGCCTTCTCTTCTCCAGGCTGAAAAAACCCAAGTCTCTCAGCCTGTCTTCATAGGAGAGGTGCTCCAGCCCTCTGATCATCTTTGTGGCCCTCCTCTGGACGCGCTCCAACAGGTCCACGTCCTTCTCACACTGGAGGCCCCAGAGCCGGACACAGTACTGCAGGTGGGGGTCTCACCAGAGCAGAGCATAGGGGCAGAATCACCTCCCTCGACCTGCTGGCCACACTTGATGCAGCCCAGGATGTGGTTGGCTTTTTGGGCTGCAAGTGCGCATTGCCTGCTCATGTTGAGGTTCTCGTCCACCAGCACCCCCAAGTCCTTCTCCTCAGGGCAGCTCTCAGTGCATTCTCTGCCCAGCCTGTATTTGTGCCTGGGATTGCCATGACCCAGGTGCAGGACCTTGCACTTGGCCTGGTTCAACTTCATGAGGTTTGCATGTGCCCACCTCTAAAGCCTGTCCAGGTCCCTCTGGATGTCATCCCTCCCTTCCAGCATGTTGACTGCAGCACACAGCTTGGTGTTGTGAGCAGACTTGCTGAGGGCGCACTCAATCCTAACATCCATATTGTCAACAAAGATATTAAATAGTACTGGTCCCAGTACTGACCCCTGAAGAACACTACTTGTTACTGGTTTCCACTTGGACATCGAGCTGTTGACGGCAACTCTTTGAGTGCGGCCATCCAGCCAACTCTTTATCCACCAAGTGGTCCATCCGTCAAATCCATGTCTCTCCAATGTAGAGACCAGGATGTCATGCGGGACAGTGTCAAATGCTTTGCACAAGTCCAGGGAGATGATGTCAGTTGTTTCTTCCCTTGTTTGCTAGCGCTGTAAACCCGTCATAGAAGGCCAGCAAATTTGTTAGGCATGATTTGCCATTAGTGAAGCCATGTTGGCTGTTACCGATCACCTTCTTATTTTCCATTTTCCATGTGCCTTAGCAGAATTTCCAGGAGGATCTGATGCATGATCTTGCTGGGCACAGAGGTGAGACTGACTGGTCTGTAATTCCCCAGGTCTTCCTTTTTTTTTCTTTTTTTTTAAAAATGCTTCTCTCATGTGTTTCCCCTGTGTGGTCTGCTTCTCATGTTGTATGTCCACAATGCATGAACCTTTATGAGTCCTTATGTAGAGTTTAAAGAGGCAACAACTCATGGTTTCTTTTCTTGTAAATGAAAGACATAATTGACTGCATATGGAGCTTCCTGAAGGACAGGACACCATGGTGCTGGCTGTAGATTTTCTTTTCTTCTCATCCCACTTTCCAGAAATCACTGCATTGGCATTTAGTTCTGAGGAGGACCCATGACCCCTTGCAGTTTTGAAAGCAGAGATCTTACCCGAGTCCTCATTCCCAGTTTTCTACCTCATTCTCAGTGTACTAGCAAGCTGCTACCCCCATTTGCATTATAGAAATGTCCTGTTACTACTACTGTATTTCCCTTTCACTGCCACTCTTCTCCAAGTCGTTCTTACCCTCCTTGGTGAAGAAAAGCCCCTTCTGATCAGACTTCCTTCCAGATCCAGTTGTCATTTCCTTTTCTTGTCCTATTTGTTGCAGAGTTCTCATCGGCTGCTGTGTTTCTTCTTTCCCTTTCTCCCTCAAAGCTTCTGCTCTCCACCAGCTTGGGTAAAGCCTGGTGTTTCATTTCCTCATTTGCCTTGTTTCAGCAGGCGTGTGGCTTTCTTTGACATGTGGTGCCTCTTGCTCCCTCCACGCATGTTTTTAGCTGGAGTTTGACTCTTTTACCAGACCTGACCTCTCTGGCTCTGGTCTGGAGCACAGCAACAAATCTCTTTTTATTTCCATCTCAATGCAGTTTTCTCTGCTTTCAGGTACTTTCTTTTCTTCTTCTTCTTTAGTGTATCATGCAAAATCTGGCATATTTTGAACTTTTTTCCTCTAGCAGGAGTTCTTCAGCAGCCGCACCATTTCAGTTTCCCAGCAAAAGGGTTACACCAGAAATTCCTGAGTGTTGCCTGGCTTTACAGAGCTGGTTGTCATCTTGGTCCTACAATGCTTCGTGTCAGCAAATGGAGAGGGAAGCATCCGTTAACAGTTCTGGATGTTGTGCTGGATGTGTAGGATGACTTTGATACTCATTCCTGTTCTCCTTTTCCATTTGAACGCTATGCAAAAGGAGATGACACCTGGTTCTTTTGTATATTCTTCTCAATCACGTTTTATCATTTTGGAGCTCTCTCTGTTTCTTTGTCTTTATTTTAAGCCCAGTTTCTGAAACAAGCTGCATGGGTATAAATCCACAGCCTCTCCCCAGTCCTTGTGGTGATTAATGATTCACATGAGCGTGACTGAAACTGGAATGTATCCCTCTTTGCCCTTGGTCCCATCTGAACATACAGCTGCTGAGCAAGACAGAACCTTATTCCCTGAATAAAAAGTTTTCCTCTTTACCGTGCCCTGCACTAAAACACTTTCAGGCGCCTCCTTCTCCACTGGAAGGGGCCAAAAGTGGTGTCCGCTCGCAGCCCGTCCTTGGCTGTGCTTCCAGTGCTGTGGCCATGCAAACAAGGTGTCGTCATTAAGCGAGAGCTTGATCTATTGGCTGGGAATTGCCCACGCGTAGGCCAGCTTGCTTCAAGCTGCCTCGCTTGCTTCGCAGTAGGAGGGTGTAGATTGGTGCGCGCTGGCATAGCTTAGTCTGTCACGATGTCATTTGTTTTCTCATTCTGCTGGTGGCTTCCTGTGTAAGTGAAAATCTCCCTCAGGAGTCTTCTGAATTTTAGAAGCACTAAGAGGCTGCATCTGGACCCCTTTGTCCTTACAATATAGCTTGGGAAAATTGGCGCTTACCACTTCTTCAGCATGGGAGTTTATCTGTGAGCCCAACGGAGATCATTCTTCTGCTCTCTGGGATCCCATCGCTTTCCTGCTCTCATCCCACCTCTGTTCATTGCTTTGCACCCTTCGTCCCTCCTTTGTCTCTTCGCCCAGCGCTCCACAATTTGGAAATATTTTCTCTGGGCTTGCCTGTTTGCTTGTATGTGCCATGCTCCAAGCCAGGGCATCGCTCCTGGAGGAGTGGGAGCAGGCACCGGTTACAGAGCTGCGTGCAGAGCAGAAGACAAGCGTGCATTATTTCCTTGGCTTCAGCATGCCCTTCATTTCTTCTTCTTCCAGGCTGTTGAGAGTCACAGATGCCCAGCTGCTTCCTTGCATTGTGCTCTCTTGTTGGAGGCTATATGTGCCACTGTTTTGGCTCAGGATGCCCCTTATTCTGTCAGAGCCTACAAGGAGAATGGGTTTTTGGGGAGGACAGGCTGCTCAAGTCAGGCTTTCAGAAAGAAGAGCTGTGCGTCTCTGCACACGCTGTAATGGAAAGACTAATCTCAGTGAGAAGGTTTTTAGTGTTTGATTTTAGTGGCATGCAAAACTTGGAAGCAGAAAGCTTTGCAGACTTGCAGAGAGAGAAGGCAACTTGTGTAGACCCCTAGACTCTGCGCTTTGCCTCGTCTCTTCTGTACTTCAGCTGAGTCCTATGGCAGGTGAGATGTTCCTGTGATGGATACAATGCAGCATCTCATAGACCGGTGGCTTTCAAAGCCTATGTCTGCAAAGAGGCTAAGAAAGAGGAGGAAAATTTGAGCCTTAAGTCAGTTTTGTAGAGTGTGCCAAACCTCTGCCCAGTGTTTCTGGGGCATTAATCATCTGCGTTTGAAAGGCGAGAAGGATTTTTTTTAACTTCTGGGCCAAATCCTGGGTCCTTACTCAGACATAAGTTCTGTGGAAGTCAATGGGAGTGTTGTCTGAGCAAGGACTGCAAGATGAGGCCCATAAACCATAGTGATCTGGAGGGTAACCACACAGAATGCTTTATAACACCAAGAGGCATGTTTGGTCCTCAGGACTCCTGCTGGGCAAGTCTACCGTGCATCCTTCCCCTCTCAGCCAATGTGAGAGTTGTTGGGCTCTGTCCCTGCAGAGGATAAAAGCGTGATATGAGGTTTATTCACGACCTGTTCTTTGCAGAGGGAAAGAAAGAAGTCCACAGAGGCTTTGTTGTGTGGATTAATCTCTTAGAAATAAAATACATGTTGCAAAGTGGCAGTGATTGCACGAATACTTCTTGCATGACAGAAGAAAGGATAATACACATGAATGTATTGCCGTAAAAAAGAAGGCTCTTGCGTGTTGCTGGGAGAGGCATCTCATAGCGATATATTGGGTTCTCCAGTGAAATGAAGTCAAAAGAACTATGAAATCTCCATCAACAAGTAAGCAGGGCCTGGGGAGTGTTTCATATGAGCAGACTCACTCCTTAAGTTTTAGGCCCCATCACATCTGGGAAGATGAGGTGGAAGGAAACGGAGGAAGAGAGACTTTGCTGATACAAGTTGGAGTAATTCCTGTGCTGCCGGATAAGTTGTCCTCCTTCCTACCAGCTGCAGATCTGACCTTTTAATGGTTCAAGTGCTAACATAATCCTGATGCTTGGCTAGGGTTCCTTATGGAAGGTGTAGAAGAAGTGAAAATGAAAATAATAATCAGTGCGAACGGTTATTCAGAAATAGAGTTCGTGATCATCTAGTAAGCATGTTATACTGAGTGTTCATCTAGTTTACATAGACTACTCAACGCGTTTCCCTGTCTCTACCTCACTGGGATGGTTGTGATGTTAGCATTAGCATTTAGGATACTTTAGACCCACTTGTATAAAGGCCAAATACTTCCTGCCTGTAGCCAAGGAACAGAATTAGGTGTCTGCCCTTCTGCCTACTCAAAGAATAGAAGCAGATCTGCATCCTATTTTAGTTGACAGTTTTTTGTTTGGTCATACTTGGCACTGCCATGCCTTTTTTTGAAGGGCTGAAGAGTCATCTGTTTTTGCCTTTAAAAGCAGAAATAGTTAATATGGGGAAAAATTTGCTGTGTCTTACAGAAATATGAGAGCAAGAGAAAAAAGATGGTCAATGCAGTTAAAACCAACTGCATTTGAAAAAAAACCTAGCACACTGATGCTGGAATTGCATTTGGATCAAAACAGGCAAGAATTAAATTCACTACTTACATTATTTCTCTTAGACCTTTCTTTTAAACTCGCTTGGTAAAATACAGATCCATGCTTGTCCTCATAGTAAAGTCATTGGCTGGGTGAAGTATGAGACTGGGTGAAAACTTGACCATTATCTATATCATTTTATAAACCGGTATTGATTACTGTCATGATTCTGTTCCCCTGATGGAGGTAACATTCTTTTTTATTGGTCTTTTTTTTTTGTCCCCTGTGAGAGCATTGTCTTCCTCAAGACAGCAGTTTCCAATTCTCTGTTCGTAACCCTCAAAATAAACTTCTGTCAAATTGTAGAGATGAAAACTGGCTTTCAAAAAAACCAACCTGTGCCCAGAGCAGTAACAAGGGTCATTGTAAGAAGGCAGAGTTCCCACCTGGCTTTGGCACACCAGGCACATTCAGCCTGGATATTTGTCAGTGCTCTTTTCCTTCCGGCAGTTTTCATTTATTGGCTGCGAGTTAGGGCTTCCCCTTGCAGGACCTCTCTGGGTTCCTGCCTCCGGTTCCCTCCTGCTTTAGACTGACTGTGAACTTTGCATTTTCCTGGCTCAGAGGTAGTGAGGTCCACCGGATCAGGAGAGAGCCAGCAAAATAGCTCAGCCGTGGTGTGCAGGGTCCTAGAACCTGATCGTCACTTAGGTGTGCCGCACCGGCAGAAAAAAACATCCTCAGCGTGTACATACGTTCATGCCCTGGCTGCGTGAGCTCCAGTCTGAAAGTAGGATGCAGATTTGGGGTACCCTGAACTTGCTTGGTGACTCCGGCTGGCTGATCCGCAGGTGGCTGGGTTTCAAAGGGCACTGTTCCTTATATTGGCTTTTTTTACTGCCAGCACTCAAGTCGGTGGGGTTGTGCAAGGTTGGTTGCTTGTTCTGAAGGTCCCTTAGGAAAAAGGTGATAACTGAAATGGGGATGGGATGGTTTCTGGTATTTATTGCCTGGGAATAGAAGGTAAAGCAATTCCTGCCTTTTAACAACCTGTTTCTTCCTTGAGGTGTTCATGTGTTCACATCCTCGTAGACTACACGTTGTTGCACTACTCCTCTGACTTTTTACAAGACTCTTTTGTACTTTGCCACGGAATTGCATAAATCACAACAAAGTTACAGGCAGAGCCTGTGTCTTCGGTGCAGGCTCTGGGTGCCTGATAACCAAGGTTGCACATAGGTCCAAAAGAAGGATTTAACCCATACCTTTGCTTCAGGTGTCCAGTAAAAAGTGATTTTTGTAACATTCCCTCTGTAATTCAGGGTTCATCATCTCCAACAAGAATTTAAAGTAAAAGCATATGTTTTAGAGTTGAATGTTTAAGTCCTCTCTCTCCCTCTTTTATTTTTTTTATTTTTATTTTTTTTTTAAATCTCAGGGCAAGCTTATATAACTTAATTCTGGGGGCAGTTTTACCTGGATGGAAACTGAGTGAGGATGGCAGGACTTGGCTTGTTATCATGAGGGAAGCAGGGATAGAGTTCTATAATTGAAAATAACGCGTAAAAAGCTTGTTTCGAATTTCTTGATGGAATGTCAGGGACTCAGAGGGGGGTTCTGCATCCCCTCAGATACGGTACTTAATATTTATGCTTTCATTGCACCTTGACAAACATTTCACATAGTTATTGCTTTGCTTGAATATGGAAATATGTTAATTACGGCCTTTATTCCACTGCCTGCTCTTTTCCTCAGCCTTTTCTATTCAACCCTCTAGGTGGCCCAGCACAATGTGGCTTCTTTTCTTTCAATGAGCTCTTTCCACACT
Source organism: Stercorarius parasiticus (assembly GCA_013396915.1). Classification (NCBI taxonomy): domain Eukaryota; kingdom Metazoa; phylum Chordata; class Aves; order Charadriiformes; family Stercorariidae; genus Stercorarius; species Stercorarius parasiticus. The sequence goes on along the minus strand of VWZL01002017.1, from coordinate 218,793 downwards.
AATAGGGTCCAGGGTGATGTGGAGAACCATGTGCACAAAATTGGTGCACCACCCCCCATCCCTTTGTGGGCATGTCAGGTTAAATTCATATCAGCAGGAGGGTCACTGCCATGATTTTCAATAGCGCGAGATGAGGTGATGACTTCAGACAATGGCGCCACACTCTCCAGTTGGAGACACTTGCCTCACCAGTTGCAGTAGTTAATTAATATGCTAAAAATAGAACCCAGTGATACAAATCGCTGCCTGTTGTACAACAAAGACTGGGCATGTGTAGCTTTGATAGCCAAGTTTATGGTGCTTGTTATGGAGGGAAGTTAGTTTAGAGCTAGAGGCAATGTAAGACTTTCTGGATGCTGAGCTTTAGTCACTCTGGGCCTCTGGCCATTCGCTCGCTGTCTCATTTGCATTATGAATGACATTAAGGGAACTAACAAGGTTATTGGGCATAGAAGTGTTCTCATGTGACCCCACGTGGAAGCAGACCTACAGCAGTGCTAGTTGGCAGGGGCACTGTGGCTCTTTATTCAGCTTCCTAGGAAGACCGTTTCTGGGAGCAGATATAAAATCAGCCACGAGAAAACAGGCGTTTGGATAATGTGAAGGTCCTGATGCAAGCCCCTAGGAGGCAAGGAAGTTCAAGGGGCAGGCTGGAGCTGTGTCCTTCTCTCAGCCCGTCAAGCCTGGGCGATGCTGAGCGTTGGGTGCGGGATGCAGGAGCTCACTCTTCCGTGGGTCTTCCCCACCAACCGCTTGGGGCTGGGTGAGGCTGATCTGTGGGGACTCAGTGATCAGACATGAGGGTGTGGGTCCATCTGGGCCTCAGAGTGGGTCCATTTTTCCCTGCTGCTGACTCAAATGAGGGGTGGGAGCAGGTAGGTTTTTGTTCTCACCCACTGCATTGTAGCTTCCATAGGGACTGTCCAAACGCCAGTAGAGTTTGAGAGGTTTCACATCATCTTTTTACTACGTCTTCCTTGAAACTCAGGACAAGGAGGAGTAAATTATGTAAAGACCATTGCCATCCATAGTGCCAGTGCATAACTAGGAGATGGTTTGATAAGTCCAAAGATGGAATGCGGGAGTCGCATCCCAACCAAGTGCAGCCTCATTCACGCCAATGCAAGCACACCGGATTTGCAAACCCAGGCAAATGCAGTGTGCACAAGAGGAGAAACAGTCCCACGCAGATGTAGTGTTCTTTAATTTATCCCTTTTCTAAAGAAATTAGTGCAATTGCTGATGAATTTCTCTATGTAGATAAGAGCAGATTTTTGGGATGCTAGGCCTCTTCCATAAATGTTTGAACATTCTTAAATATTACACACGTTTGTTGTTTCCTCTATGGACCAGGACAAGACTCTGGACAGTCAAGCAAGCACATAAACATGTACAGCCTTTATAAAAACTTCTCTTTATCCAAGTTCTTTAACCATTCCTGCTTTTCATATCGGACTTTGTAAACTGGTGGCCTATCAATCACACTTTTTCCATGGAGCCGGTAGCTACCAGGTGAACCCACAGGAACTAGCTGCTACAGCAGTCACCCAGAGCTGAGTGCTGCCCCTCGCCCCCCCCCAGCAAAATGGCATAAAATGAGGGCCGTTTCGAGGGCTTAGAATCCCACTGTATTTATGGCCTGATGGTAGGTGCAACCACAGACTGAGGCACTGGGTATAGGGCAGGCTTTGTGGGGAGTGCATGTGCCATGTATCAGGTAGCGTTATCTGTTTTCCCTGGTCATCTGTGTACAGGCTGGATGGGGCTAGCCCTTGCCTTCTGTGTATAAATCCACATAAGGTAAACGTGAAAGTGATTTTGATGGTGGGAGTGCAATTCCTGTTACCTCGGCACGTGCCAAGATCAGCATCCTCAGGGCTGTCCCCCACATTGATAAGTAGGAGTCAGGGCCCTCCTATTGATGCGCTTATTAGTGGGGGCAGTATAACTTTATTTCCAAGATCATCAACTTTCCTATGTACAGTGGGTGCTTACTATTACAATAGTGCATAATTATTATTTTTATAATAATGACAGTCCATATTCATTGCTTCTGTCGGTGGGAACCTGCTCCTTCAGAAGTGTTTGTCAGACTGTGATGTCTGCTGAGTACCCTTGGTCGGAAGGACAGTGGGCTTCAGCAGCATGCAATGGTGGGCTTGCAGGTGGTCATCTCCCAGTGGCTTCGTGAGACAGGTAAATGCGTGTCAGGGTTTCATAGAATCATAGAATCATAGAACCATAGAATGGTTTGGGTTGGAAGGGACCTTAAAGATCATCTGGTTCCATCCCCCCTGCCCTGGGCAGGAACACCTCCCACCAGACCAGGTTGCTCAAAGCCCCATCCAGCCTGGCTGTGAACACTTCCAGGGATGGGGCAGTAGGGCTTCAGCTCCTCCTTTTCTCTCCCCTCTTCTAACATTCCCTCTCCAGTCCGTCTAGATGAACATTATGACCTGAGTCCCATTCTTACCTGACTGCTTCATTCCTCATGGGTCCCAGGGACATACTCCATCCTGGAGAAGAACATACTGTCTCCACAGCTGTTGCAGTATCTGCCAGCTCAGAGTCTGGGAGGCCGAGAACAACTCTTCATGTGTGTAAAACTTGAGTGGTTACGCAGGCATCAAGAGGGTTACAGAATTTGTGCTAGCTGAAGAGAGAAGGCTTGGGATCTGCCTGTAACAGAAGGGCAGTTTTCTGTAACAATCTGTTTCTATAAATAGGCTGAATATATTGATGGCGGTTTATTTCATATTAAATATTACTTGAGTTGCCTCTTCGTGCTCCTCCAGTCCCCCCAGCTGAAAACTGGTAGAGAAGGGTGTCTTAATGAGTTACTGTTGAACCAAACAACTTGCAAACTAAGTTTAATTTTAGGGAGCTATTGGTAACCAAGAAAATCTCCTTGAAATGGTATTTAGTAAGACATGCTAATACGCCAGTGCTGATGGCAGTATCATAAACCATAAAGTGGCCTTATAAAGGTCACAAGAACATTTGGTTTTATTTTCATTTCTCTCCTGATCTCTGCAGATATGTGAGAGGAAGTTTTGAAATGTATTTTCAACTTGTTTCTTAAGAAATAGTAGTGATGACAAATGTGATCTTTGTTTTTTCTTTGATTATGTAGCTATGGGCTGCAAGTGTTCTTGCTTCCTAATTGCAAAGGTGATAAAGATGAATTGTTAATTAAAATCTCTTTCGCGGACAGGTCTTTAAATGCTCGCGTTAATTAGGTCTTTAAAAATTGACGTGACTAAAAATCTGTTTGGTCCTTTGTGATACCGTATTCCAGTTAGTTTTCCAGTTACACAGAGAGCTCTAATGTGACTGAGACCCAAATTTCTGACATAAATTACAGAAAGCCTCCTTCTTCTCGTTCCTTTTCTTTAATACTAAGCAAAGACTATTAAAAATTGTCCAGGTTTACTTTATGCATCAGTGAAAATAAAAGACCGAACCACATTTCCATTTTAATTTGCAGATCTGTTACCCTTCCTTTGACTGCTTGTGATGAGCAGTGTGACTAATGAGCTCTGCTGGACCAAAAAGAGTGGCACTTTTCCCTTTCTTCTACTTCCCCGTTTTTTATTCTTGGGTGTGGTTTTTTTATGTTGCTTGCCTCTGATGTTTTGCAGCTTTTCTGGTCTGGGCTTGGACTAATTCCCAGATCTGTTCTTGCAGATTTTAACTTTGCCCTGTACCCACCATCAATGATAGCAACTGGAAGTGTGGGAGCAGCCATCTGTGGCCTTCAGCTCAATGACGGGGACAGGTTCACGGACCTCCTGGCCAAGATCACAAACATAGATGTGGTGAGTGTCCCGCATTCCTCTTCTTCTTTCACTTCTGAGAGTGCAGTGGAGAACCGTGCTATCAAGCCCAGCTTGATCCTGAAAGCCCAGTGGAGCAAAGGAGGGGGAAGCTCCCGGAGCAACTGGGTTGCAGGTGTGGAGACGGCACCTTGCTTGCAGTGCTTTGGATGTCCAAAGCTCCTTGGCCTCCCCTGGGATCAATTTTCATTCACGCCTTGTTCAGCAGCTTGGTGGGGAGAGCCTGCTCTGCCTTCTGTGGCTGATGGTCAGGCTTGCTATATGGGGCAGCCACCTTTGGTGCTGCCCAGGGCAATGGGGCGAGCAGGCAGACAGCATCCTCTGGGGCGTAAGGTAAACCAGTATGTGCACTGGTCCTGTGTTCACAACCTTGAAACTGCTCTTGTGGTCCTCATTGAGGTGTCATCTAAAAATCCTTCATTTGGAGGAAGTGAGTAATGAGCTATTCCTCTGGCACTGGCACAATGTGAGGCAGGTGCAACCCAGCCTGTTTGGGTTTTCACTAAGCTCATCTCACCAAGGGCATTTCTTGGCTTGTCAGAAAGTCCTGTCGGCAGTAGGAGAGGTGAATCTGATGGCAGTTCAGTGGTGCTCAAGCTCACTCAAAAGTGAGTTTGCTGATCGGGGGTTGGCTTCTAGTGGGGACATCAGAAAAACCCAGACCTGGTAGCTGTGCTCGGCAGTCTCAGCAGAAAGCTGGGAGGACTGAAAGGAGCACTCAGGGTGCCTTCCCCGAGGGCTGGTGCCTCTCCCGCTGCATCCCCGTCTCGGTGGGACGCTGCGGGAAGAGCTTATGCTCCTGCAAATCCAAACTGCTTGGTCTGTGGATAAACAGGAGTTTTCATCTCTTGTGAAGCTGACATGTTTGGCCATGATGAAATTCACTCAAAAGGAAAGAAAATGAGTGAGGCTTTCTGAAATGCAGGCCACTAATAAGCTACAGCTATGCTTTACCATAAAAGTATCAGCTTCCAATGCACCGTCCTTAACATGTGCTAACCATAAATCCTTTTATTGCTTTTGCTTTGCAGAGTAAATACACTGTGCATAAGGTCTGTGATAACATTGTCAAAAGAAGGGTTTGTTTTTTCCAACAAATGTTCTACGTTTTGGTTAAAAAAGAATCGTCCAGTTTGACAAAAAGGAAAGAATTCCGTTATTTCTTTTTTTTCTTTCAATCATATTGATCATAATTTTCAAGTGCAGTTCTGGGGCTTCCCATTTCTTTTTATTGAAACTGAGTTTTGCACAGAAAAAGGAACATTTCCAATTCTGAATGCTTATAATGTAAATCAAGTAGCTGCAGAAATTTTAACATACATTTATTTCAGTGTAGATGAAAATTTTACACAGGTAATTGCTCTTTCGTGTCTGTTTTTAAAAAGTGTGGAGAAACAGTCGTGATGCATTACAGTAAGCAGCAAGAACGTGCAAGAAGACTAATCCTATATAACAATTCAGGCTGCATGGCCTGGTGCAGGTATTGCACAAAGCTTATTTGTACAGTTGTTACATTTAGACTGGATAAAGCCATTAAGTTTACTTCATTTATGCGGATAATAAGAATTATCCGTTACTGGTGCTGATATTGGCTGATCCTTGGATGTTTGTCTGACTGGATGTAACATGATGAGTTTTGGATGCTGCTTCCGGCAAGTGTCTGGGAGGACTCTTGAGACAAGTGGGCAGATGTGAGAGGGACGTTAGAAACCAGGTGGAGGAAGACGAGGATTTAGGGAGAGACTAACATCTTGTCAGCAAAGGTGCTGTCTTCAGCCAAGGCTGTGAGTATCCACAGAATTAGGAAAAGGGTGCTAGCCACTAAAAGCTTCTGGTCTAACTCCATGTCTTAACTTCCATGGTGTGTCTGAAAGTTTGGTGCCCCACCGCTACAATTTTCCTTGTTATACGATGATGTCAGATGAAGCAGCTCCTGCTTCGCTGATGATTATTTTCATGCTTGTTTTTGCTCATGCGTACCCACACAACTGTTCATATCCTTGTGTTTTGAACCCATCCCGGAACTGATCCAGCTTAAAGAAGGGGGAAGGACTACTTGTGGTTTCGGAGTTGGGGTGTCAGGGCAGCTTGCTTGGTTTCTAAGTCGGATGAGTTCACTGATACATGTCCAAGAACAGTCTCATAAACAGCTGAGAGAGCTGTGCACAGTGGCATAGGGCAGGACCATAGCGGGAGATGGGGATGAGAAGGGTATCTGTAACCATCATTGTCTGTGAGCTTCTTGTACTACAGCTATAGAAATTGCAGCCTGCTGGACTTGACTTGGTAGTCCGCAGGACAAGGATAACGATGAGAGCAAGGGAACGACTGGGGGGGTAAGGAATGGGAACACAAATGGGAGTGGGAACGATGCAGTCTTTCCATCAGTAGACCACGTTCCCCATGTTGGTGAGCTCCAGACAAACTTCTGATATTGTTTCCGCAGTATTTTAGCACTTCTCAGAAGGGTAATATGAAGGTATCCCGTGCTGCTGTATTTGAGGTGTTTGGTGGGTTTTGATCAACCATGAAGTACCTGGGTTCTATCTTTCTGGAGATGCCAGAGGGTTTTCAGGGTAGTTCTTCATCTTGTCTAAGAGTTTCCCTGTGCAGTTACAAGGGTCTTATCCCTCCTTGCTCTTTTTCAGCATGGGCAGGTTTGCGTTGCAGTGGCATCATGGTGCTGACAATACTCAGCTCTTAGGTGAGGACAAGTGAGCTCAACACGTGAGCCATACGGGTTATGTCATTGCAAGATACTTAGCCTCAATTCCGTGGTCACAGGGAAGACCATTTCCCTCCTTTACTTATCATTTTTGCTAGCAAAGAGATTTTGAGCATCCCTTCCTGATGCGGCCCTTACCGCAGTAATCCCTTCCTTGGCTACCTTCATGCATGGGGCCATGTTCAGAAGGTCTCACAAAGCTAGATGCAGCTGGTCGCTTGCATAGACGCTCCTTATGGGGGAAATTACACCCACGGGTTTTCCTATTGCACCTCTCCATGTGTTTCTTTCTGGTTGCTGGCGGGTGCTTTGCTGCTTCACCTGTGAAGCCCTGCTTGAATCGGGATCCCAGCTGACTCTTCCCATGCTCGGTCGGCGTACTGGTGATGTTGGTAAAGGCTTGTCAAGGCCAGGCTTGATGAGGCTCTCAGCAATCTGATCTAGTTAAAGATGTCCCTGCTTACTGCAGCGGGGTTGGACTAGGTGACCTGTGAAGGTCCCTTCCAACCGAACACATTCTATGATTCTATGACAGAAGAAAAGTCACAGTAGGGTGTCTTTCTGGTGGCATTTTCTTTCTCCTTGGTCTGGTAGAGCCCATGTTAATTGACTTCCTCAGCAACTTGTGAGCATATTACACATGACCGTTTTTGAGGGGGAATACATGGCTTTTTTTGCTCTCTTGGGAGTTTTTTCTGGATTCTCTTCATTTGATATTTATTGATACACACTTAAAGCTCATGGTCTTTATTATAGGAGATACCTGAAGCTTTCCCAGGCATCTCAGCACTTCTTAGTATGAGGCCTTTTTGCAGCATTTTGCAGATTGGACAAACTTTATCTCTCGTGCTGAATGTTTCTGTCCTGATTGGTTTTAGTCTGAGAGAAAATACCTGCCAAAACAGCTTAATAGTTCTTGAGTGGTTAGAAGAAAAAAAGGTGGTTTTTGCATTGAAAATTTCTTCACGCCTTTTCTTTGAAAATTAGCAGATGGGTTTTTATCAGAAATGTGCTTTTTGCCATCCTGGTGAAAATCTTCCCAAGTGTGGCTGACCATATATGCCTTTGGGGAAAAAAAAATAAAAATCACTCTTCCTGAATAACAAAGAACTCTTAACATTTTACTGGTGACATCCTCTCCAAGAGCCTGTCGGCACTGGATAGAGACAAGCCGTCTTCCCTTTGCTCCTGGTCTCACCCCACCACAGCACAGACCGCTGAGGGTAGAGTCTCACAGCCCCCGATGCAGGGCATGCTTGGGACAAAAGGTGCTTCTGGATAATTTAATCACTAAAAAATGTAAGTCTTTGCAGAAGTTAGAGGCGCTTTCATTTTTTCAAGATGTTCCTGTTGTTGTGACAGAGGTGGCCGTAACTCAAAAGTCTGTCTTCTGCAAGCTTTGAAGTTTCAGCCCAACCAAAGGTGGCCAGAATTTTTAACTTGGGCAAAATAATGTATTTTTCATTAGCCAGCTATTTGGAAACAGGAGAAATATTTTGGTAGATGCTTTCCCTGTGACTTGTGGGTTGGAGTCAGGGCCCAGGGCTGGAAAATTTCATCCCACATGTTAAAGCTTGAGAGAGAGATAAGCAACTGAAAAGAAGGTCTCAGAGAAGTATCGGGCAGTCTTAGCAATAGGTAGTAATACCAGCCTCATCTGTAAAATGTATTGTTGGAAAAAATGTACTGGCTAGATTGTGTAAGAGTTAGCCCCAGGCTGTGTTCATGAAGAGTAAAGACTATTGTAACATATTTTACGCTGGGACTTAATTGAAGTTGGATGAACAGCTTCAGTTCTCTCACTTCCTAATTTCTGATGCCTGAGAGCTCTTCCTGCAGCAACACAATTAATTCATTATCGCTGTGTGAATGATTTTGTTTTCAAAGGGGAGGTTGGGGAAGAGGAAGAAACGAGAGCTCCTAGGCTTCAGGAGCATCACGCAGTGGAAAAGGAGGGAGCTCACAGAAATTACCGTTCTGCAGAGAGAAAACTTTTTGCCCCTGCTCCGTGCCTCCTGGTAGCCCACAGGAAACAGCATAGAGATGAGCTCCAGAGGGTCCTGGGCTGCTTCTGCATCTTTTTTTTTTTTTTTTGGAGTGCATGATTGCTTAGCATGGAAACAGATGATGGGACTTTCTCGTTGGCTTTCCAAAAAATGTCACCGTCTGAGGTGAAGCATGAAAAATTTCAGCTTCAGAGTTGCAAGGGTATGAAAATAGAGAATGATAATGAAATCCTGATGCAGCTTAACTGCAATGAGCTTTTCTGAACTTTTACTGTTTTATAATGATAATTTGAGGGTGCTGTCTGTTTGCTAGGAAATAGCAGCATAAACCAAGAGGCTGAAGTCAATGGAGTTATTTTAGATTTACAGTGGTGTAACTGAGACTAGAGTTTGGCATTTAGTGCTATAATGTTTTTAATGGATGTTTCATTAAGAATGAGACCAAAAATATGTTATTAGTAAGCAGCATTTAATTTAGAACCCAGCTGTTGGGTAAGCAGACAACCGACACACGAGTGTTTCTTTCAAAAACACATTGGTGTCAGCTCTCCTTGTGTGAATCCATAGCAACGCTCCAGACCGAGATGATGGTACAAGGCATCCTGCCAGTGTCATTCTAGGCATAACAGTTATTTTTGATAAATAGCTGCCCTGGGCCATTTGGTGAAGGTTGAATCGCAGTCTGAAGAGACAGTGACAACGAGGCCATGCAAACCTCGGTTTCATTACTCCTTCCACCTACCAAAATAAACACCAGGGAGCTGCTCTTGGAGAATCGGAGAAGCTCAGCAGCCTTATGGGTAGTGAAAGTCGCTCTGCATGGTATTTCTGAATTGCCTTTTCTGACCGTTATTTGTCCCAAAGACTTGTTAAGAGCTAGTCCCACACAGCTTCACACAGCTCTGCAGGATGGGGATGTCCAAGCCGTTTTGCTGCTGGAGGGTGGGAATACTTCCTTTGCTGTTTCTTGAAGAGGAGAGGAGAGGCTGGTGTGCAAAGAGTTAACAGACCTACTCACAGGAAGCGCGCTGAGCTCTCTGTGCATCTCTTGGTGGGTCATTGCAATGGAAAAATAAACAACTCGGGAAGTCAGGAATTTCCATAGCATCCCAGACCAGCACTCCAGTGTGTGCAGTATCCTGTCCCCGGTGAGCCAGATGCTTCAGAGGAGGATGCGAACATCCCTGCCGTGTACAATTACGGGATGTGAGGAAGGATAGCTGAACAAGTAGGGCACATTTTAAGACCTTGCAATCCGTATTTCGCTTTGCCACAGACCCATCTGGGGCAAATCTATCTCCTCACCTCCTGGAAGAGCAGGCGAGTTCAGTGTGTCAGCTTGCTGTCCCTGCATCTGGAAACCGCCTCTCTGGCCATGCCTGGGAGCCTTCTCACAAATCATGTGTGGGGCGTGCATGCCCTGGCCTGGCTACTGCTTGCATCTCCCTTGAGTCTGTCCTGAACCCTTCCGTTCTCTGGTACCCCAGATTTTCTTGTGGAGGAGAAATACATTAAGGTTTCTGTGGAGCTCAAGAAGCTACTGCACGTGTGGGTAGATGAGGTCTTTACCTGTTACAAAGCACCTTGGGCCAGAACTTTGGAGGCTATATTCAGTGAGAATTAGACACACAATTAAGTTTTAAAGATAACTGTACTTTGAGCAGAGGGTTGTGTTACGTGACCTCCAGAGGTCTCTTCCAACCTCCTTCTATGAGGCTGAGTGCACTGAAACATAGAAATGATTATCCCGTATTAAAAATGGGTTCAGGCTTACATCATTGACAAAAGCTGGCAAGGTTAGATCCCAAATTAAGCTGGTTAATAGCTGTTTGTGTGATGAACTCTGTAGCACCATAGCTGCCAGAAGGGCTAGCCGGGTTCACTGTGTGTGACAGTGAGGATTGTATGTGCACGTAAGGAGCATCTTCTTCCTAGAGCCCAGCTCTCACGGTTGCATCCGTCTTCCCCAGCATCAGCAGCAGGTAAAAGGTTTTCAGGCAGAGCTGACATGTAGGTTTGTACGTGGGCACAAGTCCTTTTTAAAAGTCTGTTCCCAGATGGGAACTGTTGTGTATTGAGTTGTTTTGAAAATCCAAAGCATATTTAAGGGCCTGAGGTAGAAAGAAAAAAAGGAACCAAGCTTTTCTTAAAGTCTTGTCGAAACAGTTGGCTGTGGGCCCTTGAAAATGTGGAGTCAGGCTGTTTTGAAGACTGGATCCATAATAAATGTCATTTAAAATATCTCCACCTAAATGTGCTACATGTGTCAGTACTGCGATTTTTTTTTTCCCCCCCAAGGTCTGAAAAGCCCCTTCATAAAGATCCCTGCAAATTTCTCCACAGAAACAATGTTCAGAACCACCACACTGAAGAATTCAGTTTCTCTTGAGCCACAGTGTAAAATCATGGAAATCTATCTTTGATGGATAGCATTTGAACATTGTCCCTACAGCACACACACCATTTATCCCCTCTTTTGTAGTGTTTAGGGCCTGTGGTTTTGGAACCAAGTAACAGGACTCGCTGTATCTTATCCTGCCTTATTTGTTGCAGACCACATTTTGTATGCAAGGAAACAACAGACAAAATAGCCTCCAAAAGAAAGGAAGAATGAGATAGTTTCCTAAGTTGTCTTTGCCTGAGTTGGCAGCTGCTCCGCTTCATTCAGCTTTTTGTTCCCCAGTGAGTGCTGTGCGTGTGTAGCAACAATGGGGTGATGCAGTTACACCACGGGCTCATGGCGGAGTTCCGTCAGATCCATTCATAAATACAGCCTCGGCCAGCGCGCCGAGGAAGCCAGGCCCCCCGAGGAACCAGCTCCGCGGCCCCAGCATTGCCGCCGGAGGAGCTTGCGGACTGGCCATAGATAGTCCAGTCGGAGCCTTGGCCCCGACCTCCGGCGGGGGATCCTTGCACAGCTCATCCAGCTTTCTGTAATGTAGGCGGGTTGTTGCAGCTTTTTTTAAAATCACCTTTTTCAGTTAACGCTCGTGGCATTTTTTACGGCAAGGTAAATTCACAGCTTTTTACATTTGCAAAGTATACCTGTTAGAGAGAGGTGATCAACTTGAAATCCCAAGCCACATCAAAGTAGGGAGTAGAATTTTGAGCATGGCATCTGGCCCTGGATCGTCCTGCCAGCGTTTTGGCTTTACTGTCACTTTTTCCAGTTCTGAAAACATTGTTCTCTCCTGTTGCTATGAGAAATACCCACATGAGCAACAGGAAACCAACAGACTGACTGTTGAAGCAAACAGTGGAACTGAATCTAGAAAGTAGACTGTTGAAAGTGCTGAAAAGACCAAAAAATTGCAGAGAAAAATGTGCCATCTTTCAGATGCTTAATGTTAGTCATCTTATATATTGCATTATTACAATAATGTAGCAATAGTAAGTGGAGAAATTGTGGCATAGATAAGATTTTAATTTGTTTTTTTAAAGCAAGATGTCCTCATTAGTTTGCATGAAATGCCCTTTGGAACAGCAAATTACTATTTTCTGTACTTGCAGATGGAAAAACAGAGGCATAGACACTTATCTGTAATTGGTGCTCTCTGTTACAGTAGCAAAAATAGACACATTTAGGAAGGAAAATATTTCTGTTTTTAAACTGTGTCCATTAGATGTGAGATCACTGAGATACAGTAAATGTAGGAAATGGCCATGATATTCCCACAGCAGCTTTTCAGGCTCTTGTTTTGGAGAAAGTCGGCGAGCTAAAGGCCAGCGCTCAGCACACGAAAGCCCCGCTTTGGGAAGGAATCCCTGTTTATGTCAACAATGAAGCATGTGCTTTAGAGAGGTTTGAATTGGGGCTTAAATGTGAACCAGCAGAGGAATCCAGCCGTCTTTTGTGTTTAGGAGTGCAGATGACACGTTCCACGCTGGAATTTATGTAAATCCTGACTCTTTAATGCATGTCTGATTGCTGCTTTCTTCGATTATCCAAGCAATGCATACATGACCGGTGAGCGGTATTGTCACTTCAGATACTTCCAGCATCCTTCCCATTTATCATACCAGGTCCTGCACCTAAAAACAGTCCTGGTTTTCTGGGTTCCCTTTTGCAATTAGTTTTAAGAAAGAGGAAGAGATCGGGGGCGTTAACAGTTAATTGTGAAGTAATTTTGTGAAATAATTAATGTATATGTGGAAAACCAACCACCCTTTAACACAAAAATGCCAGAAGGCTTTTGCAGCGTTCCCAGCTTTGGGACTTCGAGCGCTCAGTGAAGCACCCAGGGTTTGGATCCAGGCTCCTAAGTCTGGTCAGGAAACGCAGGAGCGTCAAGAAGTATCCGGTAGAGTTATAGCTCATTATTTTGCATCATTTGTATGCATATGTTATATATAACAGCAGCTGTACTGTTATTCTGCTGCTGCTGGTTGTAAAGGAGAGTAGGGTTGCAGTTTGGCTTTTGAAAGCCCTTGAGAAATGGCCCGCTCAGTCACTGAGCGGGATTGTCCTCAGCCGTGGCGTTGCAGAGGATTTCATGGCTGTGCCATGCCGTTGGCCTGAGCTGGGCACAGCTTGGGCTGTGGTGGGAGGGCAGGCGTGCCCATCCCTGCCGACCTTCGCGGGGTTACCATGCTGTGCTCCTGGCAGCTGGATGTCCATGCGGCCCAGGTAGGGGCTCCGAGATAGTGTTGCCTCTCTTCAGTCGTTTCTCACTGCTCTGATCAAAGCTGTTCAGCTGGATCAGGCTTTGGCTGGTGCCAACCTTACGTGTTCTGTCGTTGCTGATGCACAACACCTCACCAGAAAGCTAAGATCTTGTCAATGGTTAAGCGGTATTTAAATTTAACAGAATTAAAATTTGTTAAGCAGTGGTTTTGCAGTCCTTGATTTCTTCCTTAAATGCCGCCATAATGCATTTTCCCTGGATACTGGTATTCCCGAATGAGTGGCATCTTGGATGAGCAACAGCTGGGTGGCTGCAAGGCTCAGACCAGTTTCCATGTACCCCTCAGGAAGCTCGCAGGGCTAAGCTTTCTTATTTCTTCTCGAAGGCAAGACCAAAACTCAGATGCAAAAGGGCAATCTAAAAATCACAATACAAAAAGCGCTATGTCCTGAGGCACCGTGGAAGAGACCAGAGCTAAGTTCATGACTTCTGCCAGGGCATGCCTCCCTGCCTGCTGGCGTCAGGGAGCGGCGAAGCTATGGTGGTTGCTGGCACAAGGGCCACACGGTCCGGCAGTCCTGGGTGTTACGTGACCAGTGTGGATCCAGTGTGGATCACTTCTCAGCCCTGCCTGGCTGTGAAATTAATTCTGGTGCTTTAAATCTTTTTTAGAGTGGTTGTCATCGTGGGAGTAGGTGCAATCAGTAGGCAGCCGAAGTCCCCTTACGGTCACAGAAGCTCTGAATTGATTCAAAGTGGAGAAAGAGAGAAACGATGCGTGGCTGTAATAGTTTACCTTCTTGTGATAGCCCTCCACTATCAGCGTTTGACAGGAGTGATCTTTCTCTTTGTGGAAAAGGTGGTGAACTGCTACTCAGTTGCTGCGGGATCTGATGCAGAGACCGTTGTCATCCGAAAGGTACCATCTATCAGCTTGAGTTTGGATGGGGTGCCAAGGAAGACTTGAAAATGGCTAGCTAAAGTCTATGGCAGAAACCCAAGCCAAGTTAGTAATAACACCTATAAAATGTTTTTTTCAATACTCTTCCCCCCCCNTTTTTTTTTTTTTTTTTTTTTTGGTTTATCAGTCCAGCCATGATCTTGCAAGATGGAGAGGATGTCTTGCACCTGTTTAACTCAGTAAAGCTCGGGCAACAGGCTGTGTGGGTCACGATGAGGTAGTCCTGGAGCTCAGAGCAGTCAGGACTGAAAATCCCAGTAATGAGCAGTGCAAAGCAAGAGCCTGTTGGTTGAGTTGAGTGGGATGCCTCCCCTAATAGCTTACCAATGCACTATAAACATCGGTTTAAAACTGAAAGCTGGGGGGCAGTATAGGGCATATATATATATATTACAGAGGTGTTGAAAAGTTCAAGAAAATAAACTACGTATAATATTCTGCAGGATCTTTCCTAGTGCTTGTGCTTACCTTCCAGATTATAATGAATGGAAATAGAAATCCTCAATCATTACTGGCTTGAATAAGTAGATCCTGCCATAGCACTGCTGATTCCTCCTTCCAGTCATTTTCACTGCCAGCATTTCCGTCAAAGCCACGAGGATACTCCTCATCGGACATAGAAAAGCATTTCTTTTCCTGCGAATGCATTTCACGTGTGCTAGTAGAATCACCCAGGGATGAAAAAGTTTCAGAAAAAAACCAAACCAAAAGTTAATCGCCTTTTTAGTTCTGTATATGCTGAAGTAAAAATAAAACTATGGAATGGAAAGTACCTGAACTATTTTAATCATTAAAACTACTAGACCATATAGAAGAATGGGGAAGTTGATCCATGTGACACATAGATAAAAACTTTTTTATAAAATCAACACAGGCAACGCTACAATATTCTGAAGGAATGGCCTGGTCACCGTATTGCAAAATCTAGGGCCATTACTTCAGTGTATTGTAGTGTTCTTTCAAAGAAGATGTGCTGAAAATAGTGCAATTCATATTTTTTTCCCTTTATATGTTTTTTAAAGCTTTAGTTTTCTCTTGTCAGTGCTATCTAGAGCTTGCAAAATGAAAGTCCACCAGTAAAATATGTAAACATGCAGCAAATCCACATGAAACTTGGAGAAGTTAAAAACACTGCGTCATGGGAAGGCTGAGCTGTTTGTCCTGATAGGTTTCTTGTATTTTTTCTATTGTGTCACAAATTTTGGATTGACAGAAAGTTCCAGTAAAGCAAACAGAAGTGGTAGCCCCATCTATAAAATAATCCACTTGCTGTCTCACACTGTGACAATTGAGCTGATAAGATACTCATAATAAATTCTTTTTCATTTTCCTTTCACCTGTGAGGTACTACCCAGCTGGTGCACTTGGCATGTCTTAAAGCTAGTCATGGACTGAGACAGTGGTTCAAGTGCACAGCATATGTGATTTTAGGATTTTTCATGTCGGAGTGCGAGCACGTCGCATTGGCCAGGTGTGTACTTCTTCCGCCAATTCCAGTTTATTAAGAAAGCCATTGACAGGTTTAGTTGGCATCTCATCTGGCATGAAAGACGTTGCTCAAATCTGCCCACAGCTCTCTGACGTTGTGCTGTGCCGCGTGTCATCTGTTGCCCTGCAGCTACCACGGTAAGAACCCGTTGTGTGACCTGAACACCTCGGCAGAAGCGGTGCCGCGGGCCTGTGCCTGATCTTCAGCAAACGAGGGTGGCTGGCTGATGGGATAGTGCGCAGAGCCGGGATTAACGAACGCACAGCCGCAGCCCTCAGGTGGACGAATTTGTGAATTCCATCATCGGTATTGGAGAGTTTGGGCTGCATCGGCTGGTGTGTTCCAGATGGTTTTGCTGCATAAATGGGGTTCCCGCATGAATCTGGCGGTGGGCTGGTTTTTTTTTTTCCCTTATTAGATTTTGATAGTAGAACTTGACAACCTGCAAAGTAAAGCTTTCACCATTTTTGGTTGATGCTCACCAGGCAATTTCAGCTCCTGAATGGATGCTTCATAGACAAGACTAATGAAACAGAATGTGTTACTCAGACTAACAAAAAACTGAGTTTTAGTATGCAAATAGCAACACTTTTTTGGGAAGCTATTCCATGCTGAATGCAACATGCTGGTCATTTCACCGTAGTGTTCTTTATTTTAAAGAATTCCGTGGTACATTATTTTAAGGTCAAAATGTTAAGTGTAGACCAGAGCTAACACATGGCAGAAAAAATAAATCAGTGGCCTGTGGATTCCCGCGTGAAATAAAATCTATGCAAACTGATGATTCCAGTCTGGGCATCTTCATTGGTTTTATGTACAAAGTGAAGACATCAGAAATGACCCATTGCTCTGTAGGATTACCTGGAGATTTTAGCCTCTTCATACATTAAATGAAACATCGTACTGACCATCAGAAGTTTCCATAACAGCGTAAATGATCATATATAAGGCTATTTAGAAACAGACGAAGTTGGCTCCAGATGCTCAGGCCATACGTTCCGCATGTCACCACCCTTCCTTCCCCAAGCCTGGCTGCAAGGAAATTGCCTCATTAAGCCCTCCAGTCTGAAGCTGCTTTTAAAAAATCTGGCTTATTTTCAGAAGGACATGCTATTTTGAAATTGAGCAGAAGACATTAAAAAAAGATGAGATTCTTATACCAAAAAAAGAAGTGCATTATGAGTGTATTCTGTTACAAGAGCCTCCAAACTGGTGCCCCTGCTCGCTCTTCCATTTGAAAATGCCGTGACCCTTGAAGTGACTTGTTGCCATCGCCCTTTCACAAACAGGTGAATGCTTGCGGTGGACATAAAACCCGCTCAGGCTAATAACGGGGGATTTTCTTTATCCGAGTTTCTGATAGCTTTTGCCGGGTCCGTACTTCGGAAGAAAGGCCGAGGAATTTGTCCAGCTCCCATTGTTAGACAACTAATTCCGGTATTAGGAAATCACTAAGCCCCCAATAATACAAGAGCAAGCCCCAGCTGTATAAAACCTTTACCTGGTTAAATAAAAGTACATATTCTTAACTTAAAAAAATGAGCTTTGCCAGCAGCAGCAGGAAGGTGGCAACAGAGAGAGAAGCCCTTCTCCTTACCTTTTGCTAAAAGGAAAGGAAGAACCCCATGAGGTGAGGCATGCTGAAATCTTGCTTATCTGTCCTGGATCTCCTCACCAGAGAATCCACTATGCTCACATTTTATTGCGTCTTCAAAGGCGTTTGCCTCGGTCTTTCGCTTCTGAGGCTTCCTGCTCTGGGCCGAGCAAGCTGGGACACTAAATCTTCCCTTTTCTCCAGCAGACAGCAGCCTCCAGCCGACGGGAGCGCAAGCGGGTACATACATACCATTTTTCCTATAACCTGGTTTCCAGAGGAGAGAAACATGGGTGCCTGGGCTGGCAGGGAACTCCTGTGCACCCCCCCCTGCAGGGACCCTCCTGTGCTCGGCTGGGCTTAGGTGCAGGCAGGGATGGCGGTTGCCTTCCTCTGAAGCAGAGACCTCCTCCATCATCAGGGCTCTGAATGAACACGGACCCCAGTTTTCTGAGCCACGTATCTTGTCTAACCCTGGCCTGTGTTTCTTGAGGATATCAAAAGGTATGTGACACCCCCCCCGCTCCATGTGCCATGCCGAATTCTAATTATACCTATTCTTCTCAAAAAAATACAACAATAGGAAACTTGATTAAATCGAGCTGGCTAATGTTGGTAAAATTACTTGCTTTCCTTAACCCTGTCCTTGGACACAGCAGCACTTTTTTTTGCTGCGGTTTTTCCCCTTCCATAAAAAAGCCAGCCTGAGGCAGAGGGTAAAGCACGGGAAAGTTCAGCTCCGGCAACCAAGACTTGGGAAAGCTGCTGGCAGTGAGCAGCATTGCTTACAGTGGGGCTGAGCTGGGGTAGGTATGGCACGGCTGCAAGCCAGATAGCTTGACCACGGCTGCTTTTCCAGGGCAGTCCCCCACAGTCACCGGCTCTCGGGACACAAGGCGAGCATGGGGAAGGCTCGGTCTGGCCGCCACAGGCACACAGCATTGCAGCAGAGTTTTTCCGTGTGGCCGTGCCCCGTCCTCTGTTTCACCATGGTGTTACCGTGCTGAGGGAACAAACTCCCCGGTCAGGTTGCACACAGGTAGCCCAGATACTCGGGAGATTTTGATGACATCTCACTTTGGGTTTAGCTGATGTGATCCACATCACCGTGAATATTTTTGTCCCTAATACAGCCAGTATCTCATCCAGCCCCATTTTTTCCTGGGTCAGTTTGAAAAGCCGTCCCTCGCGGCCTCTCTTTGGCAGATGCAGCTTCAGAGGAAGGTTGTGATGCTTCATTATATTAAGCAGGACAGTTTCACAACAAGGAGAGGACATGATTTGGCAGCTAGCAGCTGCTGGCTGGTAGCCAAGAAAAATGGGTGTTCGTGACCCACTGGAGCTAATTGCGCCCATCGCGAACGTAAACGTCGTCAGTGGAACAGATACTCTGCATTTGACGTGTTTTCCCGGTCTGGCTAGGATGACAAATTAAACCTGCATACATGAATATTTCAGACTCTCCCGAATAACCTGGTATTGTGCAGAGGAAGTGGGGGGTGCCGGTCGGAGCCCAGCTGCCCAGCGTTGCAGTCGCATCCCAGCCTGGGTTCCTGGGCTGACACAAGCGCCCATGGAACCCCGTGGGGGGTTGGTGCCCAGCTCTGTTCCTCAGCTCCCCTGCCTGCAAGTGGGAATGCTCATACTGGGGTCTCAGCAGCCCT
This sequence comes from Stercorarius parasiticus, assembly GCA_013396915.1. Classification (NCBI taxonomy): domain Eukaryota; kingdom Metazoa; phylum Chordata; class Aves; order Charadriiformes; family Stercorariidae; genus Stercorarius; species Stercorarius parasiticus. The sequence continues at coordinate 199,893 of VWZL01002017.1, read as the reverse complement.
GCCGGATGCTGCCGGGGCTCTAGTTAAAACACTCTGCTGTACCACTCCTCTACCACCAAAACCTGCGTTTCTCTACTGCCTGAAGTGTGAGAGAGACCCAGCCCTTATGCAGACCCAGGCTTCAGTAAGTTTACAGTGTCAGTACCTTTTCCAGTATTGTAGAAGGACTCCCCAGGGCTGCTGTTAGAAAAGGCCATTTATTGTAGCACCACCTGCCCCACCTACGCAGTGTCGTATCGATACTCTCACAGTTGCAGCACGCTGCACATAACTGGCACTGTGTTTACACAGTCGTGGCTTGGGGTTTATTTTTCAGTTTCTGCTATAACCAAGTGTTTGTCAATGTTTTCTCGCACTTCATTATTATTTTTTTTTTAAGTGACCATATTATTTGGTCTTGCAGTGTATTATCAGGAATGTGGAATATCTGTAATATTTTAATAGTCACTGTCTTCGTCGCTGTGTCTGGCTTAAGTGTGGTGAATCCTTCGCATTTATTTTTTTATTTATACTTCCATGTTTATTGCGGTATCCTGCTCTTTCTCCAAGTGTTACATAGTATAATTTGTGCTGTAGTGGTCTCTGAGGCTTGGTTGTGTGTTTTTGACTTACATCTTTTTTTTAATATGTGTTGTTGCTGTAACGTCTTCTGTGAACTATTGCCAATAATTATTCCTGGGGCTGCTAAAATAGTCCTACTCTCAGAGTGAAGGTGTGGGAGCACACCCTACACCTCCTCCTCCTCCGCTGCTGAAATCATTTTTCTCCTCTGGAATGCGCTCAGAGAACAATAATATGGCTGTGTGTTTGGGGCTGCCTTGTTCCTTCCCTTTGCGTGAATTTTCATAGTAAAGAGACCCTTCTTTTGCCTTTGCCTTGGGGACCCAAATGCGTGACTGATAAAAACTCAGCAATGAGCGCTGTGCTTTTTCAGGGACCTCAGAACTTCTCTCTGGCTTTGGTTTATCATCAATTTGCTTGATGGTAAAACTGAAGTGCTTCTGTCTGTGTAACCTTAGTATAGCCCATGTTGGTTATTCCGGGAGAAAAATGCAGCTTTTTTGTGGTGAAGACCCACCCACGTCACTTAACCCTGCACTGGAGAACGCAAAAATTCATATACCCCACCCTTCCTTTTTTGCAACACTTCGGGTTCCTGCTCAAGAAGACCACACAAATGAGCAAGGACAGGTGAAATATTAAGACTTGGAGAGTCTGATAAAGATGGCATTAGCATTTTAACCCAGGAAGTTTGTACACAGTGATTACTCGTGAGAATTCAAGGTTATTTTCTGTCATGGCAGACGCTCCTCAGGAATATCAGATTGGTGCTCTTCCAACTTCCACTAGCTCAGTAAGGAAAAATACCTGTCTTATCTCCACTAACAGATCAATTTGCTTTCTGTCCTCTAGGACTGCCTTAAAGCTTGTCAAGAACAGATCGAGGCGGTGCTAGTAAACAGCCTTAGGCAAGTCCGGCGGCAGCAACAGCAAAGCAATCCTTCTAAGACGGTGGACGAACTGGACCAGGCCAGCACTCCCACAGATGTGAGAGATATCGACCTGTGAGGACATCAGCACAGAAAGTCACGCTTGCTCCCCCAGCCCTTTTATTTTTATTACTATTTTTAGAGTGAAATCTTTTTTTTTTTTTTTAATCTGCTCCCACATAGAACGTATTTAAAGCTCTTTTAGGTAAAAAAAAATATACAAAAACTGAATAATGAAAAAAAAAAAAGCATTTGGTGCCTGTGATGTTCTACAGAAGGGAATCCCACAATATATTTGGTAATTGCTATTTGATTATGTATCAGTGATATTAAATGCTTATAAAAGCATACGAAGTAGCTAGATAAATGTAAGCCTGCGTTTGTGGGAACAAAGTAGAGTATACTTGTATGTGTATTATGACCTAGTGCATACACCCCTTTTTTAGATTTAAGAAAGGAATCGTGTGTGCGATTTTATGGCTTGACTAGATTGCAAAGCAATAGAATAAGGGGTTTAGGGCGAAGTGGGAAAAGATCCCTGAAGCAATTGAACCATTTTGAATACAGAAGAGATTTGCTGATCTGTCACCTCTGTTATTAGTCAGAAGTGTTTGTTGGATCTCTGTACGTTAGTTTTGTTTACTCTTGCTGTCTGTGGTAGCTGCTACCTAAGAAAGAAGATGCTTTATTTTGCCAGCCAGAAGAGCAGGTGGTTTTGGGGTTTTTTTGGGGTTTGTTTTTGTTTGTTTTCTTTTTTTTTCAAATTCCCCTCTCCCGTCTTGACTTTTTCTACTTTTTCTTCAGAAATGGTTCATTCTAAACACAGCAGCATCTTTGGCATAAGGGCAATCCCATTTACCCACCTGTGGGCCAAGCCAAAGTTATCAAGTGTTCACGTTAGATGGGGGAAATGCACCAATTAATTCTGAGCAGTCGGCTAATCAGACCGCCTCTGACCTATGGATTGCAAGATGCGGTGGATCATCTGTGAAAAGCATTATATTCCTTTACAGTGCTAATGCTTCACATCAATGTTAACTTTTGGCAGCTCCTTAGCTTGTCCGTAAAGACATTTAAATGATGCTCTGTGCATCTTCCTTTTTAACATATCCTCACTGTGTTGAAGAAGATGAGATTCGGTTTGATCCCTCTTCTACTTACCCATCTTCCCCCACCACTCCCGCACACTTTTTCAGCATTTCATTAACTATTGATTCACAGTGAGCGTTTTTGTAAACCATTTCATTCGAAAAGCACTTTGAAAATTGTTCCTAAGGGATTAAATGAGATGGTTTATGATGATTNTTTTGTTTTTTTTTTTTTTGCGCTGCTAAGAAGCTATGATTTGTTTCATTCTTATTCACATTAACAGTACTTAGCTGTATTGTTTCACTGAGTGTGCTGCTATTTTATAAACATTTTTATAATATATTATTTTACTGCTTAAATTTCAAATCCTGAAGTAGATGGTTAAGTGGAGATATGATGAGTTCTTTGATTTACTGGAAATGCCCTGTACANAAGGAAAAAAAAAGAAAGAAAAAGTCACAAAAGCAAAGCATATAGCTTTTTATAGTCAATATTTTCCAGTATCTGGTGTACTTGGTTAGTTGCGGTGTTGCTGGAAATACCAACACCTGCTTCAGATGACATTCCTGTCATGACATTCCGGATAAAAGCCTGACGATTTGTATTGTTCAGTGTCACAGAAGGATCTTAATACCACCTGCATGCTTATCTATGGACAACGAAAGAAAATCGCTGGTGCAAAAGACACGAGTGTAAACATCAAGGTGTGTGACTTGGGAGTTTTATTACAAAGGTGTATTCAGTGTACTTGAATTTATTTTTCTGCTCCATCTGTAACGAAGAGGCATTTAGATGGCAAAGGAGTTGGAGCAACTTTTTTTTTTTTTTTTTTTGCACAATTGTATTAACAGTTTGCAAATTATACAGTATGAAGCTGTTGGTTGAAATGTTCATGTTTGCATTTTTAAGACAAAAATCCAGAAAGAACATGCTACTTCGAAGAATATTATATGAATGGACTCAGCCGTATTTGGCTAGATGAGGGTAGAAATGGAGTAAGATTCTAAGGTGTTGTTGTTGTTTTGGTTTTTGGGGGTTTTTGGTTTTGTTTTTTTTTTTTAACTTCCTTCCTGATCACATCCTGCAAAGACGGTATACTTACCTCAGGTTTACTGGACAAAACAGAAATGGTTCCCATTTTCACAATACCTCACAACGTGACAGTTTGGTTTTTCCCTGGGGCCCGCACTCCGGCCGTGCCGGGAAGAGGTTGCAGGCAGCCGGGGCGCTGGCTCCGTTTCGGTCTTCAGTGTCCTTTTCATAGTGGAAAAAATACATTGACTCTCTGCCGGCAGCTTCGCCAGAGCAGGTCCGTGTTTCCCAAAACCGGTGGTGGGGACAGCCGCCTTCTCACCGCTGTCACCTCCTGCCTTGATGGTCCACATTGGGAGCACCTGAAGTTCAGCGACAGTGTCTTTCCTGGAGGGAAAAAAAAAAAAATAGTTAATTTTGTGAAAGCAAGACTCGGTAGCCCCGTGCAGCGTGTGTGTGACAGATCAGAGCATCCCCTGACAGCCCTCCTACGTTAGCAAACATGGCTCCATGGGGGAGCGTGCCACAGGATCCCCAGACGGTGGGATGCCCTCTCTGCGTGCTGGGCTGTAGCGTGGCTGCCCTCGGTGAGCGTAGGCACCACGTCCATGGTGTTTGCATGGTTTGCTCCCATCCGTGCTGTAGGTCGAGTGTAGGCAGGAGCAGTATTAAGGGTGCCTGCCCCTGCTTTCCATCCCACCTCCAGCAGTGCCCTGGTGCCATGTGGGGATCCCCTGCTGCAGTGTTGTCCCCCCTGGGGCTGTGCAGCACTGACAGGAAGGGGGCTGAGGACCACCAGGAAGGGGTCTGAGGTCCACCACCGAGGTCGGCTCCTCGCGCGGCGGTTGGAGGGGGAGTTGGGCTGGAAGGGGCAGTGCCGTTGGGCAGCCCCGGTACCTCCCAGGGACCCCGCGGGTCTGAGCGTGTCACCACCAGGGGTAAGTGTCCTCGCCTGCAGTGTCCTACTCAAAAATACTAACCGTCTGGTTACACCCAGAAGCTTACTGTGTTTGAAGTCTGGAAAAGCTAGAAGTTGAGCGTTTACACAGTAGCATTCAAAATAAAAAAGTACTGCGTAGTAGTACTCCTTTTTAACAGACATTAAAAAAAAAATACTGCTACTATTGCAAATGAGGTGTGAGATTTTTTCCCCGAATTGCAGAAATCATAAATCTTCCTATTGATTAATTAAAAAAAAAGCATTGCTGATTATACCTTCACAAGTGCCAAACTGCTAAAAGTGTTTCTCTCTCAGCTTCCTGTTGATGGTACTTTGGTGGTATTCCCCTCCCTCCCAGTCCTGCAGCTTAGGAGCACCTCATAATCAATTTATTTATATCCCAAACATGCTTGTGAAAGAAAAAAATGCTATTAATCCCATTTTAGTGTCGATGATTTATGCTTGAATAATCGGACGGCTCTTAATTACTGAGCAAACCACCTGGCCACTGGATTTTTTCCACTATGTTTATTACCATGTTCTCATGTACCTCAGAAATCACTCTCGGTTGCACAGTTTCTGTTCTCAAACTTTTTTTTTTTTTTTTTTTTTTTTNTTCTCAAACTTTTTTTTTTTTTTTTTTTTTTGCTTTATCGAGTGTGATGCCATATCAAGTCAATGTTATTCTCTCACAATGTGCTCTTTAAGAGGTGTGGATGTTTATATGGTCAGGGGATGCTAGAAAGTGCGGTAGTAGACATGATCAGTGTAAACAAAAGTATTTAGAAAGTATGTGAGATTGTTTTTGATGGATAAGACTCGGATACAGTGTAGTCTTGATTACCTTTTAAAAGGTCTTTGTTCAGTGTTGTCATTTTTATTAATAACCTGTTGTTTTGACTAGTTTAAAGATGGTTCTAAGAAAAGTGTTTTGGCGGGATTAGGTATGCTGTATGGACAATAAACTCACCTTGACCTAAATTTGCCTCTCTTGGTTTTATTCATTCGGTGTGAAGATGGTGCAAAAGGAGCCTCCTTCCCAGATAGATAGTGTTAGCAGGCGTAGAAAATGTGAACTATTGAATGTTGCAGTCACAGAACAAGTTTTCCTCTAAAACGTAGCTCATTGCCTACTGGATAGGCAAATTCTGGCATGTTACTTACGTGAAACGGTCCCGCGGGAGTTCAGAAGAGCAAATTCTTAAAAACGGTAAGTTGCCGGATCAAAACATTTTGTGGAAATTTAACTGAGCTGGTGGAAGAGTCCTTGTAAGTATACGGCATGCACATTTTTGCAACTAACTGCAGTGTTATTTAAACCTCCACTTGGTTATTTGTTGCATTTAAGAGGCTACTGCAAAAATTCTGTTATTTTTGTAAGCGTTGGTCAAACTGAGTGAAAGGAGAGGGCTTTGTGGTGAAGCCAGCAGGAAGAAAGAAGCCTCCACATGCTGACACTCCTTCCTCAGCCTGTGGCCAGGAGGCGAGATGCTCGCCCGCTCCCTCTCCCACTTCCATGTCTCCTGCTTGTGGATGCTTGATGTGAACTGACCACTCTCCCAGGTGACGTGCTTAGCCTGACCTCAGCGTCTCTCCTTCTCCACTGCCATCCAGTAGCAATCTTCTACTGAATTACAGGCCTTTGGGCACCCCTGGGGAGAACAAAGAGGCACCGAAGAATGAAGAAGAGGTATTTGGGCAGACACCCTGGTGAATAACACAGTTAAAAACAGAGAAGAGAATTGAAAACAGGAAAAAAAAAAAAAAAAAACAAGAAAAAAACAACCCGAGAAGTGATAAATAGGGAGAAGGAAAAATATTTAAAAGGAAAGAAGGAAGAACACATGTTGCTAAAATGAAGAAACACATGAGCAAAAAGAAATACATATGAACAAATATGGGATAGGAAATACGAACTAAATCATGAGGTCTTGACTCAGGCGATAACAGACCTTTCTAGCCATAATCACACAATTTTGGGAGCTGTGGCTTCAGGCAAAGTCTTAAGACTTCACTGCAAAGTGACCTGTGAGCCTCATATTTCACAGGTTGTTTGCACCAAAGGTAGAGATTTTAAAGCATCACTAGTACTCATGTTCCTCTAGCCACCTTTAACATGATCATCCATCTGTGGCATTTCATAGGCGTAACTTAGAGCCTATGAAGAACTGGAACTTGTGAGGGTTGTTCTTACACCTTCCAGTTGTGGTTTAAAGATGAAAGGGGTGCTCTCTAGAGTATTTTCAGGTTTCAGGGGATTAATTCCTTTCCCACTATAGTGTCACCAATAGTCCTAGAGAACTGCAGGAATGTGCTCTTCAGCTTTGTGTTTTAAGAGGTTTTACTAAATCTAGACTTAGCAGAAAAGACATTTTCTGCTGTCGTTCAAGTAAATGTATGTTTTCAGAAATAGTGGATATAGGGCGCAGAGGCTAAAATTGAAATTAATTGGACAACAGCCTGTTCCCTTCCTTTAAAGAAAGCTGGCTGAATACTGAGAAGCCACATACAATAGGGTTAAGTTCCATTATTATGTGGCCTGTGAAACCATTTTGTATTGTCGTCTTCTTACCATCTGCAAACAATTTCTGCCCATCATGATCCTATACTTTACATAAGGACAGCCTGAGGATTTTAAGGAGGGACAACATAGCAAAATCCTGCTTTAAAACAACGGCATGCTGGACTGACTTGTGTGTTTGAGAAAACTGTGGAGGCAAAGAGGAAAAAGCTTTAGTATTGAGATTTCAGAAGAGAAAAACACCACACAATCGCTCGGTGTTTCCAATGTCAGTATACGAGTTAGATTATGTTCTATTTTCTATTTCCCTAAGTCTTTCTGTAGGGACTAGAAATGCAGTTTATCTTTCTAAGCAGGGATTTTTCCTGTGTGTTTCAAATAAGGCAGCCTTAATGCTTGTTTCAGGAGTCTTTTCAAACACTTCTATTGCAATTGCTGTATTTTTTAGTTTGTCCATGAACAATGTAGCCACTCTTCATTCTGTGCTGCTCTAGAAAAGCAAAATTCCATACAAAAATCATGCAACTAGCACAAACAGAATGAAATTCTAGCCCTGATGAAGACAGTGCGAGCTCCGCTGTTGACTTGGTTAATAGTTTTCCCACCAACTCCAGTTCATTCTTGCCTCGTACTGTCAATTACTAGTGACATCAATAAATAGAAAGCTGATGTAAAGGCAGGTAGAATTTCTGGTAAGTCTGGCCAAGTCATTTCCTTCTTTCCATCAGGAAAAGTCGGGATTTAGCTGCCAAGAGGTATGAGGGATATGGAGTCCACCTTTCTCAATATGATGTTAACCCTTAAGCATTGCTTCGGTGCTTCATCCCATTAAAATCAGCAGACGGGACTCCCTAGGTCACTGAATCCTGCAGTCACAGCCCATCAGTCATCTGTACTCTGCCCGGAGGGATGCACAGGAGGATGCATAAATGACCAGCATGTTCAAACATCCTATGGGTAAAGAGCAGGAGAGACGAAGGACACCTCGCATGCACTATCGAACACGTGGACTGCTTAATGGCAATGTAGATAATAAGGTAGAGAAGGTGTATTTTGATCTTACATTTCATGGGGAAGAAACAGGCCAGGAAAGCATTTTCCTTATGAGGAAAGGCTGAGAGAGCTAGGACTCTCTAGCCTGGAGAAGAGAAGGCTGAGGGGAGACCTTATTAATGTTTACAAGTATCTAAAGGGTGGGTTTAAGGAGGACGGAGCCAGACTCTTTTCCGTGGTTCCCAGTAACAGGACGAGGGGTAACGGGCACAAGCTGGAACACAGGAAGTTCCGATCAAATATGAGAAAAAACTTCTTTACGGTGAGGGTGACAGAGCGCTGGAACAGGCTGCCCAGGGAGGTTGTGGAGTCCCCTTCTCTGGAGACTTTCAAGACCCGCCTGGCTGCAGTCCTGAGTAATGTGCTCTAGGCAATCCTGCTTTAGCAGGGGAGCTGGACTAGATGATCTCTAGAGGTCCCTTCCAACTCTGAAAAATTCTGTGATTCCGTGATTCCATGATTCTGTGAAAAGAGGGTGGCTTTGTTCATGCAGGCGACTCTATTGCTGATATACTTTCACACCGTTCTGCAGTCACTTGCAGGCATAAACATGGAATAGCTGCATTCACTTTTAAGAGAATTATATTAGAGCCTTCTCTGTGCTGTTTGCAAATCAAAGCCAGCCAGCTGGCACAGAGGGAAACAGGCTATGCTCTACTTCTTTGCCCCCCACAGCACACTGAATCATTTCTCCCAATTAAGGGAAAGTTTATTTTAAAAAGACTTTGGGGATCCCTTTAGATCTTTGGAGAAAGCTGGCTGTACCACGTTTCCTTTGTACCTCCTTGAAATATTAAAAAAACACCACACTTTCATTTTTCTTAATATAATGATATATTTAAATGGGTTCTCAAAGGTGATTTGCATTTCATCCGTGTGCAGCCGCAGGGGCACAGGTACCACAATATTTTTACACCAAAAAGAGTGCGTGGCAGCTGATGTTACTGCTGATGCTGCCAGGAGACAACAATGAAAATTGTGGGGGTCTTAGTACGGACCCTTGTCAGGGAAAACATCGGGGCAGCGCTCAGCTGGGCTTTGGGTGTACCGTGGGGAAGGGCATCCCTCGGTAGTGGATACGTTAAATCAAGACCTGTTAAGTTTACAAGTTAAGGCGAGTAAAGTTGAGGTATATACTCTTAGGTATGAGCTCCATATGCAATATGCCTGGCATGAAGGGCTGCTCTGAGTTCTGCTGCGACCTGCGAGAGAGACATAAAGGAGCTGATGCAAAGCACAGTAAGAAAAGAAAAGGGAAATAACAAGGGGAAAACGTCTGTCTCCTTAAATGTCTGTCCTTCTGTGGAAATGATGTGGTGATAGCTCTGTCTTGCTATTGAGTTTTCTCTAAAAATAAACTGGGATGTCATTTGAGCTCATCCAAAATGTAACATGCAGAAACTACAAGAAGAATTAGGATGGAGCAGTGAAGGACACAGAAAAAGGTCAGCAGGCTGGCCACGTTTGGGGTTGCGGCTCCTCAGATTACTTGGTAATGCTTCTTAGAGCAAAAACTCTGGTTCGTCTGGTGAGAGACCAGCAAGCATCCCTGAAGAGCAATAGATTGACCTTTCTGATGACAAGGGGTTTCAGAACTTGAGCAAAACTGTGAGTGGGACATAACCGGCTAGAGGACGAGGAATGAACTCAGGACTGTTACTCAGCACCCCTGAACAAAAATTTCTCACAATTTTTCCAGCTTCCTCAAGTTCAACCTCTTTGCTTCTCCAAGAAGTCTCTTATTTCAATTTCTTTGGGTTTGCTTCTTACACATGACAAAGAATTGATCTTTCTGCAGTGCCCTCTTGGTATTATTCAGTTTCCCAAGTTTAGGTATTAAGCTCGGCCTAACGTGACAGAAATTTGCAACAGAAATGCATAAAATTTGGATGTTGTCCTCCTTGATGGCTAGCAGCAGCAGAGCAAAAGATTAAAGACATAATCTAAGCGAAGTGCAAAGCTTGTTGAATGGGAACTGAGTGAAACCGGACTGTAAAACGGGAGGGTGCAGACTGCAGGAGGACCGCTAGATGACGGTAACGTAACTCCTACAGCTGCAGCTATTCCTGGAGCTCCTCCAGGAGCTGCCTGGGGTTTCCTCGCCTTCTGGAAAGTCAAATGTTTAACTGAATTTTCCTCACTTCTTCGACCAGAATGCCTGCAGCCGAGACTTGAACTTTTGCACTTATGGGTTTGGGCAAATGGGGGTGAAGGGACTGTTGCAGGAGCAGGGAAGGGTTTCTGTCCAGTGGGACACTGGGACAGGCTGGCTCTGCTCCTTGTTTGCAGCTGGTATTTCACCCTGAAAACCATCTTAAAATTAATTAAACACTTTCTTAAAGTTACTTTCCCATGAAAGCAATTGCCGTAGTTGCCGCAAAAGTATTGCAGGACCGCGTTCTCCAGCCTGTCCAGTTCAAGAACTGGACACAGCACAATCTCTGTGCTTGGATTTGATCAAGTTACGCATTTCTTCATGCCAACACATCCTTTAGAGGCATAGTATGCAGGGAGAGGAATGGGGAAACAAAGAAAATGAACAAATTCATCCCAGGTTTCTGCTGGGCTGGTGTACTCATAAGAGCAGGAAGCAAGATCAGATCCCAAATGACAAGTGGGCTGCAGGGAATATAGCCCAGCTGATGATTTTAGTTCTGTGTTCCTAATCGCCAGCTGTTGAGTTATGGAGAGCAGAAAACTCTCCCTGGATTGATGATATTATCTGATGTTAGTGATATGCAAGCCATATGATGATGAATTTACTAGATTTGAGTTTAAAATTTTTATTAAAATAAAATTTTCTCATTCAAAAATGTTTAATTTCCAGCTCCACAAAAGCTTTTTCTTCCTAAAATGACTTCCTCAAAATGCTGTTCCTCATCTGATGAGGAACAGTGCTCACGTTAGCAGTTGTGCTTTATAAACACTTTACTTCAATGGATCAGTTTAAAAAGTAGGCTCATGAATTCAGACTGACATGATGTGCTACAGGAGATAAGAGAAATTTTAATGCTCAGGAAAAAATGTGCACATGTTATAAAGATGAAGGAGACAGGAGCAAAGATAAGAGGACTGAACAATGGAAAAGGGAAACCTGATCTAGTGGCCAGACCTCGAGGCTGTAAGTCAGAAGCTGCAGGGTTTTCGAGCTGTTTTCTCACAAGCCCAAACTGTGTGACTTCAGACAAAGCCTCTTTAAAACTTTGCCTGAAGGGCTGTCACTTTTGCAAAGGGACCTGTATCAAACCATGCACTTATAAGAATATAAACACTAAGAGTGTTGGCTCACATTTGTTCCTTGTCCTCTTCAAACATGCTTGAAACACAGCTGGGGTCTTATCATCGTAGCAAAACACAGTTGTTTTTAATGGTGATACAATAGAAATAGGTCAGAGCTGAGTCATTTGGCACTGGCTCATTTAGAGGCTAGACATGTCACTGGTCTCACCCTTTGAAAATGTCAGTTCTGCAATCTGTGGAGGAGAGGCACTGCAGAAATACAGGGTTGTGCCACACTGCCAAAGGAAGATTAAAAGGGAACGAAACGGACCCACCGTTGCATTAAATATTTAATTTAGCATCTGCTTTAAACTGCTATCAAATGAAACAAATTATGTTTTAGTCTTCATTTAGAATTTGCTTGGTGTTAAAGCACAGACCTGTTTCAAAGTTAGGTCGGATCTCTGGGCAACCCAGAAGAATTTATCTGATTTTTAGATAGCATTTATTCCAGACGGTTGTGAAATCCCAAAGGAAATACACTCAGCTATCTGACCAACTAATATTTTGGTTAATCAGATTGCCTGTAATTCGTAAAACTTCAGGCTTCTGAGGGGAAAGGATGATTTGTGATTGCTTCTTCTCTTACTTTGTCCATTTAACCAGGAATAATTTCATAATGCTATTATTTAATAATAGCAATTGGGGCATTGCTCTCATTGTCTGTTAGAAAACGCCATTAGCAAAATGATTAAACTATTAACTTTAAATGCTGTTTTCTCAGTTCTTGTGAGCTATTATAGCTCCCTAGATGTTTTTGTTCACCCTTAAGTGACTTTCTGATTTCTTTCCTTGCTTTTTGCAACCATAAAATACGTATCGCCTGCTATTGTATTCTACATCAACAACACAGTGATGATTTGATCAAATTTTTATGGTTAATTTCCTAAAATATCAACCATTTTGAATCTTTGGTATTTCTGGGCAGCAGGACCTTTCCTGAGGTGAACGTTATATTTCTGTGTTCAGGAAAACATCTTCTATGCCGTATCCTTGCAGTTTGTCGAGATGCATGTGTGTTTTTTCCTGGATCTTCAAAAATGGGAAGTGGGGAAGGAACGGCAAAACAAATTTCTACTTTTGTAAGACTTCTTTTTTTTTTTTTGCTTTGCTTTTCACTCTCACTGGGGAAAGTGAGAGTCTGAATGTCAGACCCTAGCAACTGAAGGAAGAATCCCTTTACTCACCCAGCAATTAACATATAGGCAACAAGAGCGTGACTACAAAATGCAGATGTGTCTTGTATCTTCCCACAGACGCTGTCAGCTGGCCCAGAAAGAACACTGCCAGGCACAAGAGGAGAGCTAATTTATTGTATCTAGCTCAGATGTCAGCTTTACTCCTGAGTCTGAAAACGTCACTGTGATATAGAGAGTGTGTAGGTGGTTAAGTTTGCTTTTCTCTCTCCTTCCAACTCCCCCAGTTCTTCCCTCTGTTATTTCCCAAGTATGATCATAGAATACAATAGAACCATAGAATCATCTAGTTTGGAAGGGGCCTTTAAGATCATCGAGTCCAACCATTAACCTAGGCACCCATGATCGTGGCTGCGGAGCAAAAGTGGCCCCTGTCCAACAAATCAATCTGCAACAGTCTTAATACGAAGCTCACCCATCCCAGGACTGTGGATCCCAAAATCATATTCCACCAATCTCCCATGTAGATCCCAGAAGCTGAAATGATTTGGGTAGAAAGGACCTGAAGAAGAAGGTCCCGTTTTTCAGAAAACACATGGAGGCTCTGCACTTCTGCCGCAGGTGGCCAGCACGGCCCCAGCCATCAGTGGATGCCCCCATGGTGGATGCCTATGCCACATGCTGCTTTGAGTTGTGAACTGCTGGTCTGACGCTGTTGCTTTGGAACAGCTCCCATCTTTGCTGATGATTACTCAGGGGTATTATTTGGCTTCCAAGACTTTTAATTTACTTGTAATCAGTGTATCCAACTATTGATACTACTCTGGGCAAAGTCCTGTTGCCGATTAGCCTTACACAAGTGTAGGGTCCTGCACCTAGGGAGGAATAACCCCATGCACGGGTAGAGGTTAGGGGTTGACCTGCTGTAAAGCACCTCTGCAGAAAGGGACCTGTGAGTCCTGGTGGACACGTTGACCATGAGCCAGCAATGTGCCCTTGTGACCAAGAAGGGCAATCGTCTCCTGGAGTGCTTTAAAAAGTGTGGCCAGCAGGTCGAGGGAGGCCATCCTCCCCCTCTGCTCTGCCCTGGTGAGGCCACTTCTGGAGTACTGTGTCCAGTTCTGGGCCCCCCAGTTCAAGAAGGACAGGGAACTACTGGAAAGAGTCCAGTGGAGGGCTACAAAGATGATCAAGGGAATGGAGCACCTCTCTTATGAGGAAAGGCTGAGAGACCTGGGTCTGCTTAGCCTGGAAAAGAGAAGACTGAGAGGGGACCTCATCAATGCTTATAAATATCTAAAGGACAGGTGTCAGGAGGATGGGGTGAGGCTCTCCTCAGTGGTGCCCAGCAACAGGACAAGGGGCAACAGGCACAAACTAGAACAAAGGAAATTCCATCTCAACATGAGGAAAAATTTCTTTACCATGAAGGTGACAGGGCACTGGAACAGGCTGCCCAGAGAAGTGGTGGAGCCTCCTTCTCTGGAGATATTCAAAACCCGCCTGAACGCGTTCCTGTGCAACCTGCTCTAGGTGACCCTGCTCTGGCAGGGGGGTTGGACTAGATGATCTCCAGAGGTCCCTTACAACCCCTACCATTCTGTGATACTGTGGTTCTGTGACATAACAAGACTGAACATCATCAAGTATTACGTCTTCTGCAATGTGGTAAACTTACCACATTCTGGGTCTCTAGTCCCAGAATCATGAGATTACATGAAAACTAGAGTTTTAAGGTGAAAGCCATCTGATTATAACTGCAAAGTAAGAACATGTGCCTTAAGACCTAAAAAATGCTTCAGACTGGACATACCTCCCCTTTTATGTTTAAAAACGAATATTGTAAATAGGCAGGTTTTAAAGTCTGTTTGGTGCACTGCCAACACCTGCAGCCACGGAGACCTGACAGTGTGTCCCCCCACCTTTCCTTCTACCAAACGCAGGCTGAACTTGCGCCTACATGGATAGGCCTGTTGGAGTGGATCCAGAGGAAAGACACGAAGATGATCCGAGGGCTGGAGCACCCCTCCTATGAGAACAGGCCGAGAGAGTTGGGGTTGTTCAGCCTGGAGAAGAGAAGGCTCCGGGGAGACCTTATAGCAGCCTTCCAGTACCTAAAAGGGGCCTACAGGAAGGATGGGGAGGGACTCTTTATCAGGGAGTGTAATGATAGCGCAAGGGGTAATGGTTTCAAACTGGAAAGGGTAGTTTTAGATCAGATATCAGGAAGAAATTCTTTACCCCGAGGGTGGTGAGACACTGGATCAGGCTGCCCAGAGAAGTTGTGGATGCCACATCCCTGGAAGTGTTCAAGG